>JBBBDQ010002040.1:2862500-3007500 GCA_037127315.1 Ascarosepion bandense
TGAATACCTGATATGAATTTTTTCGTATTTATGTCATTTTATGTATCTGTGTAATTTCTAGCAGTTGGCAATCAAACTACTAATTCTAGTTATTTCTACTATTACTGCAATTCGCGTTGTTTATATATCTCGCTTGTATGTTTTTCGTATTTTATTAAATATTTAAAAATCGAGAAGATATTTGAAGAAGGTATTTATAATTTAATAAATTATACAAAATATATAATCATTATTGTTTATATCCCCTGAAAAAACTGAACTTGTTAATTGGCATGTTAAAGTAATGACTAGCGGCTCGGATTGAGGAATCAGAGAGCCGAGTTCGAATTCCAGTCGGATTCATGACGTTTACTTGGGAAAGGGATGAATCCAACTCTTCTCCCCCAAGCTATAGGTAAAATAGCAAGACAAACTTTTATATCTTTTGGTGGTAACCAGTCTAGGAGAATGAAAACATTGAATTCAAACCAGGCTGAAGAGGGTTAATCATGCTGTCGGACCTAAAGAAACACAACTTCTGCTGTGGCTGCAGTCCATGTGGTGCCCCTATGTCTCTAATGAGTCACAGGATATCTGAATTTATAAAAAAGGAAAATCGGGTCAAAGAAGGTAAGTTAGAATTGCAAGTCTCTGAAGTTTATTAGTTTATAAAAATATTTATCAATTTTGAACTTCTAATTTTAGGAGAGAAAATATTGTTAATCATGTTTTTTCAAATATCTGCGTCACACAACAGGAATGTCGTCTGCTTTTTGAAAGCTTCAATGGCGTTTGATTGCTGACTGGTTAATCAATATAAATTTGGAGCTTTTTGCCCAAATGTTAATGTCTGCATTAGCCTATTTTTTTGGCATAGATTTGAGGTTTTAGTTATATTACTTAGATCTATTGAATTCTTACTACATTGTTTCACGGGGTACCACAGGGTGTGTATCATAAATAATCATCACCCTGCTTGTTTTCAGGGAACCTTCCATATTTTATATTTCCAATGAAACAGACAATAAAAAAACAACAACAGCAACATTCTTCTTCTTCTTCTCCTCCTTCTTCTTCTTCTGCTCCTCCTCCTCCTCCTTCTTCTTTTTCTTCTACTCCTCCACCTCCTCCTTCCTTCTTCTTCTTCTTCTTCTACTCCTCCTCCACCTCCTCCTTCTTCTTCTTCTTCTACTCCTCCCCTCCTTTCTTCTTCTTCTTCTTCTTCCTTCTTCTTCTTCCTCCTCCTCCTCCTCCTCCTCCTCCTCCTCCTCCTCCTTCTTCTTCTTCTTCTTCTTCTTCTTCTTCTTCTTCTTCTTCTTCTTCTTCTTCTTCTTCTTCCAGTTATTTGATGAATTAGATAATGATAAAGCAACCGGAAACCATTCAAATTTAATTTCAATAAACGGGTTTAACATGGAAGTTAGAGTTTTATCCCTTGATTCCTCTTTAGGATCGGGTGGGTACGGTTTTGGTCCTCCTCGTGCGGTTTAGCGTTTTCTCAGTAGCACCTTGAATTTTATTGACGGCCAATTGTACATAAATGGATGTGCCTTCTGGTGCAGTGGATATCGGTTCGGAAAGAGAAATCGGGGAGCCGAGTTCAAATTCCAGTTGCATTCGCTTACGCGCAAATACCTTTGGGAAATGTATTAATCCGCCTCCTCCCTAACAGGACAGATTGGGTTATTTAGCCTTAGCTGGAAACCAGTCTACCACAGAATGTAATGGCAACCTACTGCGGGGTAATCTTCTGCCAAGTCAGTCATATCTCTTTCGAAACATGATCGCCGAAGCTTTTATCAGTCAGTTATGTCGCGAGAGGGTTATGATCGCCCAAGCTTTTATCACGTCTGGTACTTAACTGACTGACTGAATTGATTAAAATAAAATCATGTTAATTTTTTTGTAGTACATTTTTTCCGGTTTACCGCTTTCTTGTCAATTACGATTTTCAAAAATTTAAACCAACATCAGCAGTCATCAGCTCTCTTCTTGAATCTGTTACTTTTATTGTTCTTTACTGTTTCTTTCAACCTCATTAGCCTCTTGCATATTCGTAGCTTTTGTTGCCTAGCAGGGAGTGAAATGATTAAAAAACAGACATTAAAGATAGCCATATTGACCATCATAATAAGGAACAGTGCGAAAATGTTCAATCTCCTGAAATTCTGAAAACGATTTGGATTCTTACTATGTTGATCCATGAAAAGCATAAATGAATATTGATCTTAAGAACAGATAAAAAGTAGAATTAGCTGTGACATGCCAACAAATCTTCCAACACATACAGCAGACTAGATCAGTCTAGATTGATATCAGCCAATCAGTTAAGTTCCATGAAATTTGTTCCTAGCAGAGTTCATACTTGTTTGCTTTGGTTTCATTGATATAAGAAAAAATAACTGTTTTACAATATCTTGCAATGTTATTACTGACGTATCTCAATTAATGAGGTAAAATGAAGCTTATCTGAGCTTTTAGGGTTGGGGTGGGAGGTTATAATTTCAATTTAATTACTACTTTTTGATCTACTGTATTCATTTCATTTGAATAAATATAAATTAACAAACTTTTCTGAATTTAAATTATAAATTATTGAAGCAATTTCATATCTAAATGCATGAAAAACAAGGATTTTCAAGTGCTTCATATTAGACGATCTTTTAAACTAAATGCTCAAAAATTGGTGCAAGTTACAACCCTACTTTTTGGTGTCAGTACTTATCATACCAATACCCAACTTTCCCCGGGTGATTCTTTTTGATATTCAAAAAAAGTTGAAAATCAACCTACCTTATACATATAACTGATACTTAACTATAAATTTGCAAATAAATTTGCATATATTTCTAATAAAAAGACTGACTGCACAGAGTATTTTAATATTTTGAGCGATCCATTCTTCCATAGATGAGAAGGGTGAATTTTATATGGCTTGCGTTGGTGGGAATGAATCAAAACTGACATTATATAAGCTAACATTTATTTTCTGTCCTCACTCGTAATTTTTAATACCAAGTTATAGTTTCGTCACGTTACTTATAGAGCGTCTAACTAAAGAATACTTTGGACTGAAACATTGTGGTAGCAAAAAACACACACAAAGAATGAGGTCAGACTATTTTTTAGAACTAGGTAATTCTTCGTTGTAATCACTTTTCGGCAATTTAATTTCCATTTACAGAAACAAATTACATTTATTTAATGAATACATTTCATAATAACATTGTAAAAATAGAAAATACTAACCATATTAACGAAGACGTATATATATGCCGAGTAACAATGATGCAAAAAAAAAGGAAAAAGAAAAAAGAGAGAGACTGGTACGGCATCCTGCTTTTGCAGACACCAACACGTGTTTTCAGTGTCATTGACACAATACAAGTTTGTCTGAGCCGGCCTGTATTCAATTGCAGAGCCGTCACGCGAGCAGAGGGCTTCTTCTCTTGACACATGGTTGAATGGAGATGCAATTGTATTCAGGTAGAGGCATCGCTAATAAAATTTGAACCTTTTCTCTTGACACTCTTTGCATTCTGATCACTCAACCGATGAACCAATTCTTGACCTGCTTAAAGAATTAGGAAAACCTGGCTAAAAGAGTTGCCACATTCTTTGTGTAGGGAACCAGTATAGATCAAGGTTAAGGTTTTGTGACGCGTTAGAGGCATATAATAATGTTAGATGTCAGCCTGGTCCCTTTGATAGGATCGTAGACGTAAAAGAAGTTTGACTAAGTGCTCAAACATCAGGTTCGTCTCATCAATCAATACTGAATTCCATCCTCCATACCAGAACTAATATTAGCACATCTATTACCATTGTTACTCTTATTATTACTAGCAATGAGTGTCCCTACCAGCAACAACTTGTGGCTTGCATGAAAGGTCAAGTGACAACAAATCATTTGCTATACACCAGAATTCTTCTTAACTTTTTAGATGTATTAATTATACTGTCGTTAGGATAGGTCCGTATAAGACCGATGATAGTGCTCTGATAATGACAGGCATAACTATAACTTTCATGCCCCACAAATTATCCATATCATTGGCAATATCAACATAATTATAATAGAAAGAATATATTGATATATAAAGAAAATCTCAAATATCATTTACAGTGGTTATAAATTATAATTTATTTCTATGAGCTAAATATGCTCATTTCTTCAGACCACACTATATTCGTTCCATTCGGTACAAATATTTCCCGGAATAAATATTTTTAAAGAAATCAAATAGAAATCAAGCAACGTGATCCAGAACATAGATTTTAGTCTTATCTCCGTTAAGAATCGTTAAGGCTAGGCGAGGAAAGTTCATTTGTGCGGTGGTAGTGACCATAAAACCATTACACGCCCACTCACAAGCACATGAATACGTATACATATATAATCCTAAACATGAACACACTCAGGTATACACGTTTATATCCACATACACATATGTCCATACTTTCATATATGAACATACAAATACGTCTGTGCGTACACCTACATATACAAACATAAACATATCTATCCACATTTCCTCACACACGTAATTATATATATATATATATATATATATATATATATATATATATATATATATATTGTATTCTCACACTTACATACATATTTATGAAGACCGGACTTATACAGGTAGAGATAAAACTAACACATATTTTCGCAAGTATACAAATAAACCTCATATATACTCAGAAATTACGCATATATTTACATATTTACACACATACACAAATATACACACACCTACTTGAATATATACATATATATATATATATATATATATATGAAAGTTTTGTAATTCGCTTGAAGCATTGTGTATATTTGGAATACGGTTAAGTTTGAAGTCTGTCAGAATGCGTTTAGTAAAATAAAGGAAGGTAAATAAGTTGTTGGGTATCACCAAAAGCTCTCCTTCCTCATTGCATGTCCTAGGAACTTTAGTTGTCTCTTCCTAATGCTCAGTATTAATTTCCTTTTAGTCTCCATCCTTTCCAAAACCTCATCATTGCTCACATGCTCAGTCAATGATATCTTCAGCATCCTTGTGTAGAACCATATTTCAGCTGTTTCAAGTTTTTCTTTCATCTTCGAAGATATTGTCCAACATTCACTGCCATATTGAAGAACCGATATCACATAGCAATCCAGTACTCTCTTCTTTGTTTCTAGTGAAATTGTCCTGTTTCTTAATACTTTACTCAACTTCTGGAATGCTTCTTTCGCCATGCCAATTCGCCTTCGGATCTCAGCGTGGATACAAAGCCACGCCGATAACTTTGATGTCGTCGTAAATGCTATGATCAACAACTTATCTTCCAAGAAAAAAATCTTCCATGTAAATAAGCCTATTTGCAATATCGCCCTCAAAAAAGTGACCTCAAATAGGAATTACACTACATAAAATCGACCACGGATACTGGAACAAATAAACTTAAAAAAAGAAAAAGAAGAATTATATGGTTCAGCCCCCTCCTCTCTGTTAACTTATCTAATATTAATATTGGTCAACACCTTCTGAAATTGATCGACAAACATTTTAAACAGAACAACCCACTAAGTAAGATTTTCAATAGGAAAACATTAAAAATTAATTATTCCTGCACTAACAGAATTAATAGCATCATCAAGTCACAAAATAATGATATACTAAATAAATTTTATAACAGTCAACAAACAGATGATACAACCTCCTGTAACTGTCGAGTCAAAACAAATGCCCAGTTGGAGGTACATACAAATACGAAAAAGTCATATACCAAGCAACCAATTTCCCTACTGAACATAGACACGACAAAAAAGTATACATAGAAATTTCCGCAGGACCCAGGAAACAACGTCTATATAATTATAAGTAATCTTCTTTCTAAACCTTATCTGAAATATCAAACTCCTCTTTCTAAACACTTCTGGGAATTAAAAGACAGACATTTCGCTTCACGGGTTGAATGGAATATTATAGGTAAATTTCAAACCCCTAACAACTTCAGAAACAGATGCAATTCATGCCTAGACGAAAAAATTACAATTATCAAATTCAGAGAAACTGGCCTATTAGTATACCAGAGAAATGAAATCATCTTTTAATTCCGTCATAAAAACAAATTTAAACTATCTATTGCACAGAAACTTATAAGTGCCTCAATTCCGTCTTACTGCCTATTTATTCTTGCGTTGATCATTCATTGGAGAATTTTACAGATTGACAAAAATGAAAGTGGAGATCTGCCATGTAATGGGTATATATGTCAGTATATGTATGCAATGACTTTGTATTATGTATGAATTTTAGAGTGTTTTACTTTGCATTATGTAATTACTGATACATTTTAATATAAATATTTTACGTGTATATGGTTGTACCTACTTACATGGGTATATAAGGTTTTCACGTGTATATGGGTGCACCTAGTTATATGCATGTTCTGTGTATATGGGTGCACTCTATTAGAAAATGTATAATTATACGTGAACTTGTATGCATATTCTGTGAATATGGATGCGTATAATTCATGTGTATGAATTCACCTAATCATATATGTGTTTTTCGTGTATCTGGGGGAAATTCAATATATGTATTTTGGCGCAAATTTTGTATAAAGGATGTAATTAATTATGCTCTCCTGTATTGATTAGTATACTCATGTATGTGCATGTTAACATTGAAATTCAAATGATATATGCAGGTAGATATATGTAACGGTTTGTTATGATGCATGTAAGTTGAATTATGAATTCCACCTTATTTGGGGTAACAAACTAGACATGTATGTGTATAGATGTTAGCATTGTTCTTGGATATACGGAATGTTAGAAGAGCTTGTGTTTCAGTCTGCGACTTTCAACAAATGGTCCTTTCTGGCTGCTACTGCTGCTGCTGCTGTCGTTAATTATAGTATGTGTGCGTTTGTGTGTGTAAGTGTGCTAGAGCATGTATGCGTGTGTGTATGTGTGTGTGTTTGAAGATGAGATTTTAATCTTGAAATATTAATGCATAATAAATAGGTCATACACAACATCTTATTTACCTTCCTTTATTTTACTAAATTCATTGTGACAGCCTTCAAAACCTAACCATATTCCTAATATACACAATGCTTCAAGTAAATTACAAAACTTTCATATATATATATATATATATATATGCAAGTAGGTGTTGATATATGTAGTCAGATATATATGTGTATGTGTGTATGTGTGTAAATATGTAAATACAGGACTAATTTCTGAGTATATATGTGAGGATTATTAGTATACTTGCAAAAATATGTGTTAGTATTATCTATACGTGTATAAGTCGTGTCTTCATAAATATGTATGTGAGTGCGCAAATTGTCGATAAGAATAGATCTGTGTATAAATGTATGGGTAGGTGTACGCATAGACATATTTGTATGTACGCATTTATAGGTAGAGGCATATGTGTATGGGGATATACGTGTGTATGCGGAATATGTGTATGTATGTGTAAGTATGTAAATATATGTGTATTGTCTGAGTATATGTGAGGTTTGTTGTCATACTTGCGTAAATATGTGTTAGTATTATTTATACGCCTATAAGTCCGGTCTTCTTAAATATATATGTGAATGTGCAAACACAATATATGTATGTGGATATGGATGGATGTGTGTAGGTGTGTATATGTAGGTGTACGTACAGATGCATTTGTATGTATATATATTTAAGTATGTACATATGCGTATGTGGATATGAATATGTATAGGAGAGTGTGTTCAAATGTCGGGTTATATGTGTATACATATATATGTGCTTGTGAGTAGACGTGTAATGGTTTTATGGTCACTACTTGCGCCAAATGTACTTTCTTCGCCTGGCTTGAACGATTCTTAATGGAGATAAGGCTAAAATTTATGTCCTGGATTATGTTACTTTATTTGCAGTTCATTTAAATAGAAATGTTTATTCCGGGAAAATATTTATACCGAATGAAACAAATATAGTGTGATCTGAAGAAATGAGCGAATTTAGCTCATAAAATGAAATATAATTTATAACCAATGTGAATAATGTATTGAGTTTTCCTTTGTAAGTATCATATTGCTCTAGATTGAGCCCTCTATATAGATTAACGCTCAATATTTTATGTTAGGTAAATTTTGTTGGATTATCCTCGACATTCATGGACTTGACATTGTTACCTCTCTCTCTCTCCCTCCCTCCCCCTCTCTCTCTCTCTCTCTATATATATATATATATATATATATATATATATATTCCTTTCTTCTTTCTTTAGTAACCTTTAATTCAGGTAGGAAAATTTTCTTCATTTTACGGTCGACTGGAGTCGACAATACATGCCTGTAATAAGCATGTTGAAATAGCTATCCCAGCAAATCTAATACGAATTTACAGTTATATATATATATATATATATATATATATATATATATATACTGGAAATTCGTCTGCACAGCCGAGCCTGTGCAGACAGAAAGAGCGGTTTTTACGCTCCTTACAATTGCTGGTGAGTCTGTGAGTGTAACATTTTATCACTTTTAAACACTCTTGTGGAATTATATGTGTACATCCCCCTTACATTTTATGTGTTTTTTCAATAAATTTATTTTTAAACGAGTTCCATCATCTCCCAGCATTGTAAGTAATTTATTTTGCCTTGTCCTTTTCCTTAATTCCCTTAAAAATTAAAGCCAACGTGAACCCTTGATAAGAGTTGGCCGAAAGGTTCCTCGGGTTTAAAAACGTCTGTTCTTTTTAAAGATATATATATATATTTAAACCCGAGGAACCTTTCGGCCAACTCTTATCAAGGGTTCTCGTTGGCTATATATATATATATATATATAATAAATTATGTTTTAGAACATGTACATAATGTTTTCTATATATGTCCTCTTCTCTACAATCATATGTTTGTTTCAGTACCCAACATTTCACCAGGAGGAAAGAGCAATAGTTGAAATCATCCTCTGTTTATATTTGGTTCGTTGTTGTTGTGGGGTTGGTTGGGGTTATTGATAATTAAGGGAATGTGTCTTTCGTTTTGACCGTTAGACTTTTGAAGAACTTGGTGTGTAAGTGCGAAATTGTTGATTAATGGTATTATCTGTTGGAATGTACTTTTTATCGGTCGGGTATATCTTTTGGTTAGGATTTCTAAGAAAGCGGCGTGTGGAATGGTTTGACTACTTGGTCAGTTTTGTGTGTTTGTGTGGGGGTTCTTTTTGTGTGTGTGGTTTAGGACCTTTCTTTAATTTTACGTTTTATTTTTAAGAATATCTAATCAAACTCTTAGTATTTCTTAGCATGATTGTAAGGTTAGGTCCCTAATGTGCTTGCAGTTTACTGTGGTTTTTCCTCTGGTTTAAAAGCTTGTTACTATTTATATATTTAAGGATCTCTATTTTTTCTTGAAGGCAAAGAAAGCATGGTTCTTTTATAGATTTTGCTGTTTTTGCTTTTTTGAGGATTTTCCATTTGACCTTAGGGGTTTTATTTTCATCTTTTAATTTCCAAAAGTATTTGGAGAGAGATGTAATGTTTTGTTTTTCTTTGTTATTGAAGGATGAGAGGTGATTGTAAAAGCGCTTTTTAAATACGTTCATGGTATTCCCAATATATATTTTTTCATCTTTTGGATTTTCTATGGTTGAAATCGAATACATATATATCAGATTTCGTCAGACATTTATTGGTCATGGGGCATTGGTTGGGGTTTCTACAGTTACAAAGGTTGTTGTCACTGGACGGACTTGTATTAGTGTTGGAGTTATTTTTGCTGTGTATTTTTAATATTCTGATGTTATGCATTTTTATTATTTTTTCTAGATTATTGGAATAGCTATAGCTTAATTTTATGGTATTTTATCTTTAATAAAAATACCATAAAATTAAGCTATAGCTGTTCCATTAATCTAGAAAAAATAATCACAAACACACACACAAACACAAGCACACACAGACATATATATATATATATATATATATATATTAAAATGTCAGCGCTGTCCCGAAAATACTGCGAATTGAAGAAAGAAGACCTAAACCCACAGATAAATTGGAAGTTAATAGGATCGACACGTATTCCTACAGGTCTAAGTGATAAATATAATATGTGCTTAGTCGAAAAGATTTGTATTTTAAGGCATCAATATAAGATTTTTCTTCTTAATTAACGTAACGAATTAATTAGCAAGTGCCGTCCTGAAAGTAGATTTAAACTTCCTTAACTATTCCCTTCCTTCCATATATTCATAATATGTTTAGCCTTTTACAATTATTAGAATTTAAATTTGGAGTATCTGAAGTTTTTTCCTACCCGCTACCATTGAACCCATGGATGATAAAAATTAAATTAATTATCTTTTATAAAAACATAAAAACCTGCCATCCACATTATCAATATTAATAATTCACCTGCAAAATCTAAACTGCAGAGAACCAGTGACGTTTATGAATTTATATTTCCACTGAAGAATTTGTGTTCGTCAACTACCTGAATCCGTAAACAATTACATTGATTATATTACCACAAAATTGGCGAGAATATTGACCTGACACGTTACCAACAACAGTTTCATCCTTTCTCACTGAAACACACATCGAAATCTTCCAGGACCTATCCGTGATATCCTCGTTGATAGCACATACATCCATAACATCCTCCACATGCAAAAGAAGATTAAAAATAATGGACGCATTACTAATAAAAAAGAGAAACCCTACAATCATGAACACAGTAACAATGTGCTTACCATGTTCGGAACTTAATATATACAAGCCTCTATATGCATGCACTTCAGACATGTTTATTTACAAATAAAACAAAATTAGTACTTGATAATGGCTAAAAGTATAGCCAAATGCGCTCGAAAGTAGATAAGCTTTGGACAATTCTTGTATAATTTGAGTTCTGAAAAGAAAAAAAATATATACGAACACATGAAAAATTATATAAAGACTTAATGATAATAGCTTGTCTGTCATGCTTAATGAAACCTGTATAAAAGAGAGATTGTTGCCCAAATATATATATATATATATATATATATATATATATATATATATATATATATATATATATAAGATGGATGTGCGTGGGTGGTGCAGTGGATATCGGCTCGAAACGATAAATCAGAGAACTGAGTTCGAATTTTGGTTGAATTCGTGCAAATACCATTGGGAAAGGTATTAGTTCTCTCTACTACCCCCAGCTAGGGGTTAAATACCAAAACAGATTGGGTTCTACAGGCATGGTTGGCAACAACTCTGTAATTGCAAACTACTGCGAGAAACTCTTCTGCCCAGTTAGTAATGTATCGTTTGAGACATGATCGCCCAAGCGTGTATTACGTATGGCACTTAAATGATATGCAAGGAATATATATAGATATATATGAATTCGTTTATATCAGAAGAAAAATTTCAGTGTAATTCCCTAGAAGGACTTTCTAGCCTAAAGTAATGTTTTTCTTGATGAAATTATATTTAAAGGATGGGGAAGATATAATCGTAAACATAGGTTATGATTATACAGCGAAGGGAAACGATGAAAATGGGGTATTATTATTATTATGTCATTTTTCATCATATTTCGATTTCTGCTTTGGTCTCACTACCAACCAAGTCTGCGGGGAGACCTAAGGCAGGTAGTGTCGTGTTGTTATGGCTCCATTTCATGGTTTTCTATCTTCCCTATCATCTCCAGCATTACATAGATAACGTTTTCCTTAGTGTGTCGGCTGTACTTAATAAGACAATTTTTTGTATGTCTCTTAAGCTGGGGTTTCCAGGGATTCTTTCAATGTGTTGTTTTGTTCCATTTTTTATCATTCCAAGTGCACCTACTATCACTGGCACAACTCTTGTTTTCAATTTCCACATTTTTTCTATTTCAATTTCCAGGTCTTTATATTTTGACAGTTTTTCAAATTCCTTGATTGCTATGTTACAATCCGCTGGACAAGCCATATCAATTAATAGACAAGTTTTCTCCTTCTGGTTTTTAACAATAATGTCTGGCCTGTTTGCTTCAATTTTTCTGTCTGTGTAGATGGTGTAATCCCATAGAATGGTTACATCTTCTATTTCTGTAACCGGTGCTGGATGATGTTCATACCAGTGTTTGTTTACAGCTTTTCCATAATGTTTGCATATTGCCCAATGTAAATATTGCCCAACTCTATCGTGGCAATTTTTATATTCATTTGGGGCAAGCACAGAACAGCCTGAGATTAGGTGGTCTATTGTTTCTTGGTGTTTATCACAAAACCTGCATTTTGGATCCATATTATTATGCATAATATTTGCATATTATTATTATGTCATTTTTCATCATATTTCGATTTCTGCATTGGTCTCACTACCAACCAAGTCTGCGGGGAGACCTAAGGCAGGTAGTGGCGTGTTGTTATGACTCCATTTCATGTTTTTCTATCCTCCCTATCATCCCCAGCATTACATAGATAACGTTTTCCTTAGTGTGTGGGCTGTACTTAATAAGACAATTTTTTGTATATCTCTTAAGCTGGGGTTTCCAGTGATTCTTTCAATGTGTTGTTTTGTTCCATTTTTTATCATTCCAAGTGCACCTACTATCACTGGCACAACTCTTGTTTTCAATTTCCACATTTTTTCTATTTCAATTTCCAGGTCTTTATATTTTGACAGTTTTTCAAATTCCTTGATTGCTATGTTACAATCCGCTGGACAAGCCATATCAATTAATAGACAAGTTTTCTCCTTCTGGTTTTTAACAATAATGTCTGGCCTGTTTGCTTCAATTTTTCTGTCTGTGTAGATGGTGTAATCCCATAGAATGGTTACATCTTCTATTTCTGTAACCGGTGCTGGATGATGTTCATACCAGTGTTTGTTTACAGCTTTTCCATAATGTTTGCACATTGCCCAATGTAAATATTGCCCAACTCTATCGTGGCGATTTTTATATTCGTTTGGGGCAAGCACAGAACAGCCTGAGATTAGGTGGTCTATTGTTTCTTGGTGTTTATCACAAAACCTGCATTTTGGATCCATATTATTATGCATAATATTTGCCTGAAAGTTTCTCGTGAAAAGACTTTGGTCTTGTGCTGCAAGTATAAATCCTTCAGTTTCAGACTTTAATCCAGATGCACGTAACCATCGATGAGTATTAACTTTGTCAACATTGGATTTATTGGCACGTACTGGATATTGGCCATGCAGAGGTTTGTCTTGCCAGCGCTGTTTCATCTTTTCAAGAGCTTTATCTTTGGCTTTCATTTTCATATTTTTTGCCGCAATAGTTGGTTCTTGGCTACTGTTTTGCTTTTCTACAGAATCTACTAACTGTAATTCTTGTTTGTATTTACTGCCTTCTTTTATTATTGAATATTTTTTCTTTCTTTCTTCATGTTGCCTTACTAATTGTATCATCCAATCCTTTGTTGTTTCTATGTATGTTAGTAAGCCAATAGTTGTTGTCTTGTATGACAATTCCAGCTGAATAAGACCCTTCCACCTTCTTTACGGGGTATGTATAGACGGTCTACATCAGCCTTTGGGTGATGCATCCTATGCTTAGAAAGAAGCTTTCTTGTTTTAGCATCCATTCGCCTGATGTCGTTTAGAGTCCAGTTTAAGATGTTGAAGCTATATTGGACAACTGGGATTGCAAGGCTATTAATCGCCATAACTCTATTCTGTGAATTTAATTCAGTTTTTAATATCATTCGTAGCCTTCTATAGTACTCTTTACGCACTATTTCTTTCATTTTTGTATGGTGAATGTTTTCGCTCTCATTTACACCTAGGTATTTATAAGCTTCTTCTGGTTTCAATTCTTTTATTGTTACAGCAGGGTCTAGGCTAATTGAGGATGTTTCTTGTATTGATCCACGTAAAACTGTAGCTTTAGCACATTTATTCAAATTAAATTTCATTCCAATGTCTTCGCTGAAGCATTTTACAGTTTGCAGAAGACCTTCCAGCTCATTATCATTCTTAGCATATAACTTTAAGTCATCCATGTAAAATAGATGGCTTATTTTCTTTTGGCCTATTTTATAACCACATTCTGTCTTATTAAGTTGACTGGTTAGTGCTATTAATGATATGCAGAATAGTAAGGGAGATAAAGAATCACCTTGAAATATACCTCTTTTGATGTTTATTTCATCAGACTTATAGGTTCCATTTAGATGATTGAGGTAAAGGGTTGTTTTCCATATAGACATGCACTGTTTGATGAAATTGATGATGACGGGCGATATCTTGTATATATTTAAAGTCTTTAAAATCCATTCATGTGGCACACTATCGAATGCCTTTCGGTAGTCTATCCAGGCAGTACTAAGATTTTTCTTTGTCTTGTAGCAGTTTTCCAGGATCATTTTGTTAATTAGCAATTGGTCTTTACAGCCATAACAGCCACGTTTGCACCCTTTTTGTTCAAGCGGTATCATGTCATTTCTTTCTAAGAATAAATATGTTTGTTTTGTTAAAATAGATGTTAGTAGTTTATATGTTGTCGGAAGACATGTAATTGGTCTGTAGTTTTTCGGGTTGTTTGTGTCACCATTCTTGGGTAGAAGAAATGTAATTCCTTTTGTCATCCATGCAGGAATTTTAGTGGGATCGTCAACCATTTCTTGGAGTTCTTTGGCTATTTTTTTATGTGCTGCATTTAAATAATATAGCCAAAAGTTAGGAATTTTATCCCTACCTGGAGTTTTCCAATTGTGTGCTTTTTTTAGTGCAAATTTAATATCATCTTCTGTAATTCCAGACCATGTCTGTTCGGGTTTATTCTTCATTCGTTCTATCTCCTGCGTAATCCAATGTACTTCCTTGCTAGGTTCTTTAGGGCAAGCCCATATCTTTTCCCAGAACTGTGTGACTTCTTCCATTCTGGGGGGTACTGTCACTTCAATTCTTTTTTTACCTATTTCCCTGTAAAATCTCTTTGTATCAGTCTGAAAGATCTTGTTTTGTCTGTAAAATTTTGCTCTTTTTTCATAGCGTCTTATTCTTTGAGCCTTCAGTTGGATTTTTTGCTTTATTTTTTCTTTATTTGATAAGACGTCATTTTCATTCCTGATGTTATATTTTTTTTCGGCTCTTCTTCTTTTCCTAGTTCTTACATTTATTCCTCTACTCAGTTCATCCAGTACTGACAGTTCACTTCTTAGTTGTTCGATTTCTTTTTCAATTTTTCTTTTCCAAGGTGGATCTTCACGTCTGCATGACTGCCTTGTTTTTATTTTGATGTTTAATTTTTTTGTTGCTGCTGTTGCTGATGCATATATTACTTCGTTAAGATTTGTATTCGGGTCTTCATCCAGTATTGATTTCAGTGCTGCATTGTACAATTTAATAGTTCGGAGGTTTTGTTTTGTTGGTTGGAATTTTGGGAGCTGTTCACGTTCCTCCATTGTAATACTTTGTATTTGACTTAGCTGGTTTTTTATTTCTATCTTGGCTTCTTGTATATTGTTATTTTCCGTCAAATAATTATCTTCGATGTGTTCTGAACTAATTTTATTTTTGTCTTTTAACTGACTCAGACTCAGATCGCACCTTTCCAGCACTTTTAGACTTACATCATTATCTTCGCAGTGATTTGCGTGTTTCACGGTTTCTACATTATGACCTGTGATTTGTTTGATGTTATTACTTTTTATTTCTGGTTCCGGTTCCTTTTCATATTTTGTTGATTCGACTCTTCTTGTTACAATTCTTTTAATTTCGTGAATCTCAGCCTCTGACAGTCGGTTAATTCGAATAATGTACCTACGTACATTGGCCAATTTATTTTCGTCAATATACTTTCTATTTGTTTGACCAACTTTTTCACGCCAAATGTCATATGTTTGGCGAGACATGTTTTTTTGAGGTTTGAGTAACGCTTCATGAAATGCAGTCATAACGACTTTGTACTCCTCACGAGACCATTTTATTTTTTCTTTCTTTAAATATACGGTTGTAGATCTAGCTGGTGAATTTTCAGGACCATCATTAGGATTATCCTGGTTGTGGGGACCTGAAGATACATTCTTTGTGTAGGAGTTTGTTCCTATGGCAGATTTTTCGACCTCAGGTAGGTTCCCTCCTGAAGGACGGGCTCCCTGTTTATCCACTGGAAGAGCCATACTGGACTTTTTATTTCTATTTGTGTTTTTCATGTTATTTTCTTTCCGTTTGTGTCGTATTCACATTTGCTTCCAAGTCACAGACAGAGATCTAAGGTCAGACATAGTTTCATGGCATTTTCCACTGATCATTTTGTAAAAAAAACAAAAAACAAAATACAATTTAAGATCACTCACATTTTACATTACGCATCTCACACATTACTTTTCATAATATATAAGCTGCGTTTATGAATACGTTTTTTTTTTATTTCTTTAAGTCTACCAGGAATCTACCCATTGAGTCTAATGGAACCTATTCCAATCTTTCCATGTTTTCCAACTCTAACTGGAATTATTGTCCTCACGTACCCCATACTACTTTAAGATACTTGTATTTTAATAGATTTTTGATGATCACTTTTTCAATATATTGTTGTGTTCGTTGTTTATCATTCCAAGCGCACATACTATCACTGATACTATTCCTGTTTACAATTTTCACTGATTTATCCATATAAATTAATAGGTAAGCTTTTTCTTTTACGTTTTTGACAATTATGTCCGGTCTATTTGCTTCAATTTTCCTGTCTGTAAAGATGATGTAATCTCATAGAATTGTGACGTCTACTATTTCCTTAACTGGTGCTGGATGATGTTTGCACCAGTGCTTATTAAAATTATTTCTAAACTGTTTACACATTGTCCAGTGGGAATAATGCAACACGGTATCATAACAACTTTAGATTCATTTGGCGCAATTACAGAACATCCTGAGATTAGATGGTCTTTGGTTTCATGAAAGTTTTGACAGACAATGGATTTTGGATCCACAGTATTATATATGACTAGCAGTATAGCCCGGCGTTGCTCGGGTGTGATGAAAACTTTAAAACTAATCCATGGTCCTGGAACTCAGACTCTTTGGATGTTGGCACGAAAGACTAAAAAGCAATAGTTGTTTCCAGTTAAAGCGAAACCGTAGACTGAAAGAAAAATGAATGGATGTAAGTCAAATTTTGATTTCCTGGTATCGATATCAAATAAGTTTTTTTCGTCGTATACTGAATTTTGAAGGCTAAATAAGTCCTCTGAGTAAATGGTATCATGGCTGAGACTAAGAACTACAATCATACCTACTTAGAGCCAAACCCGAAGCAAAAACTAAAATAAAAGGGCTGAAAAAATACTGACATACAGGCAGGTAAACAGACACACACACAAACATCTTGTCTTATATATATATATATATATATATATATATATATATATTTTATCGATTTTCTGCACTATTGTAAGAACTGCAACCTTGAAACTTCTGAATATCGTTTCTTATGTCATTGTCTATGAGTGTATAAAATTTGATTAAAATCGGACCACTCTTTCTAAAAACCCGATTTTTTTCGATTATCAATTTTCGATATTTATCGGGGGTACCTTAACACAAAACCTATTTAAGAACACTCGTAGACATTTATAGTACAACTGTGTAAATTTTCAAGAAAATCGGTTCAGCCGTTTCTTAGTCTATAGGTAACGGACACAGACATACACAGACACACACACAGATAAAGTTCCATTAATAAATAAGTTTAGATTAGATCTGAAAATCTTTAGAAAACTATGCCCTTGTGCTGCAAGAATAAAGCTTTTCGTTTCAGTCTTTAATCAATGCAAGTTAACTTGATCAGCCTTGGCTTTACCAACACGTTCTGGATATTGACCATGCAGAGGTTTTCATTGCCAGGGTTGTTTAATTTGGGCAAGAGATTTATCCTTGGCTTTATGTTTCATATTTGTTCTGCAACAGTTGGCAGTTGGGTTCTGTTTTGTTTTTGTAGAGTATCTACTAAATATAAATCTCGTTTGTATTTAAAATAGTCTTTTGTAATTGAATATTTTTCTTTCTTTTTTCGTGTTGTTTGACTAATTGTATCATCCAGTTCTTTGTTGTTTCCATATACGTTACTAAGCCAATAGTTGCCTTGCATTATAATTCTAGTTAAATAAAGCCTCTTTCTCTTTAACTGTTTTGTATAAATGGTCTGCATCAATCTTTGGATGATGCATGCTATGCTTAGAAAGAAGCTTTCTTTTCTTAAAATCAATTCACCTGATGTAATTTAGAGTCCAGTTCAAGATTTTGAAACTATATTGAACCACTGGGAATGCAAGTCTAATAATAACCATGCTTTTGTTCTGGGAATTCAGATGATTATTATTATGCTGTCATTTTTCATCATATTTCGATTTCTGCTTTGGTCTCACTACCAACCAAGTCTGCGGGGAGACCTAAGGCAGGTAGTGGCGTGTTGTTATGGTTCCATTTCATGTTTTTCTATCTTCCCTATCATCTCCAGCATTACATAGATAAAGTTTTCCTTAGTGTGTGGGCTGTACTTAATAAGACAATTTTTTGTATATCTCTTAAGCTGGGGTTTCCAGGGATTCTTTCAATGTGTTGTTTTGTTCCATTTTTTATCATTCCAAGTGCACCTACTATCACTGGCACAACTCTTGTTTTCAATTTCCACATTTTTCCTATTTCTATTTCCAGGTCTTTATATTTTGACAGTTTATTATTATTATTATTATTATTATTATTATTATTATTATTGGCTGTAGTAGTAGTAATCTTTCTAGTGGTAGTAGTAGCAGATTTTGTTGAAATAATCTGAAGATATAACAGAGACTATCCTATGGTAATGATAGGGATTTTCAGAGTTTTCTTATTTATTATTATTATTTTTGGAATATTATTATTAAATCCAAAAAGATTATTAATATCATCTGTAATAAACGTAATGGCGGTACAAATTTAAGTCGTTGCTGGTTGGAGTGTGGGTTTGAGGTCAGAATATTGTTTAAATTGTATTTGTCTACTTAAAGGTTGTTGCCCTGGAGCCAATGTCCTCACCCTTTCTTTCAACAAAGCCACTAAATGGTGTTCTTTTGATAAGATTACCCCAGCTGCCTCTCTACTCTGCGATGCATCGTGGTGCACGAGAAAGCCTAAGGTGTGACGGGAATTGACATAGGGTTAGCACAGAGAAAGGACAATGAAGTGACCATCATTCATTTTCTAACGCACATGAAAGAAAAGAAGGAAAAAATAAAAACAGAATAAGCCAAGATTCTGTGAAGTAACTTATTGCATGACACGTATATAATAAAAAAAAAACCCTGATCAGGGCAACACTTTTAACTGAAGCAACTTTCCGCCTCAAGCAATGAATGGTCCGTCGGCAAAAAGGGGAGGGGACAACTATTACTTTATAGAATGAAAGCCCTTTGGTATTGTAGGTTAGATTTGCATGTATATACATAATTTCAAGAGACAGATAGCTGCAAAATGCATTCGTAGCGAAAATTGATTCCTACACGCCAACATTGTAAGAGAAATGTCTTTTTGATATCGGAGTCGCACAGTTGTAACGCAATTAGAAAAGTTGCTGGTGAATAAATTCTGCTCTTTTATAATATAGTCTGGCACAAGGTTTCCTAAATGGTGGGCTGCTGTAAAGAATCTAAAAGTCTAGTATAAAGTTTCATTGGAAACCTCGGCGTGGTGTAACGGTTAGCAAGCTTGTTTGGCTAGAACATATTACAAATGAGTTAAATTCTCACTGGGTACTCCATACTTTCGGCCTTGTGCCACATCTAAGCCGTGCTTAAAAACATCGGGGCACCTCAGCGTGATCTAATGGTTAGCAAGTCTGTCTTGCTAGAACATATTACAACTCAGTAGTTCGATCCTCACTTGGTACCTCGTAATTTCGGCCTCATAAATCAACTAGCATCCAATTTCATTTACAAATGTAACATTTGTATATTTAAAAATAAACAAAAATCTTTTCGTTGTGGGGCAATGGATATCAGCTCTGAACGGGAAACCGGTAGGGCAAGTTTTGAATTCCATTTAATTTCGTTGCATTCAATTACGCACGAATTAATTAGGAAAAGTATGAATCCATCTCTTCACCCTCCAGCTATTGGTTAAAAAGCTGGACAAATGGGGTTCTAAAGTCTTGGTTGGAAAGTATTGGCAGAACGACTGCGTGAAAATCTTCTGCCAAGTCAGCCATGGATCAAAAGAAACATCATCGACCAAAGCGTGTATCACGTATGGTACTTAATTGACTGACTTAATATAATAGTTGAAAACATGATTAAGGCTTCTATTGGGGATCAGTTTTATATTGTTATGAAGTAATAAACTGGTCCCCCACTAGTTACTACTTAATAATATAATACACCTATTCCCCCTCTAGCTATGAGTCAAATAACAGGACAGATTGGGTTCTATAGCCCTGGCTGGCAACCAGTCTACCGCAGAAAACAATGGCAACCTGCTGCGGAATAATCTTCTGCCCTATCAGTCATGTCTCTTTCGAGACATGATCGCCCAAAGCGTGTATCATCTATGGCACTTAACTAACTGACTGGTTTTTGTAAAAAAAAATTAAAAAATATACTCTTTCGAAATTGAATAATAGAAAATCACACTTTATACCTGATTTCTCAAGCACGCAAATCCTGAAAACTCTACTAAATATTAATATCCTAAAATTTTAGTTCCTATTGAATAAAAACCAAATTTGAAGTTTCATGTTGAACAGTCTATAAATTTATACACGTCTGATGGGTGACGTTAAAATATAACTGTCGTTTATTATAATTTGCATAGTATTTCGTTTAAAGATAGAAAGAGGCGTAAGACAAGGATGTGTCTTTTCACCAGATCTGTTCAACTTGTACAGCGAGAATATTTTGAGGACCCTAGATGCTATGCCAGGATTTGTAATCGGAGGCCACAATTTGATTAACATTATAAGATACGCAGATGATACAGTGCTGATTGCAGACACGGAAAGGAATCTACAAGACCTCCTATAGAAGGTTACTGATGAGAGTGACAAGAAAAGACTACAAATAAACTGGAAGAAAACTGAATACATGGTCATCAGCCAAAAGAGCAACCCAAAATTCAAAATACGAGTGGGGGATACTAGAGTCAAGCAAGTACAAAAATTTAAATACCTGGGAATTTGTTGTGGGGAAACACACCTATTCCTCAGATAATGGACTCTCCCTCCTATGACAGGAAGTTAACGGATGAAGTTATTGAGAGTTCTATTGGAGAGACACTTGATATAGTCAGCAGTTAGCCGAATACTAAGGAGTCAGCTTTCAGTAGAAAATTACCAAGTTCCTGACATTTTGGGTGCGTTAAGTCGATTAGCAACCGACATAGCACGATTATAACCTACAGGGTGAAAACTACTCCAAAACAGAAGTTTTCAAACAGGAGATGGAAGTGGACACAAAGATCAGTAGGCTAATTGGCATGACGAAGAACGCGTTCTAGAAGCTAAGTAAAGTAATAAGACACAGGAAACTTTCACTAGAAACAAAGAAGAGGGTGCTAGATTGATATGTGATGTCAGTTCTTCAATACGGCAGTGAATGCTGGACAATATCATCGAAGATGAAGGAAAAACTTGAAGCAGCAAAAATGTGGTTATACAGAAAGATGCCGCGGATATCATGGACCGAGCATGCGAGAAACGATGAGATATTGGCAAGAAAGATAACAAAAAGTAAATTAATACTGAGCATCAGGAAGAGACAACTAAAGTTCCTGGGACATGCAATGAGAAAGGAGGGCTTGGAGAACCTGATACTGTCAGGCCAGATAGATAGAAAAAGAGACAGAGGTAGGCAGCGGATAACATATTTGCAGAACCTGATCAGGTGGATGGCAAAACGGGGGTTACATGGTGCAACCAGAGAAAACATACTAAGAGCCACCAGGGATAGGGAGACGTGAAAAGCCATGATCACCTACGTCCTGAAAGGACAGGGCACATAAAAGAAGAAGAATTTAGTCGAAAATAATACTTAACAAACATTCTTTCATTTACGCTTATATCTAATACTACCAGTAAAAAAATTCAACGAAAAGATGGTCTGTAGCTTTCAAGCGGATCAAACCTATATCATTATGGTTGAATTCATAGCTAAATCCGCTGCTAAGAAAGTCGGTTCTCTATGCAGGGCCAGAAAGTTTTTCCCGTCTGAAACAATCCTGCACATATACAAATCTACCATCTGCCCGTGCATTGAATACTGCTGGTCGGGTGCTCCTGCTATCTACCTAGGGGTCCTTGACAAAATCCGACGGAGAATCTGTCATGTGATCGATCCCGACTTAGCATCCGCACGTGCATTGAATACTCCTGCCATATCTGGTCGGGTGCTCCTGCTATCTACCTAGGGTTCCTTGACAAAATCCAGCGGAGAATCTGTCATGTGATCGATCCCGACTAGGCAGCTCGGATACAGTCACTTTCTCACCGGCGCAATTTGGCTTCCCTGTGTCTCTTCTACAAATACTTTCATGACTTCTGCTGAGATGAACTTAGCACACTTGTACCCCCATACATGAATTTGCTCGAGCCACAAGATTAGCAACTAGGTCCAACCCTTTTCCTGCAAAACCAATAAATTGTAAATGCAAATTCTACTCCAGCAGCTTCTTCTTTCTCACTTCCCGTCTGTGGAATTCACTTTCGTTTGCATCCTTCCCCGACAGCTACAATCTTCAAGAATTTAAATGTAAAGTCAATAGTCATCTTCTATCTCAATAACTTGCATCCCCTCTCTCTATATATCATGCTCCTTTCTCTGTCCACTCTCATCAGTATTCTCATTCTTCTCCTACCTTCTTCCTGACGCCTCATGCAACCTGGTACACTTTCTCATAACTTACCTTCTATGTAACCCCTTGCTTAACAGTGGCAGTAAAATGCCTTGCTTGGGGAGACACGATTATAAAAAAAATGATGTAGCAGTTTACATAGGTAGCCTAAGAGTCAACGCGCTGTCAGGGAGAGGTAAAAATAATGGACCTAAGCTCAAATCTTGCTAGAGGTTTTTAAATGTTATTCTCCATAACGTTTCGATCGTATCAAGAAGTAACAGAAATATTCTCCCCAATTATCTACGTATTTTGCAGGGATTTGACTGTGGATTTCCAATTTTTCTAAATAAATAAAAGCGTATTCAAATCCATTCCTTGTACTCCTGGCAATGATAGGCAGCTACTTTCATGTTTAACCTATTTTCGATTTCCTTTTGTGATCTGCCGAGACAAATCTAGTAATTGATTCAACAGAACTTTTCTACTTCATGCCAGCAGAAAAATGGTAACCGTTACTTCGCCAATTTCGCTGCAACGTTTTAGTGACCGGTATGGCCGGAAGTAAGACACGGAACACGGAACACAGAAGGCGGCTTTCAAAACTGTATTAGTATAACAAGAACATAGATACAAACGTAAGGGTTAGTAATAAGTCCGAACGGTACGCTACTTATTGCCTGTCTAGTAGCTGGTTTTAACTGCATACGTTAACTGCCGTACTTCAGTGCAGACTTAACTGCAGTATTTAATTGTCTCCCCCCACCTTTGTTTTAATATATCACCCCGAGCAAGGCGATAACGCCACCGATGTGCAGGGGGCTACATAAGAGTAAAAGGATTAAAAGAGAATAAGGAGAAAGACGAATCAGTTAGAAAGGAGCAAGAAAAGGATGGGAATACAGGTGTGATGACAGTTTTGAAGGTGGAGAGAAAGGAAAGGATCTACAGGACAGTGTGGAATGAAGTAGAGTCAAGTTGTTAAGAGATGAGTAGAATTGTCGTCTGCATTTGGTTGATCTAACTGTGAATGGGTGAGACCCAGTTGTCAGTCTGGTTGCACGAGTAAACACCGGTTGCGGAGGCACCAGTGACTCAAGCTCGTTAGAACAGAAACCATGGAAGTTAAGACAAAATATGGCACAAAATGTGGCACAAGGCCTTTTTAATCTGGGTAATCCCGACCATATAAACCCGCGCAAAAATTTGTCTAATTTTCCCCAGACGAGAGCCTCGAGAGTTCAACAATGCGCAATGCAGTTGACTGCAGTATTTAGTTGCCTTCCCACTAAGGTAAGATATGGTACAAAGTCTTCTTAATGTGGGTTATCCGGGCCATATAGCCCGAACAAAAATTCCTGTCTAATGTTCCTCAGTCAAGACTCTATCCTATAGGGTACCATCACAGTTACTGGAAATCAAGTGGAAAAAATACTTCAATTTCCAAAACTTTCTTTAAATGTTATTTTATCATAGAATTATGTCAGACTTGATTACATCATTAATATCATGTTCTTTGCCAATGTCCTTACCACCATTCCTAGTGTTCCTCTGATTATGGGAATGGTTGTCCTTTTATCTATCTATCTATCTAATTAAATTCGTTCTTATCTATCGTATCTTATCAATGTCTTAGGATGCGCGTTGTGGTATAGTGGATATCGGCTCGGAACGAGAAAGCGGGGAGCCGAGTTCGAATTCCCGTTGAATCCATTGTATTCACTTATGCGCAAATACCCTTGGGAAAGGTATTAATCCGTCTCTTCCTTCCAGTTATGGGTTAAATAACAGGACAGATTGGGTTCTATAGCCTTGGTCACCTTTGTTTTAATATATCACCCCGAGCAAGGCGATAACGCCACCGATGTGCAGGGGGCTACATAAGAGTAAAAGGATTAAAAGAGAATAAGGAGAAAGACGAATCAGTTAGAAAGGAGCAAGAAAAGGATGGGAATACAGGTGTGATGACAGTTTTGAAGGTGGAGAGAAAGGAAAGGATCTACAGGACAGTGTGGAATGAAGTAGAGTCAAGTTGTTAAGAGATGAGTAGAATTGTCGTCTGCATTTGGTTGATCTAACTGTGAATGGGTGAGACCCAGTTGTCAGTCTGGTTGCACGAGTAAACACCGGTTGCGGAGGCACCAGTGACTCAAGCTCGTTAGAACAGAAACCATGGAAGTTAAGACAAAATATGGCACAAAATGTGGCACAAGGCCTTTTTAATCTGGGTAATCCCGACCATATAAACCCGCGCAAAAATTTGTCTAATTTTTCCCAGACGAGAGCCTCGAGAGTTCAACAATGCGCAATGCAGTTGACTGCAGTATTTAGTTGCCTTCCCACTAAGGTAAGATATGGTACAAAGTCTTCTTAATGTGGGTTATCCGGGCCATATAGCCCGAACAAAAATTCCTGTCTAATGTTCCTCAGTCAAGACTCTATCCTATAGGGTACCATCACAGTTACTGGAAATCAAGTGGAAAAAATACTTCAATTTCCAAAACTTTCTTTAAATGTTATTTTATCATAGAATTATGTCAGACTTGATTACATCATTAATATCATGTTCTTTGCCAATGTCCTTACCACCATTCCTAGTGTTCCTCTGATTATGGGAATGGTTGTCCTTTTATCTATCTATCTATCTAATTAAATTCGTTCTTATCTATCGTATCTTATCAATGTCTTAGGATGCGCGTTGTGGTATAGTGGATATCGGCTCGGAACGAGAAAGCGGGGAGCCGAGTTCGAATTCCCGTTGAATCCATTGTATTCACTTATGCGCAAATACCCTTGGGAAAGGTATTAATCCGTCTCTTCCTTCCAGTTATGGGTTAAATAACAGGACAGATTGGGTTCTATAGCCTTGGTCGGCAACCAGTCTACCGCAGAAAGCAATGGCAACCTACTGCGGGATAATCTTCTGCCCAGTCAGCCATGTCTCTTTCGAGACATGATCGCCCAAGCGTGTATCACGTATGGCACTTTAACTGACTGACTGTCCTTTTATTTATTAATCTGACATCTTTGTATCTGATGAGTGGTGTACATACGCAAAAAATTAATGAGAGCAAGAATCCTAATCCTGTACCTGTCTCAGTATTCTTGTAGATTTCAGAAACGCCTGTACAGTCTTAATTGTTCTTCCAAATGTTAAGCAATCTAATCTTTATCGTTTTCTTTTTATTACGATTCCCCTATTAGAGATAATCGCTTTTTACACTCCTGGGCAAGGTCCTTATATTATTTGAACTTCTCGATTTTGATTTCCGCATCCATAGAGAAGTTCATTTTTCCTTACTCCTATCAGAAACGATGTCTTTGCTCTGGTGGTATGATCGTCTAGCTGTCAGTATGTTGTGCTTTTCTTTTTTCTTCTTTCTATTTTTTCTACCACTTGCTTTCAATATATCCTGTAAGTGCCAAATTCTCCAAGAACTCTTTATTAATGATGTCCAAGAAATCTCAACTTTCTTTTTCTGGTAAGACTAGATTTTCAACAGAAAATTTTGTATTTCGAGCTTTAATTATTTAAATTATTTTAATTAAGTAATTTTAATTATTTAAAGTTAATTATTAGTTCAAACAGATGACATAAAAAGCGTTTATTCATCAAAATATATCCCATAATACTTTATTCTCTGTTTCCAACATTGCGCCAGAAGTTTCACTTCTACGCTCATTGTTATTTGGCTGGTTTAAAGGGAAAAATCATTTTCAAGTAGTAAATATCAACATTGAAGAAAGGAAATATCCCAAGAAACGAACGAAAGAGTTCGCAAAACATTAATGGAAGATATTAAATCGAAAGACTAGATCAGTTAAGAATTCCACACAGAAGTAGACTGAGATAGATAGATAGATAGATAGATAGATAGATAGATAGATAGATAGATAGCCATACGTGATACACGCTTGGGCGATCATGTCTTGAAAGAAACATGACTGACTGGGCAAGAGGGTTATCCCGCAGTAGGTTGCCATTACTTTATGCGGTAGACTCGTTGCCAGCCAAGGCTATAGAACCCAATTTGTTCTGTTATTTAACTCATAACTGGAGGGAAGAGATGGATTAATGCCTTTCCCAAAGGTATTACAGCGTAAGTGAATGCAAGGAATTCAGCTGGAATTCGAACTCGGCTTCCCGATTTCTTGTTCCGAGCCGATGACCACTGCACCACAACGCGCATCCTAAGACATTGATAAGATACGATAGATAAGAACGAACTTAAATTAGATAGATAGATAGATAGATAGATAGATAGATAGATAGATAGATAGATAGTTAGTTAGTTAGTTAGTTAGTTAGTTAGTTTTTTTTATAATCAGAGAGAGAGAGAGAGAGAGAGGGGGGGATGCAAGTTAGTGAAATAGGAGATGACTATTGACTTTACATTTGAATTCTTAAATATTTTAGCTGTCAGGAAAGCAAATAAATGGAACTGAATTCCACAGGCTGGAAGTGCGAGAGAAAAAGCTGTTCGAGTAGAATTTGCGTTTAGATAGATAGATAGATAGATAGGGAAAAGAGAGAGAAGGGGGAGAGAGGGGGCGATGAAAAATGAGATCAAGAAAATAAATAAATCTTTTATCAGTTAAATGGTTTACGGAATTCATTTAATTTCGGAGCTAATTTTAACTCGGAATTGATTACGGCTCAGAGCTGGTTTCGACTTGGAATCGGTTTCAACACAAATTAATTTGAACTCAGAAGAGTTGAAATTAATTCCGAGCTGAAATCTATTACGAGTTGAAGTTGGTTCCGAGTTTAAGTCATTTTTCCACTCCAAATAAAATCATGAAAACTGAATTAGAAGTTGCGTCTTAAATTGAACGAGAAGACTCTTATTGAAAAGTTGAGAAACTAAAAACAAACAAAAAACAAAAAAACAAAAAAAATAAAAATAAAAAACAGAACCGATCAAAATTGACGGGAAAATCGAAAACACAAAAGGAATTAAATAGAGAATTCCAGTCTAAAAGAAAAGCACCGCCAGCCACCAAATTGAATCTCTGCAGATTTCAAACACAATTCTACCCAAATAGAAAATAATTAAGAAGTCATTTGTTTGAATGCAGAAATATATAATAATCTTCCCTCTCGTACGTTTGCAGTATTGGGCGTCAGGTTGGCTTCTGCACCAAGTAGAGTTGGTCAAGAGTTCTTAAACGGCTGCCTTTACTTGGCGATCTGATCAATAAAAATGGCCGCTTTATTGCTTGTTATTTTCTTTATAAGATGACTTTTTAATATATAAAATGAAGACGTAAGGAGAATTAAAATAAATTCTCTAAACAAATATAGTGATAGATGAGGTAATTGCGACTTTAAGCTTATAGCAGCAAATTCTAACTTGACTCGAAAATCGATAGCATGAGATAAAATGATCGATGGCGAATTTCAGATAGAAATTTGGATATTTTTTTTTATTTGTAATATTTTTACCCCAAGCAAGGCGGTAACGCCACTGATGCGCAGGGGGCTACATAAGAGAGAAAGATTAGATAGGAGGAGAGTGAAGAGAAAGACAAACCAATTAGAAGAGATGTCAGAGAAAGGAGCAACAGAAGGATGGAAATACAGGTGTGATGACAGTTGCAAAGGTTCGTCCTGGAACTGCCCGTTACAACCAACACAATTGTCATCTTTGATAATGGCTGATGTAAGCCGAAAGCTCAGAAAGGATTAAATAAAAACATGTATCAATATTGTGATTTTCTTTCCTCTTTCAACGATAATGCTATTAAGCTTCTCAGACGATATGAAAAAATTTATACAAAATAAATCGACAAAACTTGTCTATATTAATTAATGAAACATGCATCAATATATATATATATATATATATATATATATATAAATGCATGTTTCATTAAATAATATATGCATCAATATATATATATATATATATATATTAATGCATGTTTCATTAAATAATATAGACAAGTTTTGTCGATTTATTTTGTGTAAATTTATATATATATATATATATATATATATATATACCATTAAAATAGTAAAATAGCATACGGCAGCTCGAAAAAAGTGTTCAATGCACAATCAAAACAAATGAACCGAATATGCAGAGCTATCAAAATGTTAAAGACACAGAACACGCATCACTTACTTGCTACTTAGTTTTTCCATCACGCTGATCTCCTTATGCCAAGCAGTAGCTTGTATGCTTAGTATATAAGCTACTGTTTTGCTCCGGTCTTTATTATGATAGAGAGGATAATCAAAATTCTTACATCGAATGTCTACTTCCTTTACGATGACCTGTGACTTTGATGTAGCACAACCATCGACGTCTCATCTAAGCGAACCGTCTACCAAGTTTCTCTCACAAGTGAATATATATACATATAAAGCTTAGTTTTGACTTAGATTTTGGTATATAGGCGAATTTTACATTGTATATGCTCTCGCGATTTTTGGACCATCACACAATTCTCAAGCGGTGAAAAATGACAGAACATTTCCATGTAGGAATGTTGATAAAAGTGAGTGTAGACGGTAGGTAGTGGGAAAAGCGGTTTATTTCTCCAAGTTACTCAAATAGTCATGATGTATGCCACAGGGAAGCGGACCAGGGGAATTAAATTTAGAAATCATTCCACAGAGAGAAAGAGAGAGACAGAGACAGAGGCAATGAAACAGAGAGAGAGAGAAAGAGAGAGAGGGGGGGAAGAGAGAAAGGGGAAAGGGGAAAGGAGAAAGAGGAAAAAGAGGAGGAAAGAAATTGAGAGAGAGAGCGAGAGAGGATTAAAGCGTTCATTCCTCATATTTGGAATGAAGCTTTTCCAATGTAACAGTAGATAAGAGATAATTATATTCAAAATGGAAAAACTTACAAAACATCTTCGGATAAAAATGTGCTTATGTGGATCTATCCGCAGAGGTCAATAACTGCAAGCCACTTGTTAATTTCTTGGCTACCAATTTTTTTATTTATTTTCACAGCAATATATTCTCATCATTGTTCCATTTAGCTTTAATTATACGACCTCAACAAAAATATTTATTTTACGGTCTCCTTACACCCAACCATCTATTCTTTCAATTACGCTGTTTTTTTATTCTTTTTTTTATTCAGTCTGAACTTTTTATTTTTATTTTTTTCATTATTTTAGATTTTCGGCTTTTATGTAATTTTTGTTTTCGTTTTTTTATATCCTTTTATTTGTTTATTCATCTTTTTATTTCACAATTTTTTTTAGAATATTGGGATATTTTTTCCTCTTCGACTGTCTTCAGTTCTTTCCTCTTTCTCCAGATTGCACCTCATTGATTCTTGTCATTCACTTATAATGTAGTTTTATTTCTGTTTTTAATCATTCTTTATTATCAATATTGATATTTGTATATTTATATTTTTGATTTCAATTGTTCTTCATTTTTCATTTCAGATTTCTATTAACTTTTTCTCTTTTCCTTATTTCTTTCCTTTTTTCCTTTTTCTATTTTAATTTTTCATTCATTTTTTTTTACTTTTATTTTTGGCGTCTTTTATCCCGACTGTCTTCTTTCTCATCGTTCTTGTTTATCTTTTTGCCTCCTTCGCTTCTATCGTCATTTTGTCTTCTCTTTCATCTTCTCTATTTTCGTTTAACTATTTATTCCATTTCATCTTTCATTTTCTTAGATCTCTGTAACTTTAACTCTTGATATTTTTCTTTTCCTTTATTATATATATATATATATTCGCTTCAAGAAAGCGTGGTGGGTTCTTCACAAGCCTAACCCATTATAATCACATAAATATGTGTCGGGTTAGTCTGGTTGTTGGTCCAAAGAACTGAGCTGGTTCAATCTCATATACCGAAAATGAAGGGGAGACATATATATATATAGGCTGAGATGTCCAGTCCGTAAACGGTGAGGATAATCCAACAAGATTAACTTAATATAAAATATTAAGTGTAATATCTGTATAGAGAGCTCAATGGATGTTATCCAGAGCAATATGATATTTATAAAGAAAAACTCAACTCGCCATTTAGATTGGTTATCAATTATAATTCATTTCTATGAGCTAAATTAGCTCATTTCATCAGACCACACTATATTCGTTCCATTCGGTACAAAGTTTTTTTATCAGAATAAGCATTTCTTTAAAATGAAGAGGAAAACAAGTAAAGTGATTTAAAAGCAAAGACATTGGCGTTTTCTTAGTTGGGGATTTGGACCAGTCATCCGGAGAGGTCTTTCTTTTTGGATGTTGACCATAAAGTCACGCCCAATCACAAGTTCATGGATACCTATATATATATATATATATATATATATATATATATACGTGTAATCCTACATATGTTTTATATATACTTTTTTCTCGCTTTTATGTTCATTAGGATAAATGGTTGCTTGGTATATCACTTTTTCGCATCTACATATGCCTCAAACTGGGCATTTGTTTTTTACTCTACAATTAGAGGATTCTTATATATACTTTTTTCTCGTTTCTAGCTATATATATATATATATATATATATATATATATGAATTATTTTATTTCAGCAGACCACACTATACTCTTTTAATTCTGTAAAAATATTTTCGGATCAGTCAGTCAGTAAAGTGCCATACGTGATACACATTTTGGGCGATTATGTCTCGAAAGAGATATGACTGACTTGGCAGAAGATTATCCCACAATAGGTTGCCATTGCTTTCTGCGGTAGACTGGTTGCCGACCAAGACTACAGAACCCAATCTGTCCTGTTATTTAACCCATAAATGGAGGGAAGAGACGGATTAATACCTTTCCCAAGGGTATTAGCGCATAAGTGAATTCAACGAATTCAACTGGAATTCGAACTCGGCTCCCCGGTTTGTTGTTCTGAGCCGATATCCACTGCACCTCAACGTACATCTCGGAAAAGCTTTTCTTTAATTAACAATGAAAGCAAGTAAAAGGATTACAAAAAAAAAACAAAACAAAAAAAAACAGACATTGGCGTTGTTTCAGTTGGGGATCTAGACCAGTCGTGAGGATGTCATCCTTCTTGTATAGTGACCATAAAGCCATTGCACGCCCACTCACAAGCTCATGGATACGTATATACATGTAACCCTACATATTAACATATTAACGTATACTTATTTATTTCCGCATACACACATATCCATACATCTACATATGTTCATACAAATGCGCCTGTGTTGATACTTACATATACCCAAAGATACACGTCCATCCATGATCACATATTAACCTTGCGTTTACATGCTAATATATGTTTTTATAAAGACGGATTTGCCATGCGTATAAATTGTAGCAACATTTATTCAAATACTAGCAGTATAGCCCAGCGTTGCTCGGGTGTAATGAAAACTTTAAAACTAATCCATGGTCCAGGAACTCAAACTCTTTGGATGTTGGCACGCAAGACTAAAAAGCAATAGTTGTTTCCAGTTAAAGCGAAACCGTAGACTGAAAGAAAAATGAATGGATGTAAGTCAAATTATGATTTCCTGGTATCGATATCAAATAAGTTTTTTTTGTCGTAAACTGAAGTTTGAAGACGAAATAAGTCCTCTGAGTAAATGCTACCATGACTGAGACTAAGAACTACAATTATACCTACTTAGAGCCAAACCGGAAGCAAAAACTAAAATAAAAGGGCTGAAAAAAATACAGATATACAGACAGATAAACAGACACCCACACAAACATCTTGTCTTTTATATATATATATATATATATATATATATATATATATATATATATATATATTATCGATTTTCTGCACTATTGTAAGAACTGCAACCTTGAAACTTCTAAATATTGTTTCTTATGTCTTTGTCTATGAGTATGCACACACACACACACACACACACACACATATATATATATATATATATATATTTCAAATTTGATTAAAATCGGACCACTCCTTCTATAACCCGATTTTTCAATTATCAATTTTCAATTTTATCTTGAGGTACCTCGACACAAATCCTAGCTAAGAACACTCACATGCACTTATAGTACAACTTTGTAAATTTTCAAGAAAATCGGTTCAGCCGTTTCGGAGTCTATAGGTAACGGACACACAAAAACACACACATACGCACACACAGACAAAGTTTCATTTATAAATAAGTTTAGATACAAACAATTCTCACATATACTCACAAAATACGCACACACACACACACACACACACATATATTTATATATATATATATATATATATATATATATATATATATATATATATACAGTACTGCATAAAGTTATTAAGACAAAAACTATTTTATCTTTTATGAGGCATATTGACAGAAAATAAACAATTTATTTAAAGTAATTTTATTTGATTTACTCAACAAATGCTTTACAAAATAAATTTACTATTTAGTATACTAGCATTTTGCTTTGATCACAGACTTCATTCTGTCAGGCACTGACATCACAAACTTCTTCAATGTATCTAATGATATCTCCTGCCAAGCAGCTTGTATTTGTTCCCAAAATGTTTCTTGCGAAATAATATTAGATTTATCAATTCGAGAGGGTGGAATAAGAAAAAAAAGTCAGTCATATCCAATAATGAGTAGTTTTAAAATAACTTGTTTAGTAAAAAGTTAAATGTAATATTTTTAATACATTTCTTTTACACCTAGTTTTAAATAATCAATATTTATTAGCAATTTTCACCCTGTATTTGAATTTCAGTGAAGTTTTTAGAAAAATCACTCCGGTAGTGTGCAAAAGTGTTAGGACAGCGGTGATTTTAAGCTGTATTTTGATGCCTCATGAAAGATAAAATAGTTCTTGTCCTAATACTTTTCCACAGTACTGTATATGCATGTGTGTGTGTGTGTGTGTGTGTGTGTATGCTAACCCTGTAAAATTATGGCGTTAATTAACTGTTGTCCTATTCCTAGTATGGTTGGCAACCAAGGCTGGACAGTTCATCCTGCCCTACTATTAATCTCTAGTTGGTCGATGGAGAGAAGGGATAGATTCATACTAGTCTAAGGGTATTTGTGGGCAAGTGAACCCATCTGCAACGCTTGAATTTGAAATCGGCGCGCCAATCCCATTTCCGTGCGACAACTACACACAAGTAAACACACACACACACACACACACACACGCAGATGCTCGCACGCACGCACTTACACACGTGCGAACACACACGCTGACAGACACATGTACGTACATTATTTCTTTTTTGCATATTCTTTGTAATTAATCAATATCCCTAGCTATATATTCAGATAAAAAAAAAACAAAGTGAAGTGGTATATATATATATATATATATGCGAAATATACATAAATACATGTATATCATAAACGCGGCGTAAATATCTTTCACATATACCTCCCAGTAATACCTTTTACTGTATTACCGTCATGTGAGCGGTAATTCTGGGGGGAATATATGGGAGTTATTTCAGCCGCATCCTTTGTAAATATAAATTTAGACGTGAATTTTCGAAGATAATTTGTTTGGAATAAATATGAAAAAAGAAATTACCGAAGTAAGAGAAAAATGAATGCCTGGTCATCAGTAAAAGAGGAGCCCAATATGCCAACTACAATTCGGAGAAACTAAAATAAAACAAATAAAAAAAATCCAAATACCTGGAAAGTATTTGACAGAGGATGGAAAGTGCGACATGGAAATAAAAGACGCATTAGCATGGTCAAAGACGCATTTCAGAAGCTAAGCAGATTACTGAAAGACAGAAAAATCTCATTTGAAACAAAAGAAAGAGTGCTGGATTGCTATGTGATATCTGTCATTCTGTATGGAAGTGAATGCTGGACAATCTCATCAAGGATGAAGGAGAGGCTTGAGGGAGCAGAAATGTGGTTTTACAGAAGGATGCTGAGGATACCATGGACGGAGCACGTGTGAAACGATGAGGTGTTGGAAAGGACGCAAACGAAAAGAAAACATACTAAATATCAGGAAGGTACAAATGAGGTTCCTGGGACACGTAATGAGGCAGGAGGGCCTAGAGAATATTCAACGGTTGGATAAAGGGAAGGAAAGACAGGAGAAAGCAGCGCGAGACGTACTTGTTAGGGCTGAGCAAATGGATGGCCGAGCGGAGCTTAGAATCGATACCAACAGAAAAAAATGTTGAGAGTGACAAGAGACAGAGCCAAGTAGAAGTCCATGATCGCCTATATCCTGAAAGGACATGGCACAAGAAGAAGAAGAAGAAGAAGAAGAAGAAGAAGAAGAAGAAGAAGAAGAAGAAGGTGGATTTAAATTTGGGCTCTTCAGAATCAAAAACGATTGCCTTCCGAGTCGAAAGCAAGATTTCCTTCTATCAATTTCGTTTTTCGTAGTCCAATCTTTGCATCAATAGTTTTCGTTTAAAACGTCTTTAATTCTCTATTCGCCTTTGTGCAACATTCCCAGGCAATCCTGCATCTCCATGAAGCCAACATGACCTCTTGCATCTTATTTGTCGTGACTGGAGGCCTTTGGTCTTAACCGATCCCAGACGAACTCTAGCCTTTCACATCTCTTAACTCCTTTACAGTTTACCTTTGCTCCCCAACGTTTGACGTGATGAATTACTTCTGAGGACAGAGGTGGCTCAGGCCCACGATTCTGTGCAAACTGAATAAAAAGTAAAAACATACGGTAACATGTGTGAGAGCTGCTTCTGACCAACTAATTAAAACTTTGTTCTTTTCTTATCATTGTCTATTTGCTTATGTTCGGTTGACTACTGTGCGTCTCTGGCGACTTTCTCTTGCTTGAATGCGGGCGGTGATCGGAACGTCCGACCTGATTTGCAATGAGGTGTCAACAATCCCTTGATTAATATCAAGGAAACGTATCATCACTATCAGCGGCAACATTAATATTCGACCCCGTTACTTCCAATAGAATTTTCTTTGGCGATAGCTAAACACCGTCTTTTCATTACTCTTTCTCGGTTTTATTTGATTCATTTTTCTTGACGTTTCTTTTTGAACTAATTCGTCATTCTTGCCATCAGGTTTTCTTTTTCTCCTTTTTGAATCGTGTCTTTCATTTTCTTATTTCTCACACCCTTCTCTTTCCGTCAGTCTACCATTTTCTCAGATATTTTCTATTACTCTTTTTTTTTTGCTATTTTTCACTTCTTTCTTCTTCTTCTACATGCCCTTCACGACGTAGATGATCTTGGCTCTACACAATTTTTATTTGTAGCTTTTAGTGTTTTCTGTCTCTTCGCTAAGTCTCCTGTTCGGCCATCCACTCGAAACTAGTTCGTCAGCTGCTTGCTTTCTGTCTTCGGTACACACTTTGTGTGGGGGAATGTGCGTTGTGGTGCAGTGGATATCGGCTCGGAACGACAAATCGTAGAGCAGAGTTCGAATTCCAATTGAATTTCTTGCATTCACTTACGCTCAAATACCCTTGGGAAAGGTATTAATACGTCTCTTCCTTCCAGTTATGGGTTAAATAACAGGACCGATTGGGTTCTATAGCCTTGAGTGATAACCAGCTTACCGCAGAAAGCAATGGCAACCTACTGAGGCATAAACTCCTGCCCAGTCAGCCATGTCCGTTTCGAGACATGATCGCCCAAAGCGTGTATAACGTTTGGCACTTAACTGACTGACTGAATATAAAAGTTGTAAAGATGATTAAGCTTTTTGCTGGCCAGAAAGTGGGGGATCGGTTTTTTATTGTTATGAAGTAATGAACTGATCCCCCACTAATTACTACTTAATAATATAATGTATCTCTTCCCTTTCGAGCTATGAGTCAAATAACAAGACATGGTTTTATAGCCTTGGCTGGCAACCAGTCAGAAAGCAATGGCAACCTGCTGCGGGAAAATCTTCTGCCCAGTTAGTCATGTCTCGAAAGAGTGTATCACGTATGGCATTTAACTGACTGTCACATTCTGAGTGTCAAATTCTCCAAACCCCCTTCCTCATTATGTGATAAGTAATTTCATCTGTCTCTTTATGATTCTGTATATAAGTGTTATTTTTGTTTCCATTTTCTTTCAGACGTTTATCGTTGCTTATACATTTTGATTGAATGATCTGCTTTTTTATGGCTTTGTGGATAATTTAAAGCCGAAAAATATTTTTGATTGTAAGAATAATTCTTTTTAGCGAGTGAATGTTCCGTTAAAATTATTTTGGAAATGACAATCATTTTCTATTTTCAACTAGTACTGTTTAACCCATAGCTAGGTGAGAAGAGATGTATTCATGCATTTCTCAGGAATATTTGCGTTTAAGTCAATGCAATGAACTCGACAGAAATTCAAACTTGGTTTTCTGCTTTTTCGTTCGGATATGCTTATCCGTTGTACCATCTGCACTTCCACTATGCACACTCTGTCGATAGAGTTCTCAGAGTCTTCCTCCATAATCACATTCCTCTTGCCTAATGTCTTCTGTTCGTCTGTGAAGAGATTGTCCAGCATTCACTGCTATACAGGAGGATTGATATTATAGAATAGTTCAGCACTCTTTTCTTTGTTTCTAATGAAATTTTCCTGTTTCTTAATACTTTGCTTAGCTTTTGATATGCACTGCTGCTATTCCAATGTGACTTCGGATTTTGGTGTCGCTTTTCCAGTCCTCTCTTAAAAAGCTTTCCTAATATTTAAACTACAGTAGTTAGTTGATGCTGACATCTTCAATTCGTAGATAGCTTTCTTCTAAATTCATTTATTCTATATTGTTCGTCTTTTTCATCCAGTATGGTTTCCACTTCTTTCTAAGCGGACTTGTGGGTGATGAATTATTTTTCATTCCCGGTTCTTTTTTCCTATATACGATACGTTGCAAGCCTCACGTTACTGTATCACTATTTTCATAGTAAATGTTCAGATGAACTGCATACATTTCTTTCATCAGTTCAGATCTTCATAGCTACTACCGACTATGCCACGTACACAGATTTGGCTCATCTTCATTTCCTTGCTAGTTCATCTTTTCAATCACTTTTTACGTTTGTCGGCTTCTTCTTTTCTTGCTACCAGAGATAGTATCTTCTTTATTTTTCATATTCCGCAAAATAGTTTATTCAATTTCCTTTCAATTATACGTCAGTCTTCCTTTCTTTCCTATCTGTCTTCACTGTTTCTCATTTTTATACGCATCTTTATCTTTTTGGTCCTGGGCATGACGGTGAACTGCATCCGGCAGCAAGGCCTCTGATTAGAAGGTTGTAAGGAGCATGGAACCACCTCTTAATTGCTGTTATTCTCAGGTTTACCCTGACCCGGAGTTATAGCACCTGCTAGGGTTCCAGCTATGGACAAATAGATAACCCCCAAAATAGGGTCAAAACACTATGAAAGTATACAAATACACTTTTATAGAAATATTTACGTAAAAATATACTTTTATAGAAAAATATGCAGTTTTGAAGGATAAATATTACCAACAATATATTTTTTTTTAAATTATTACCATTACACATTTTTGAAAGAAATAAAATTATTCTCAACAAAACATTTTTGAATACAAAACTAGAAGACATTTTCAGTTTCTAAAATAAAAAAGAAATAAAACAAAAAATTTTCATTAAAATCAGACTAAATCAACCTTTTCACTATAACAAAAAATAAAAAAAAAATTACGTTAAAACCCCACATTTTTGGCATTAAATAACTCACAGAGGCTGATATGCCGTTAAACAAAATTCGCTCACTCACTTAATTTATCTTTTCTTTTAAACAATTTATTTTTCATTTTGAAAAATTCGATTTTTCTTCATTTTCCTTTTTATATTCGTTTTTCTTCCGTTTTCTTTGTTCCTCATCATCTTGTTCCTCCTTAATTATTATTAGTATTATTATTCTCATTATTATTATTATTATTATTATTATTATTATTATTATTTCCTTAAATTTCTGTCGTATAAAAAAAGAGCCGAATGGTTGAAAATAATAAATAATTTATATTCCCCAACGAGACCTGCGTTTAACTAATGAAACAAATTTTGCATACAAAATTTAATTTCTTAAAATTTCATGAATTCACGTGGAGAGGGATAACCGATGTAAAAAATATTTGTTTATCAAGATTTTTAGAATAAGAATTCAAAAATAATTTCATTCATTTTTGAATAAGTCTTGAATGTTTCATTGAAATCCGACGATTTTTGCAAACAATTCCAAAATAACGTGTTTTTTTTTTTACCAGAGTTACATAATGTTATATTTTTCATTGTAAACGCTATTAAAGATTTGGTTACTCACTTAGTAAAATCAAAGCAAGCGTTTTTACCATATTTTCGAACATATTAGAAAGGATTAAAGAATTTTAAAAAATTCAGAAAATACTATGATCTTTCCTCTTATAATAACATTTTGATGGAAAAATGTGTGTTTATTAAGTTTTCAGCCTTTTGTCTTCATGCTATGCTGTTTTTTCAGCGATTTAGCGGAGGTACCAGTTTTACAGGTTGAAATATCATCGTAATTTGTGAGCTGTACCAGTGAGTACAACATTTCGTATTTCTTTAAAGCATGGATAACTAAGAAGCCCTTTAGTGAACTTATCAGAATCTTTTTCAATCAATCCGATGGTTCCGACTACAACTGGTATTGTCTTCATGCGCCACATTTGTGAGATTAATGTATTCATCTTGAAATGGAAATTGGTTGATGTTCATACCAGTTTCTTGAAGTTTCCTTCACGCAAAAGTTGCATATTTTTCAGTGTAGATATTGACCGACTTTTTATCATACCGAGTTTTATATTCAGCTGTGGTTAACACCGTGAAACCTGATACAAGATGGGCAACCGTTTCTGGATATTTATCACAGAACCTGTTTTTTTAACACAATTTTCATGAAACAATTTTTCATCTTTCTTTTTTTAGCTATTTTGCCACTAAAGAGAGTGTATTATTATTATTATTATTATTATTATTATTATTATTAATATGTATGCTATAGCATCCTATTCAGTACGGGAAGTAGATTTCTTTATTAAAATTATTCGCACCATCATCCAACGGTCTTACTCCCAACCAGTTACAAATAGAGAAACACGTAGAATTAGACTTTCACAATAAATCGCCTATTTTTTAATGATTACCATGTAATAAAATCACTTACTAGATTTTGCAAGCGGCTCTGCCCGGAAACGAGTAGCAGATAGTGTAGCTGTGGCTAATACTGACTGAATACCGTCACATAGAAATCAGCTATGAACAGCAGTAGAAAGTGTTTGATGGAATCTACAATCACAACGTGCTCTGCGTCATGTAGTAGATACACTATACCAGTTCCACAACTCTCTAAGATTTATCAGTTATCTTTCTTGACTTCTTTGGCGTTATAGTTTAGATCTATCTATCTATCTATCTATCTATCTATCTATCTATCTATCTATCTATCTCAGTGTGTTCAATATCTATCTATCTATCTATCTATCTATCTCAGTGTGTTCAATATCTATCTATCTATCTATCTATCTCAGTGTGTTCAATATCTATCTATCTATCTCAGTGTGTTCAATATCTATCTATCTATCTATCTATCTCAGTGTGTTCAATATCTATCTATCTATCTATCTCAGTGTGTTCAATATCTATCTATCTATCTATCTATCTATCTCAGTGTGTTCAATATCTATCTGTCTATCTATCTCAGTGTGTTCAATATCTATCTGTCTATCTATCTCAGTGTGTTCAATATCTATCTATCTATCTCAGTGTGTTCAATATCTATCTATCTATCTATCTCAGTGTGTTCAATATCTATCTATCTATCTATCTCAGTGTGTTCAATATCTATCTATCTATCTATCTCAGTGTGTTCAATATCTATCTATCTATCTATCTCAGTGTGTTCAATATCTATCTATCTATCTATCTCAGTGTGTTCAATATCTATCTATCTATCTATCTCAGTGTGTTCAATATCTATCTATCTATCTATCTCAGTGTGTTCAATATCTATCTATCTATCTATCTCAGTGTGTTCAATATCTATCTATCTATCTATCTATCTATCTATCTATTTATCTAGGAATGCTAATATCTATCTATCTATCTATCTATCTATCTATCTATCTCAGTGTGTTCAGTCTATCTATCTATCTATCTATCTATCTATCTATCTATCTATCTATCTATCTATCTATCTATCTATCTATCTATCTCAGTCTGTTCAATATCTATCTATCTATCTAGTCTGTTCAATATCTATCTATCTATCTATCTATCTATCAATCATCTATCTATCTATCTATCTATCTCAGTCTGTCTATCTATCTATCTATCTCTATCTGTTCAATATCTATCTATCTATCTATCTATCTATCTATCTATCTATCTATCTATCTCAGTCTGTTCAATATCTATCTATCTATCTCAGTCTGTCTATCTATCTATCTATCTATCTATCTGTCTGTTCAATATCTATCTATCTATCTATCTAACTAACTAATATCTATCTATCTATCTATCTATCTCTGTCTTTCATATCTATCTATCTATCTATCTATCTATCTATCTATCTATCTATCTATCTATCTATCTATCTATCTATCTATCTATCTATCTATCTCAGTGTGTTCAATATCTATCTATCTATCTATCTATCTCAGTGTGTTCAATATCTATCTATCTATCTATCTATCTATCCTTGTGTGTTCAATATCTATCTATCTATCTATCTATCTCATGTGTTCAATATCTATCTATCTATCTATCTATCTATCTCATGTGTCTATCTATCTATCTATCTATCTATCTATCTCAGTGTGTTCAATATCTATCTATCTATCTATCTATCTATCTATCTATCTCAAGTGTGTTCAATATCTATCTATCTATCTATCTATCTATCTCTCAGTGTGTCCACATTCATCTATCTATCATCTATCTATCTCAGTGTGTTCAATATCTATCTATCTATCTATCTATCTATCTCAGTGTTCAATATCTATCTATCTATCTATCTCAGTGTGTTCAATATCTATCTATCTATCTATCTATCTATCTATCTCAGTGTTCAATATCTATCTATCTATCTATCTATCTATCTATCTATCTATCTCTATCTATCTATCTATCTATCTATCTCAGTGTGTTCAATATCTATCTATCTATCTATCTATCTATCTATCTATCCCAGTGTGTTCAATATCTATCTATCTATCTATCTATCTATCTATCCCAGTGTGTTCAATATCTATCTATCTATCTATCTATCTATCTATCTATCTATCTATCTATCTATCTATCTATCTATCTATCTATCCAGTGTGTTCAATATCTATCTATCTATCTATCTATCTATCTATCTATCTATCTATCTATCTATCTATCTATCCAGTGTGTTCAATATCTATCTATCTATCTATCTATCTATCTATCTATCTATCTATCTATCTATCTATCTATCCCAGTGTGTTCAATATCTATCTATCTATCTATCTATCTATCTATCTATCTATCTATCTATCTATCTATCTATCTATCTAGGAATGCTAATATCTATCTATCTATCTATCTATCTATCTATCTATCTATCTATCTATCTATCTCAGTGTGTTCAATATCTATCTATCTATCTATCTATCTATCTATCTATCACAGTGTGTTCAATATCTATCTATCTATCTATCTATCTATCTATCACAGTGTGTTCAATTACTATCTATCTATCTATCTATCTATCTATCTATCTATCTATCTATCTCAGTGTGTTCAATATCTATCTATCTATCTATCTATCTATCTATCTATCTATCTATCTATCTATCTATCACAGTGTGCTTACTATCTATCTATCTATCTATCTATCTATCTATCTATCTATCTATCTCAGTGTGTTCAATATCTATCTATCTATCTATCTATCTATCTATCTATCTATCTATGTATCTATCTAGGAATGCTAATATCTATCTATCTATCTATCTATCTATCTAGGAATGCTAATATCTATCTATCTATCTATCTATTTAATTCAGTCTATGTGCTTGCGATCATGTGAATACATTAATATGGTTATATATATATATATATATATATATATATATATATAGTTGTTCTCATTTATGCATATGTATTTACCTTTATGTACGTATGCGTGTGTGTGTTTGATCAATTATTCAGTTAATTATGGAAAAACGAATCTGTAGGTATTTATACACAAATATTGAGCAGCGATTATTCATTTGGCAACGAGCATAGTTGACTAGGTGTCGGGTGGGTATCGGGTGGGTGTCGATGGGTGGCGCTGCTGATGCTGCTAGACAAGACTAATAATGAAAGAGCAACATATCAAAAGGCAAAACTATTTTTCCTGATATCCCTAGCGATTGTTTTTCATTTGGTCAATTGCTCCGTGATCTCATTACCGGCAACCATTTATGATAGCTTCCGCGGCCGTTCTTCTTTTGTTTCTCTACAATCAAAGGTTGTCGGCAGGCGCTATATTACACTGCCTGATCGTCGGTGACACAAGTCGACAGATGGAGGTGTTGCTGTTGCTTCACTTTCTATCTTCGAGGTAATCGGGTAAGATTGGGAAGAGAGACGCATTGATTAGAGCCGTTCAGATCTCAGAACCGGAGCTCGGCAGTGTTTAGAGATATTCAGATTAGTTCGTAATGGTGATGGCCGGGGTCAAGTTTTTCTAGGGTTTTTGACTCTGCGGCGAAAATGCTTTGATAAATGAAAATGAGGACGAAAGAAGACGACTAAGATGAGAACGGACGTGAGCAGACTAAAAATAAACAACACAGGCCAATCATTCCGGAAACTATGGTGGGGTTCGGTATTAGGTGGCGTTCTTTGTTGACTCAGTGGCATTTATCGTGTTGCTAATAGCTATATTTGTTGCAAGAATAATTCAGATTGCATTAAAGGTTTTTACTCGGAAGGAGCGGGAAATATTCATTTTTTTTAAGAGTGTACAGGCTCAGGTTGAAGAAGGTTTCGTCGTGAGTAACGTACAGATGATTGGTCAGGGTACATCTGTGTTGTTCTTGTCACAAAAGAGGCAACAGTTTCATCGAAGCAAATCAGTGAAAATAAAAGGTTACCAATGTGAATGATTGATTATCAGTTTCTGTTTGCGTTGAGCATTTGTAATTACTATTTGGCGAAAGTATCACGAATTTGTAAATAAATGCGTAATGAATTTCTATCGATACGCGGACGTGGTAAAAACAAAGAATTCATAATTTTCTTGATCTTCTTTGCAAACCATGCAATAAATTGCACATGAAATAAGCACAGAATATATATATATATATATATATATATATATATATATATATATATATTTATATAGTTATAATTAAATATGATTAATGTCTGTATAGATATATAACGTTTTAATAGGCATATATATAAATGTATATATATATAATTGTCTATACGTCAGAGATCAGGTAGTATTTACACTACTTACATCATTCGGACTATTGTTCTCATATTTGCTGCCATTTTTATGACATATATATATATATATGTGTGTGTGTGTAGCGAGAGAAAGATAGATGTTTTTAATGTGTAACTTTAAAAACAATTTATATTTGTTTATAAATATATATATATTTACTCGAAATGTATATACTTTTATATATATATATATATATATATATATATATATATATATATAAATTAATGCTTATATAAATACTTTTTAAACAATATATGTGCGGAATGTTTATATCTTTATAATGATATCTATATATCTATTTAATATATGCATAAATATATAATTTTTTATCATACATAAATACAATATATATATTTGTGTGTGTCTGTTTGTATATATATATAGTTGTATGGTATAGATATGCTTAATATATTTGCAGAGATATACATTTTAAACAATATATATTTATATACGCATTATATATATATGCGTGTGTGTATGTATATTAGCTTGTTTATAAATATAATTAATGTATGAATACATGCATAAACTCTTAGACAATATATACATATATACATATATAGTCATCCGCAGACAGATCTGTTTCTCTGTATCACAGCTCATCAGTACGGTTAGACTCCGATTACTTTTTAACCCAGGAATGAAATCCGACCGAATTGGTGTCAGTCGGCGATTCTACCTCTGGGCTATTGGCCGTTCGGTAGAAGAAGGCAGACTTTTTAGCGTGTATATTATCATTATACGCGCCCAATATATATATATATATATATATATATATATATATATAATATATATATATAATATATATATATATATATATATATGTATATATATATATATATATACCAAGCATCAGTAAGTTAGCCAAATGGCAACAGTAAAACAGCGAGGTAGAACTGCATTAAATAAACGAATAGGAATGTAATACGAAGCTGATATAACATAGTAGCAATAAGCAATCAAAGAAATAGCATTAAATTGAATGTTTCATTCTCTATATCAGCCAGTTAAGTGTTATATGTGATATACGCCTGGGCGATCATGTCTCTTTCGAGGCATGAATGACTGGTCAAAAGATTTTGAAGTAGTTTGTTATTACTTTCTGTGGTAGACCGGTTGCTAACCAAGGCTGAAGAACCCAATCGGTTCTGTCATTTAATTCATAGCTTGTGGGAAGTGACAGATTATTAGATTTCCTAAGGTTATTTGCGCATAAGTGAATTCAACGAATTTAACTGGAATCTGAACTCGGCTCTCCGATTTCTACGATTTTCTAATAATATTAACCGGTAGTGTACATATAGTCATCAACAGACAAATCTGTTTCGCTCTATCACAGCTAATCAGTACGGTTAGACATCCGATTGAAATTGTGATTCTACCCCTGAGATATAGGCGCTCGGTAGAGGAAGCTGAACTTTAAACAATGTGTACACACGCCAGTAGCCAACAGTGTTCAAATTCAATACTGAATGAACGAAGCTTATATATCGTTTAAATGCAAAAGATTGCCCCGATATCGATAAAAAAACTGCTCCCCAAAAGACTGTATATCAGGAAAGCTACTGAAAAAACAACAATTTTGGCGCTAAAAATTATCTTAACTCAAAACACACACTCTCTCTCTCTCTCTCTCTCTATATATATATATATATATATATATATATATATATATTATATATATTCCATTTGTAAATGAGTTATTATGGTAATATTAGCGTGATAATTCGTTTACAAATGGAAAATATTCAAATGCTCTACAATAAAATTGTATTGAACACTTTCTAATTCAAATGTCTACTGGTCTAAACTTATTATGACCAGAAACTAAGTAATTAAACAATCAATATAGCCCTAACCCACTTTCTTTACGTTTCAAATCTACGGGTCAGCAGTCTAACTGACATGCTAAATGTATCTTTAGATTTTAGATGACATCCGCGCTTACGCGTGCTCTTTGATTATATTTTGCGGGTATATATGCTTATGTATGAATATGTGTGTGTGTATTCGCCAAACTAATGTACTGATATATTTTTTCTTAAATTTTCTCTGTTAAGGGAACGACGTTTATTTTTATTGGTATTTTTGTTTTTGAGGTCTTTGTGAATTTCATTCGTGTAAAATCTTTTGTACAGTAAAGACGGAAGCTGATGATGGTTTGCCTGAAATAGGCCTATACCCCCGATTTACCATTGAATAACGTGTCTGCCTTAATTTTCTTTTATTTGCTCTATATGTATTTATATTATATATATATATATATATATATATATATATATATATATTGAGATCTCTCTTACAGAGTTATCATACCACTGTATTTACAGGATACTCCTTTGGATTCGTCTATATCTACACCGCATGCTGATATATATATATATATATATATATATAGAAAGAGAAGGAAGGAGAAAGAAAGCTAGTGAAGGAGAGAGATTTGTTAGAAAAAACATGAGAAAACGAGAGAAAACTCTTACAGTACTCACCACTTAACATTAACACTGTCAAATTTAATCTCAAATTAATTTTTCACGTGAGCAATAATGGATAATAAAAATAATTTAAAAAAAAGACATTAAAGAATCAATTGCAAAACTAATACTTATTCACCACCGATTGCAATTATTTTAATGCTTCATGAAAATGATAAAAATATAGTCTGTTTGTTTTGAAAGGCCATTTTGACAGGTCCGAACCATTTTGGACTTGAGGTCAAGGGTTGATGATTTTCAGAAAGAAAAGGAAAATAACTAGCTAAGTTCGTTTTTGTTACAAACATGTCAAAATTTTAATTCTCGGGAAAGACAAAATTATTTAGAGTTATGGAAACTCTGAACAATCGATCAATTTTAAAATAATTTTTCAGGCGCCCCTGAGGGAGTCAGACTTCAAGATATAAAGGAGTTGAGCACAAATTTTTTTAGCCCCAAATGATCAGGAAGAATTCTCGCACTTTTCGCGCACATACAGCGTTCGTAGATGCAAACAATTTCCACACTATCTATCTATCTATCTATCTATCTATCTATCTATCATTCTATCTTTCCTCTCTCCCCCCGCCCTCTCTCTCTCTCTCTATATATATATATATATATATATATATATATTTATATACAGCAAAACAGATCTGTTTGCGTATGACTATTTACGCTCACACACCCTGATTGAGCACTCTGGAAGAATGTTATATTTTGAAGAACAGTAGCTACTTTGGCATCTATTATGCATCGTTCATTCAGCAATGAATTAAAACACTCTCAGGTATTGGGCGTGTGTAATGATAATATACACGCTACAAAGTCCGTAGCTCAGAGGTAGAATCGCCGACTGACGCCAATTCGGTCGGGTTTCAATCCTGGGTACAAAGGCAATCGGCTGTCTAACCATAGTGATGAGCTGTGTTACAGAGAAATAGATCTGTCTGCGGATGACAATATATATATATATATATATATATAAATTTCTTTATTTTTATACATATAAATTTCCACACTATATATATATATATATATATATATATATATACTAGCAGTATAGCCCGGCGTTTCTCGGGTGTAATGAAAGCTTTAAAACTAATCCATGGTCCTGGAGCTCAGACTCTTTGGATGTTGGCACGAAAGACTAAAAAGCAATAGTTGTTTCCAGTTAAAGCAAAACCGTAGACTGAAAGAAAAATGAATGGATGTAAGTCAAATTTTGATTTCCTGGTATCGATATCAAATAAGGTTTTTTGTCTTAAACTGAATTTTGAATGTTAAATAAGTCCTTTGAGTACATGGTATCATGGCTGAGACAACAATTATCCCTACTTAGAGCCAAACCCTAAAAAACTAAAATTAAAGGGCTGAAAAAATACAGACAGGCAGATAAACAGGCACTCACACAAATATCTTGCCTAATATATATATAGATATTATCGATTTTCTACACTATTGTAAAAACTGCAACCTTGAAATGTCTGAATATCGTTTCTTATGTCTTTGTCTATGAGTGTATCACATTTGATTAAAATCGGGCCACTCCTTCTATAACCCGATTTTTTCGATTATCGATATTTATCGGGGGTACTGCGACACAAAACCAAGCTAAGAACACTCGCAAACGCTTATAGTACAATTGTGTTAATTTTCAAGAAAATTGGTTCAACCCTTTCGGAGTCTATAGGTAACGGACAAAACACACACACACACACACACAGACAAAGTTCCATTTATAAATCAGTTTAGATGAATTTTATATTTCTATACATATCAATTTTCACACACACACACACACACTATATATATATATATATATATATATATATATTTATATATATATGAACATTTCAACATAAAATCCCTAAGAGAGATTTCACATCTCCTCAGCAACGGTAATATTCCAAAATGGAAATAAAAATAAGAATAAAATTGGGGAATAAAAAATAAAAAAAAAAAAGAAATAACGAATGCAATAAAAAATGACGGTTAAGATTTGAGAAATTTACGTCATTTATTAATATTAAAATTTTAATATTAATTAAGGTCAGGTTTTTGAGATTTACCTTCCTACTTTTCCGTTTGGATTAAAGTATTTTAATAATATATATATATATATATAATAACTAAATAGACTCTGTAAGTATGTAGGCCGTAAATTTATACTAAAATAAACCTAAAAAAAACCCATTAACAAACAGAACCTAAATCCGTTACCTAAAGCCTTTGCCCTGACGATATGCTGCCATATCTGGTCGGTTGCTTCTCTTATTCACTTTGGTGTCCTTGACAAAATCCAACGGAGAAGCTGTAATGTGATCGATCCCGACTTAACATCCGCCCGTACATTGAATACTGCTGCCATATCTGGTCGGGTGCTCCTGCTATTCACCTAGGAGTCCTTGACAAAATCCAACGGAGAATCTGTAATGTAATAGATCCGAACTTGGCAGCTCAGATACAGTCACTTTCTCACCGGCGCAATGTGGCTTCCTTGTGTCTCTTCTACAAATATTTTTACGACTTCTGCTCCGATGAACTTAGCTCACTGGTGCCTCCTTTACATAAATTTACTCGAGCTACAAGATTGCAACTAGGTCCCACCCTTTTATATATGTGAATTTACTTCTTTGTGGATCTTTCTGCGCTGATCTGCGTATATTTATGCTAAAGGTTGTACGTGACAAGATCAGTGTGCGTGTTTTTTTTGTTTTGTGTATGATGTTTTGTCGAGTTTTGGTTGCGTTCGTGTTTTGTTATTTTCCTTTATTTGCGTGCGTATATATTTAATTATGTTTTTGGGTTAGGATCAGCTTTGAAATATTCTTAAAAGTAAGTTATAATTTTACTTTGATTTTATTTTGTTTTATTTTCTGTGACTAATTTTAAAATAGTTTCATGGTTATTTGAACGAGTGTTCTTTATCTTTTTTCAAATAATTTTGAATAATTTTGTCTTTTTTATTTAAAAAAAAAACGTCCTGTTAAATTCCTTGTTCGTCTTTTGCCTGGTCATTGTCTAGCTGACGTTTTTTTAAATAAAAAGGACAAAATTATTTTTCTCTTCCATTCTTCACTTTTTCTTTTTTGTTCAATTAGAGTGGATAGACTAAACTATCGCCCGGTTCACACTCTACCCACGTCTATTGAACAGGTGTAGAGGCTAATCCCTTGTTCCCTGTTTAGGACGTGGTTTCTGGTTTTCTCTTTTCCAATCTTTTCACTTTTCTTCTTTTTTTTTCAATTGGAGTAGATAGACTAAACTATCGCCCGGTTCACACTCCACCCACGTCTATTGAACAGGTGTAGAGGCTCATCCCTTATCCCCTGTTTAGGATGTGCTTTCTCTCTTCTAATCTGTTCACTCTTACGTATCCCCCGGCACATCAGTGGCCTTACCGCCTTGCTCGGGGGTGATATGATTAAAAAAATAAAATTGCTCATGTACTTAAATATGATTGTGTCTGTTTTAACCTCGAATATGCTTGAACCATGCTTTTTTATGAATTTATACTTATTTATATCAAATATAACAGTTTAGCCCGGTTTCACTCGGGTAGTTTAAGAAATAATATGAATAATCTTTTTTAAATAACCGAATAAATCTGCCTGAGAGCAATACACTGCGCCTCCTCGGCCTTACCCTCTCTTCTGATCTCAAATGGAACCACTACATCGAGTCCATAGCTAAATCCACTGCTAAGAAGGTTGGCTCACTGTGTCGGGGTCGGGCCAGGATGTTTTTTTCAGCCTGAATCCATCCTGCATATATACAAATCAACCATTCGTCCGTGCATGGAGTACTGCTGCCATATATAGTCAGGCGCCCCTGCCGTTCACCTCAGTGTTCTCGACAGGCTCCAAAGGAGAATCAGTAATGTGATAGGTACTGACTTGGCGGCTCGACTACAGCCACTTCCCCACCGACGAAATGTGGCCTCCCTTTGTCTGTTCTACAAATACTTTCATGGCTTCTGCTCGGACGAACTTAAGTCACTGGTGCCTTCTCAACAGGTGTTTACTCGTGCAACCAGATTGGCAACTGGGTCCCACCCATTCATAGTTAGGTTAGCCAAATGCAGACGACAATTCTACTCCTGCAGCTTCTTCTCTCGCACTTCCCGCCTGTCGAACTCGCTCCCATATTCTTGCTTTCCTGACGGTTACAAACTCCAGGAATTTAAATGCAATGCCAATACTCATCTATTAACCACTTGACTCTAATTCTTTCCCCACCCTGTATATCCTTTCCTTTCTCTCCACCTTTGAAATTGTCATCTCACTTGCATTCTCATCTTTTTGTTGCTTCTTTCTAACTGGTTCGTCTTCCTCTTCACTCCCTTCTAATTAACATTTTTTACACTTACGTAGCCCCCTGCACATCAGTGGCATTACCGCTCGGGGTGAAATGGTTAAAAAATAAATAAAAAACATATGATGAATTTACATAGCAAATACTTACACAACGTCCACCCTCGTCACTTTTATAGATAGAGATAACAATGTAGAATGTCTCTATTGGATTAGGGTGGGAGGGATAAGGGCAATATATATAGATACAGATAATATAAAGTGGGGTGACCGATTCTATAGTATAATCAATACATAAACTGATCCCTGACTTTGTGGGATGATAATATATATTTTTCTATTTCTAAGTTTGGCTTTCTGAAAAATTTCAAGGTGTCGTTAGCGTTCTAAAATTTTGATCTACATCTGATCGCAACTCCCGTCGAGCTAGACCGCAAAATGCAGACGCTAAGTCGAATCTATTAAACAAACAAATACTTACACAACGTCCACCCTCGTCACATTTATAGATATACACTGTAGCCTTTTGAGATGTTTTCCAAAACTGGCTTTAAAAATCTAACAGATAAATTGATACGTCGATAAAAACAAATGTCAAATAATTGCTGTATGTATTTATATGTTCGTATATGCATCTGTACATTTGTATGTCTAATGATATATATTTTCAATTTGTCCATATATAGATATCTATATATTTGTATATGTGTGCGTCTATTTTCCTCGTTTTTCACGTTTCATATTAGTAGTACTTTGCAATAATGTCAATCTAAAGCTTTGTTAAATTTACATGTTAAAATTCGTAGTTCCTTAATTCATAAAATATAATTTTAAAAACATTTAATTTTTTGTATCGAAATAATCGATCAGTTATCGTGATCTACTTTTTTAATCAAATATTAACATTAACACCCCACTAAATTGTTTTTTAGGTCTGTTTTTTTGTTCTTCAAAGTAGAAATTGTATTCTTATTGGTCATCACTACGTAACAATGTCTTTCTGATTTGGCTGGTTTAAAACCGTTTAAAACTCTTTAACTTGAATTCAACATCATCACTTTTAAAACATGTTAGAGTCAAATCAAAATGGCTATTTTTGTAGTGATATTATAACATATTTATGTTATAAATTCTAGACATATATGTATATTTTTTTTTTAACAAGTCGGTTTTTGGTTGTCTTCCGTCTGTTGCTCTGCGTTGCATTTTTCGGATTAGGTCTGTGTTTCCGTCGTTTCGTAAGGATGATTTGCCGTACATCAAATTAAATAATTTGGTATATGAATTTAATTGCTGCTGCTGGTTATGTGGGACGTATAAACTTTCATTTGGAAACAAGAATTAATCAGCCTGTGCCTTCTAAAATACGACTTGGCAAAATAGGTAACATATGTTATTTCCCTCTACTAATATGTAATCGGCTATCGTTCAGCATCTAGTGGAGAATATAGCCTGCGCCAATTCGGAAGGGTGGATCAAAATTATACATAAGATTAGTTCCAATAATCATTTTAAATTTTAGGAATCAATCTCTATAGTATTATGGAAACCTTCAGAAGGATCTTGTAAAGTCTCTGAATTTGTTGGGGGATATTTTAACTCGCTAATTATTTACAAGTGAATCCCCCTCCCCTCGTTATAAGTATATATATTTATATGTGTATTTATTTTATCGTGTTTCCTTTTCTTTTTGGTTCTTCATTTTTGCCGTTACTGTTCATTTCTTTTAATTTAATTTTCCAACGATATTTTTCTTCTGATGAGATGATGGACGAAAGGACCTTAGAGACAGTCAATAAATTCCTGGTTTTCAAAATAGTATACAAATTTTGTACCTCCAAACATTTGTTTATATATATACTAGATCCCACCCTTTTTACAGTGAAACCGATAAAATGCAACCGCAACTTCTACTCCAACAGTTTCTTTTCTCGCACTTCCCGACTGTGGAATTCCCTTCCACAAGACTGCTTCCCCGACGGCTACAATCTCCAGGAGTTTAAATGTAAGGTCAATAGACACATCCTAACAAACTAACTCGCTTCCATTCTTTCAAACACTCTTCCCACCCACCCAACTATCTATCACCCCACTTCTGACATTTGATATATCTAAACACTCTTTCTATTTACCTTGCCCCATGTAGCCCCAAGCGCAACAGTGGAATGCCTTGCTTGGGGTGAAATGATTAAAAAAAATACTATTAAGTAATGAATTGAGTAATGAATTGAATGTATACATCGCACATATATAACACGCTAAAATTTCCTCGTCTTTCATTCCATGCGCCAATAGTTTTAGTAGAGTTTCGATCAAGCAAGTGGATGTCTAACCACACTGATGAGCTGTGACACAGTAAAACATGCTTGTATGTGGATGATCCATATATATATATATATATATATATATATATATATATATATATATATAAGTAAATTAACCTAGTGAGCCAACAAACCTATCAAGGTTTCACCTAAACGAATCTTCAGGGAATGCTGGCTAAAGAGTGCTGGCTTCTGCTCAGACGAACTTAAGTCACTGGTGCCTCCTCAACAGGTGTTTACTCGTGCAACCATACTGGCAACTGGGTCCCACCCATTCACAGTCAGGTTAGCCAAATACAGACGACAATTCTAGTCCTTCAGCTTCTTCTCTCGCACTTCCCGCCTGTGGAACTCGCTCCCATATTCTTGCTTTCCTGACGGCTACAACCCCCAGAAATTTAAATGCAATGTCAATACTCATCTATTAACCACTGGACTCTAGCCACCCCCGTATATCCTTCCCTTTCTCTCCACCTATGTATCTGTCATCGCACCTGCTTTCTCAGCTTTCTATTGCTCCTTTCTAACTAGTTTGCACTCCTCAATCTTTTCTAATTAATCTTTTTACAGTTATGTACCCCCCACGCTCATCAGTGACATTTCTGCCTTGCTCCAGATGAAATGATTAAATATATATATATATATATATATATATATATATGTGTGTGTGTGTGTGTGTGTGTGTGTGTGGGTGTGTGTTTGTAAAATTAAATTAAAACCTATATCTATATGAAATTAAATATATATATACATTAAACCTATATATATATATATATATATATATGTTCATCCGCAGACGGATCTGTTTCGCTGTATCACAGCTCATCAGTACTGTTAGACAGCCGATTGTCTGTTACCCAGGATTGAAACCCGACCGAATTGGCGTCAGTCGGCGATTCTAGCTCTGAGCTACGGCCGCTCGATAGAAGGAGGCAGACTTTTGAGCGTGTATATTATCATTATACACGCTCAATCGCTGACAGTGTTCGAATTCATTGCTGAATGAACGATGCGTAGATGCCAGAGTGGCTACTGTTTTTCAAAGTCTACCATTCTTCCAGAGTGCTCAATCAGCTGAAATTAAATTAAAACCTAGGTATCTTATTTTGAATTTTTGTCATCCAACATTTAAATATTAATTTATGGACGAGATACATTTAAAAAAATTTCGTTTACTCACTCTAAGTGTGTGTGTGTGTGTGTGTGTGTGTGTGTGTGTGTGTGTGCGCGCGCACTCATCTTGACTGTTTGTAGTCTTTCGTGTTTCTCATCATGGCTATGCTCCGGTTTCATTTACATTACCTTCCTTTCATTTTCTATTTCTTTATCCATCTTTATTTGAAGAAAGTTGTATGTTCCCATTATTGCGCATCAGTTCCAGGTGTAATGACAACCATTCTTTGATTGACAGCAATATCCGAATCGCCGGAAGAGAGGTCGAGCCTGGAGACCACCGACAACCGTTATTCAATGAACAACATGGCGACCGATTGATGGAAATCATTAGGGCTGTTAAGAATGGCGGTCGGCTGAAATGGTGGCTTGATTGACTTTCCAGATTGCAAATAATTGCTTTTGCTTCCGATCCCACGCCCTTTCCTCCCTAACCAGTGTTATCCACTTTCTTATATTGGGCGCTCAAGGCGAATTTATTTCACTTAAATGTCATTCGTCCATTGAAAATTTGCTGTCAGTTTAGCCAAGTAGTTTGGTTTTTAATTCTTTTATTACTAGTAAATAATTCTATTAAATAGTTTACTGACGCACGCACGCACTCAGGCACATACAGAGACATACACATATACACACATAAACACACGTACACACACAGGCACACACACACAGAGGCACACACCCATACCCACACAAACAGGCACACGTATGTACACACACTCGAAGATCGCTTGAAGCGTGAAGCCGGTAGCTAGGATGCGGTATGTTTTCACGGATTACGGCGATCTCATGCCAAAAAGCCGGTTTTCATACGATCACCGAAGTTCAGCAAAATTGAACCTGGTCTGTACATAGATAACTGACCGCGTATGAACACCAGATAATGGAATATTGCGTTTGGTCGTGGAGGTGGTGTAATGATAACGGCTCGGGTTTGGAAATCAAAATGTTGACTTGCAATTCAATTCGATTCATTCTATTCATTTAATACACTTGAGATAAAATATAAATCCACCTAATCTCCCTTCAGCTATGGGTTATTTAGAAAGACTTGTATCAGTCAAAATCATTATTTTCCAAAATTCTTACAACATAAATATATATACTGATAGGAAAGCTTTGTAATTTGCTTGAAGCATTGTGTATATTCGGTGTATGATTAGGTCTTGAAGGCTATAACAATGCGTTTAGTAAAATAAAGGAAGGTAAAGAAGTGGTTGGGTATTACCTATTTATTATACATTAATATTTCGAGATCAAAATCTCATCTTCAGAATGGTGGGAGAGCTTGTGTTCGAGTGAGTTTGTGCCTTTCAACGAATGGTCATTCCTGGCTGCTGCTGCTGTCATTAATTGTAGTGAGTGTATGTGTGTGTGTGTATGTGTGTGTGTGTTAGAGCATGTATGTGTGTGTTTATGGTATACATATATATATATATATATATATATATATATATATATATATATGTGTGTGTGTGTGTGTGTGTGTGTGTGTGTGTGCGTGATTGTTGGGGTCTTTTTACGGTCTGATGATATCAGTCTTCTTTAATATGGAATTTATCTAAGTATACGCGTTGACCTGACCGTTAGTTAAAAACTGTTGATGCTTGGGGCTGAATTCATAGACCACTTTTTATATCTAGAATTTTATATCTATGATATATATTTAATCTATTTAATATATTTAATCATAAATATAGCATAAATTAAAATATTTATCATATATCTAAACTTATTTTATAAACGGAACTTTGTCTGTCTGTGTTTGTGTATGTGTGTCTGTGTGTGTGTCTGTGTGTGTGTCCGTTACTTATAGACTCCGAAACGGCTGAACCGATTTTCTTGAAAATTTACACAGTTATGCTATAAGCGTCTGCGAGTGTTCTTAGCTAGGTTTTGTGTCGAGGTACCCCCGATAAATATCGAAAATCGATAATCGAAAAAATCAGGTTATAGAAGGAGTGGCCTGATTTTAATAAAATTTGATACATTCATAGACAAAGACATAAGAAACAATATTCAAAAGTTTCAAGATTGCAGTTCTTACAATAGTGCAGAAAATCGATAATATATATATATATATATATATATATATTATCGATTTTAGAAAAAAATATACTAGACAGTTCACAATACAAACCATCACATTATTTTAGATACATTGATGATATTTTCTTAATATGGACTCATGGATTAGAAAAATTAAAAAACTTCTTCACTTTCTGCAACAACTTCCACAATACAATCAAATTTACCATGGAGTACTCATACACATCCGTCCCTTTCTTAGACGTCATGGTAAAATTAAATAAACATACACTTTCCACCAGTCTCTACAAAAAACCCACAAACCAACATAAATTCCTACACTTTAACAGCTGTCATCCCCTCAAATTAAAAAAAATCTATCGTATACAGCTCATTTATTAGAATAAAACGCATTTGCTCAGACCATCCAGACTTTCTAAACAACATTAACAACCTAACAAAACAGTTTCTAAAATGTAAATATCCAATAAAAATAATAAAGGAAGCACTACATAAAACCATCCACATAGATCGTAGCACACTTCTCACATACAAAAAACGAAAAGATAACAACCGAATTCCCATGGTTTTTAACCATAATCAATATTCCTACACACTTATCAAAAATTTAAAAAATGATTACAGGAACCTCCAATCAAACAAAAACATCAAAGACATTTTCGATAAACCACCCATAAATGCAAAGAAACAAACAACCAACCTATCAACTATCCTCACCTCTAACAAATATTTAAATAATACAAACCTATCAGGGAATTTAAAATGTGGAAAGCCTCGCTGTTTAATTTGTAAACATTTAATAACAGACAAAACATTCTCTGTACCCAACACCAAACTAAAATTACACCCACCAAACCTTACTTGTGACAGCAAAAACATCATATACTTTATCTTCTGCTCAATTTGCCCCAACAGTGGATATATCGGCGAATCCGGTAATAGCTTTAGATTTCGCTTCAATAATCACAAACTAAATATACGACAAAAAAATGTATACTCCCCAATTGCAGCCCATTTTAATCAACCTGATCATACTTTAGAAAATTGCAAATGTTTACTAATAGACTCCAATTTTAGTTCTACATACACACGCAGAAAGAAAGAAAAATACTGGATTTTAAAATTAAATACACACAAGCTAGGGTTAAATAGGGACTTAGGTGTGTTGAATCTTTACAAATATTTCAATAGGTAAGAATTTTTTTTCAGATATTCCAAGAAATTTTTATCGAAAACAAACAGACTTTCTCTACGGACGTGCCGCATGTTGTGAACAAACACACCACGTGATGTAAACAAAAAATATTCGCACGCTATCGTGAAATACGTTTCTAATTCAAATTTAAAAATCACTTGTTTCTGATGAAGGACCGAGGACGGTCTGAAATATAAAATATAATAAAAATAAACAAATACTGTTAAAAAAAAGTACATTTTTAAATTCAAAACTTTTTATTAATATTCTTTCCTATACATATTAAGACAGTATGTTATATATCGACAGACAACAAACACGCATATATATAAAAATATAAGAATATTTTCATTAATGACGATGAACCGTGTAGCCTAGTGAACAGAGAGTGAGAGCGCGCTTCCAAGGGTTGACGGGAGTGTCGTCGGATCTGTTGTGTGTCTCTCTCTCTACTCTGGTCTGTTCTGTCTGGACTGTCTGTCCTCGTCTGTCTGGTGAAATCCGTGCGCCGAGGTCTTTTTATAATCTCCAAACCGGGACTTCCGGCTTTGCCTCGCCCACGCACGCCCACGTAATTCTCAGAGACACCTGTTCTGTTTGCCTCTTGTAGCCATTTCCGCTACTGCCGGAAATAAGGTCAAACGAACATCCGTTCCTTTCAACGACCGGAAACACCCCCGCTTGCATCAGCGTTCTCTCGGGTGGGGTCAGATTGTTATATTACATTCCTCGCCCTCCCATTTTCCAAAATGTTCACCTAAGAACATTTTAAGCGCAACACCCTCACTCTCCTCCCCATGCCACACAAGCCCGACAATTGTATAAAACATGTGCACGCCAAAACAACAAAACATGTGCATGCCGAAACAAAAAAACAACAAAAAAAAATATATAGGGGAGCCTACATCGGCAACCCAACAATGTTCGTGTCCATCTTGAAAATTGTTCTACCAGCTCGATGTTTCATTGTTCTTTTTTTTCTTTTTCTTTTTTTTTTTTTTTTAATATCCATTTTCACAGAATTGGGCAAAGTTCTTAAAAATGTTCATTTTCTTTCTCGACTCTGTCCATAAGCGTAGACTCCTCGATGCATAACCACGTGATTATAGGCGGTAACCGCGCCCCAGTTTCTAAACTAACATCGAGTAAATGACCTTTGACCAACACCATGCGTGCCTCTGCTCGAGTTTATTGTTACACATGTAACCTCATTTAATTTAATTTAATTTCAAACATACTATGTTTGAACACAGAAAAAATGGCCATTATCAGCAGTACATATCATTCATAGTCTGACCGAGAAATGTTCAATAGAAAATGAAGAAAATTACCCTGATTCCAACGTTAATCCGCATGCAATTTACTTGTGGAGGATTAGAGGTTTCATCTATATTAATTTAGTTTTAAAAAAAAATGGACCCGTGACTCGTAGTTCCTTAGTTTGTACAATGTTTTCTATTCCTTGAACTACTTCCTCTGGATTCGAATCCAAGCATATCTGATTTGTTGACATCTCTCTGTTTAACGCAGAGACATTTGAGTGTTGAACACCCGTTGACCCCGGAGTACACAACGGATAACTCAATTTCCTTTCCCGAAGCACTGTTGCTTCTTTCACACTTAAAAATCCGCTTCCTAGCTATTATTCCAAGGATTATCATAACGCCGACCACGCCAGCACTGACTCCTATCGTCCACTTCTTCGGGAGTTGTTCATATCCTTCATTAAATCTTTCCATATCTATCTGTTCTAAGGTATTTACTCGTTTGCGGATAGGAATCTCCTCCATATCGCGCAATTCTACCGGCATGGTGTCCACTGAAAATTGGGAAATTACTGCGTAATTGGGGACCAAACCACTGAACCAGAGACGTTTAATTTACTTTATGCTTTAGATACCATTAATAATTTTCCATTATCTGTGAGAATGGCCCCGTCCCTATTCCTCTTTTTGGCAGCCCAATAAAATAGTCATGAAAGTAACAATTACAGTGAAAACTCCGATCATCATAATTCAACTTTACCAAGAATCTGCATTTTTGAGGATTTAAGTATTCAATTAACTTGCCTTCCTTGTAGACATGGTAAATGTATCTTGGTTCCTGAATCTTTCTTACTTTTTTTTTCAATTATTTTTATAACCTTTTGAATGTAAGACCAGTCTTCATTTACTTGATTAAAAGACAGATATAGCAATATTTAAGAACAAATTCTTATTTTTATTTTTTAAAAAGAATAACACAAGAGCAAAAGAAAATAGCTTCAATATTTTAACAATCTCCAAACAAACTTACTTAAAGACATTCATATGAATGAAGTAAAAGATTAATTGCATTCTTTTACTGGTTACAATCTTTTCATGGGCTTATTTTGGCACAGTTGTAAGTTTGAGATTTTTTTTGGAGATTTAGTTTCTTTTTATATGAGATGGAGAGTATAGAAAAGAACAAAAAAAACAAGTCAATCCAATTATCCACTTTAACGAGTAGAAGAAACTTCCTTTACATGATTTTACATTTCACTTACTCAATAAAAGTAAGATTAATTAGGCAACATATCAGTAAACTCACTTCACATATATGGTAAAATATTAACAACAAAAATAAATCATTAACTCAGATGTTTTATACTTACAGATAGGTAAATATTTCAACTTCTTCCTCCCGCCAACCCCAAACCTACGCGCTCTCCGCTACTGCTCTTAATGTGTTCGACACATTTCTCAATTCTAGGGTCAGATCGGCAAAAGTATGCATTTTTTTTTCTTTTTTTCTAACTAGACTTATAAACACGAGCAGAAAACACACACACTATCAAATCAAAGAGTCACCTACCTTGGCTGACGTTTACAGTCGCGCGGCTGCTATATATTTTCGTCCTGTTGTTTACTATTTTCGTCTTCTATCTGGTAGTTTTAAGTCCGTTGAATTTTCAATCGTTGCCGTGGTAACCAGCTCGTATCAATCTGTTTTGTTGTCCCAAAACAGCAAGTCACTTAGGCACCAAAACGTAGTCTGTTACGCCTAGAAATGCTGGTTCCAGTTACATCGACAATTAACCGTGTAGCCTAGGGAACAGAGAGCGAGAGAGCGCGCTTATAATGGGTTGACGGGTTGACGGGAGTGTCTCTCTTCACCGACCGATCTCTGCCTGGTCTGGCTCTCTGTCTTCGTCTGTCTCTGTCTGTCTTGTGAAATCCGTGCGCCGAGGTCTTTTTATAATCTCCAAACCGGGACTTCCGGCTTTGCCTCGCCCACGCACGCCCACGTAATTCTCAGAGACACCTGTTCTGTTTGCCTCTTGTAGCCATTTCCGCTACTGCCGGAAATAAGGTCAAACGAACATCCGTTCCTTTCAACGACCGGAAACACCCCCGCTTGCATCAGCGTTCTCTCGGGTGGGGTCAGATTGTTATATTACAAGTATACGTGGATGATCATCACTATATATATATATATATATATATATATATATATATATATATAAAAGGCAAGATGTTTGTGTGTGTGTTTGTGTGTCTGTTTATCTGTCTGTATGTCCTTTATACAAATCCACAATTTTTATCCGATTCTCACCAAACTTCAAAATTTGACTTACATCCATTCATTTTTCTTTCACTGTACGGTTTCGCTTTAACTGGAAACAACTATTGCTTTTTAGTCTTTCGTGCCAACGTCCAAAGAGTCTGAGCTTCAGGACCATGGATTAATTTGAAAGCCTTCATTACACCCGAGCAACGCCGGCTATACTGAGAGTATATATATATATATATATATATATATATATATATATATATATATATATATGAGGATAAGCAAAAGATTATTCGCACATTCGTCATAATATATATGTGTTATGACGGCAGAGATTTTTGTTTTCCTTTTCATATGTAATTATAAGAAAATGTTAATTACTAACAGTGAACAGTTAGTAAAAATTAAAAAAAAGAAGAATTTATAATGCGAGTCATATTTTGGAGGATTTAGCCGTGGTAGTTTTTACTTTTATAAAGTGTACTAAGGCTAATGAGCCACTCAAGGTAGAAGTTGAGCATCCAGGTTGTTGTAATGATGTAGAAAATGGAAGTAAGTGTAGATTCTGAGCTTGGAACTTTTACATAAATCGATTTTATCAGGTCAAATTCAGAATCAAGCTGATTTTTTATTTTAACTTGTGTTTCAATGCTTGATCTTCTAACCTTTAGTTTGAAAATATCTTAAATAGTAAGAAAAAGTGGGTCCTCTAGTATTGGTTAACAACCAGTCTACGAGAATGAATTTTGAATTTTAACTTCTGTTTCAATGTGGGACTATCTCACCATTAGTTTGAAAGTATCTTAAATATTAACACAAAGTGGGTTCTCGAGTCTTGGTTAACGACCAGTCTATGAGAATGACAATTTGAACCTGATCTAGGTAGCAAATCCAACTTGTAGACCTTCCTGCTGAAAGGAGAGCAGCTCAACTTGCCGTGGCTTTCTAGTAGCCGTATGCTCCACGGTTCTGTTTCAAGACGTGAAGCAAGTTCGGGAAATATTGACGTCAACGTTGTCATTGCTGGTGAGGAACGTAGGCGATCATAGCTTTCCACGTCTCCTTATCCCTGGTGGCTCTTTGTATGTTTTCTCCTGTTACACCTCGCAACCCTCATTCCATCCTCCACCTGATCAGGGCCTTCAAATATGTTATGCGCTGCCCTCCTCTGTCTCTCTTTCCTTCTATCAGACCTATCAGTATCATGTTCTTCAAGCCATCCTTCCTCATTGCATTCAATGCATGTCCCAGAAACTTCAGTTGACTCTTCTTTGAGCTCAGTATTAATTTTCTTTTCGTTGCAATTTTTCAAACACTTCATCATTACTCACATGCACGGTCCATGATAACCGCAGCATCCTTCTGTAGAACCACATTTCAGCTGCTTAAATTTTTTCCTCATCTTCGATAATATTGTCCAGCATTTACTGCCGTATTGAAGAACTGACATCACATGTGAAATCGAATGATAGGCTTATGTGATTAAACAAATAATATATATATATATACTAGCAGTTTAGCCCGGTTTCACTCTGGTAGTTTAAGGAGTAATAAGAATAAAAAACATATGATGAATTTACATAGCAAATACTTACACAAAGTACACCCTTGTCACTTTTATAGATATAGATAACAATGTAAAATGTTTCTATTGAATTAGTGTGGGAGGGGGAGGGACAACATATATAGATATAGATAATATAAAGTGGGGTGACCGATTCTATATTATAATCAATACATAAACTGATCCCTGACTTTGTAGGATGATAATATATATATTTCTTCCCCTAATTTTGGCTTATATGAAAAATTTCAAGGTGTCGTTAGCGTTCTACAATTTGATCTGCATCTGAGCGCAACTCCCGTCGAGCTAGACCGCAAAATGCAGACGCTAAGTCGAATCTATCAAACAAACACTTACACAACGTCCACACTCGTCACTTATATATATATATATATATATATATATATATATATATATATATATATATATATATATAGGAAAAACTACTAAAAAGTTGTAAGTTAAAAATGTATTTTTTGACAGTATTTATTTATTTCTATTATTATATTTGATATTTCAGACTGTCCTCGGCCCTTCATCAGAAACAAATGATTTTAAAATATTTTAGTAGTTTTTCCTGTACATATTAAGACAGTATACGTTGTTTATCATTATGCTATATATATATATATAACTATTTTATTAAATAATATAAATATATTGGGGTGTATTTACTTTTGTACGGATTCTTTCCAGTTGCCTTTTCAACTTCTTGATGTCAAGATAAAATTCATCAAGAGCTAAAAGAACCTGAACTGTTCGTTCGCGTGTGTTTGTAAAAATCATCGAAAACGGAAAACAGATTCTATCACAGTTACAATAAGTTGTCTTTGTAATTTACCCCTGATGATGACCTTAGAAAAGTAAGAAACTGGGGTAATAAAACAAAAACAAAAAAAAAAAAACAAAAAAAACAAAAAGAAAAAAACAAAAATAACTCTACTGTACTTTCGTTGATGAATTTCATCTCAACATGAAGAAATTAATTAAACAGCTGGAAAGGACCAGTATAAAAATAAACACACATAATATATCTATATTATTTAATGAAAAATGTTTGAAAAAACATATGCTGCACACACACACACACGGTCACAGACACACACATATATATATATATTCATTCAGAATTTTGGTGATTACGCAGCCTTGGTTTCAGCCTTTCGGTATCCTCAGATTTTTTATATTATATCTCAATAAAGAGCAAATGTGTGTGTGTGTGTGTGTGTGTGTGTGTGTGTGTGTGTGTGAGTGAGTGAGAGAGAGAGAGAGAGAGAGAGAGAGAGAAAATAATAATATATATATAAATAAGAATAGAATGTATTAATCATTAAAACCCAAGCAAGGCGATAATGTCACTAACATGGGAGGAATTCCTGAGAGTGAAGGAAGCCACAGAAACGTTACTTATGCGATAGGACAAGAAAAAGAATAGGATTCAAAAAGTCATATCAACCCTTTGCAGGCTATATAAAACCAGAAAGTATTAGATTGCAAGAATTTTTTTTGAAATAATAATGATTCAGGTCTATCTATTTAACCCATAGCTGGGGAAGAATATGTTGATGCATAGGGTATTTGTGCGTAAGGGAATATAACGAACACATACCGATCAACAACAATATAACGAACATACAATCCGATCAACAACTCCGAGCCATTATCTATTACACCATCCGCACATCCAAACTTATAGCACCTAGTATTCCCAAACGTTCACCCATGTAGGTAGTGACCAAGCTCGACGTTGCTTAACGTCGGTGATCGGGTGTTTCAGCTAGATGTGGCAGTAAGCCTCCATTGCTATTGCTTTATATTCTTGAAGGTTGTAATTGATATGAAAGCAAGAAGCTGGAAGAGAGTTCTCTATGCGAGATTGCAAGGGAAGAAAGATTAATTTAAACGTACAGCATTAAAATGATTACACGTAGCTGCCTATGGATAAATGTAGATAGACCAATAGTTATCGGGCTATTTATCTAGATAAATAGAAAAATATATAGAAAGATGAATTTGAATGAAGAAGGAAATTGCTAATTAGGAACAGATATATACGTAGATTGGCTGTGATAAAACTATCACTACTTTATAGAGACATCATTTTTTTTATCTACGAATATATTGATTGATAAGTGTTTGTTTCGATTGATAAACAGAGCTTCACGATAAGTAATGCAAACACAGAGAGCCTAGGTCGTTGTGAGGGGGCCTGTATATGTTTCGGGATAGAATTAAGTACTATTCACTGACCTCCCCCACCCAATTCTTATTGGCTTTCTCTTCAATTATCTCTTAATTTCAAATTTTCAATTTTCTTGTTTATTTCTCAGCCAGTGCAATATTTTCTAAACAGGTCCCCCTGTGCTGTTTCTTCCCACCGCCAACCTCAAAGGGTCGCCATTAAGACAGCTGTAATTGTCTTTTCCCCAGACTCATTACTTTTATAGTAACATTTTCCCACACGGATGCCCAGGGTGTGACACCAGCTACAATGGTTTAACGTCTTAGTCACAGGATTTATGGTAAGTGACCCTTTCGTGACGAGCAATTGCACTTTATGATCGAAATGTTAATACTATTTCTGTTTAGTCCTTTTGTTTGCAAATAGTTCTTTGTTTTATGTCCAATTTTTTTCAATTGTGACTTGATATATTTGGTGTACTACGTTTCGGGGATTTATTTGTAAACTAAATCTAGTTAAGAATATTTAGTAAAACAAAATGGCAGACTAATTTCATGATGGAGAAAGTTTGTACATGACTCGCTGTCCCACTGTTGCTGGCATGATCCAGATCCTGAATGTCATATGCCATTTTTCTCTTTTTACTCTCTAAATGCCACATGTCTTCTTTTAATTCTTTCTTTAAATGCCATACACTACCGGCCACAATTATTAGGCCCCTCTTAGTTTTTCTTTTTCTTTTGAAATGATGAATTTTATACTATTTTTAATAGTTATTGCCAAGTGGATAATTCTAAATGAAAATAGAATGATTCTTTTTTAATACTGCACAATAATACGTGCATCAAATGAACTGTTCTAGTGTCCACTTTTTTGTGCTCTTTTCCCCATGTTAGTCTCTTCTCCTTATTGGCTGGGCGAAGCAAAGGCTTTCTGGCTGCCTTGAACAAATTTTGCAAAGTTGTAATAACAAAACAATTCTGTTTTCAATTAGAATTATCCACTTGGCAAGAAAGACTAAAAATACTATGAAATACATCACTTCTTTTAAAAAATTGGGGTGGCCTAATAATTATGGCCGGTAGTGTGTATATATATAATCTACAGGGTGCGATGGATAAATTGTCGCTATTTACCTTGTAATATTTTGCAAAGTAATAATAACAAAAGAACTATTCTATTTTCATTTAGAATTATCGATAAAGCCCTAAGTACTAAAAATAATATGAAATACATTATTTCTTTAAAAAACTGGGTTGGCCTAATAATTATGCCCGGTAGTGTATGTCATCTTTATCTTCAGCATTCACTTTAGATACCACATGTCTTGTTTGCTTCTTTTAAATATCATATGCTTTCTTTTTCTCTTTAAATACTATATGGTTTTTTCCCCCACTCTCTCTCTCTCTCTCTCTCTGTAAGCATCATAATCCTTGTTTCTCTCTTTCTATCTCTAAACGCTATATGTCTAGGGTCCTTTTGCTTTCCTCCAGTATTTTTGAATATAAATATATGTATATTCCTTGTTTTTTTGTTTTGTTTTTTTTAAGATTTTCGCTTCCTTCAAATCTGTATTGGAATCTGAAATTTAATTATTACTATTTTCCTTCTCTTGCTTGGCTAATTGTCAAGTTCCCATTCTTCCTCAATCGTTTGAACAGGAGTACAGGCTTATGCCTTCTTCCCTTTATAGGACTGGGTCTCTTGCCAATTCAAATCTAAAAGTAGCCTTTTATCTTTCTCACTTTTATACAACTAAAGACTAACTCGCTACCTTGAGTGGCCCTCGACATTTGTGCTAGGTGAACATTAGGAAAATGTTATTTCTATAATTTCATAATTATGCTGAGAATGTTTAAGTGACCCTACGTTACCTTCTGGAAGTTTTGCAAGTTTTCCTTTTTATAGACAGGTTGCAAGTTAAATATAGAGAACCCTTGCCTGTGCTGGTAATAAGAAATTAGTCATACATATTGAACATTTTAAATTGTATGATATATTTAATTCGGTCCTAAAAATATTATTTTGAAAACGAGTGTTTATTTATTTTTTCGTGTCCCGCTCTTGTAGACACGACAATATCATCTGTAAAAATTTGTAACAAAAAAATAACCCCACTTCTGCAGGACATTAAGTTTCAAATGTAAAATTCAGAACTTTCATAGACACACAGACACATATTATTAATCAGATCTTTCTGATCAGAGTACAATTTAACAACATTTCTGAGAAAAACATAGCAATGTAGGTAATATTAGACAGATTTTAGTCAACAATACAATCATCCTCACTCATATACACAGTAAAAAGAACCTTCAGATATTAGAGGCCATCAACATTAAATCCAAACAACCCACACTTAATAAAATCTCGTTTAAATCTGGTCATAACACATTACATTGCATTTAAATATATGGTTCTGTTATCATTTCGAGCTCTCACGCGGTGTGACGTCATAGAACCGTATTAAAAATTTACGAACTGCGTTTGCTATTTTTGGTAACTGTTATCATTGCTTAGCAAAGTTTTATGTCAACAAAAGATGGAATCGTCTTTGATGGTGGATGTTTTTTATGTTAACGTCCTTGTAACTTCTCTGAAGATGGCTCATGTGAGCGGAAAGCTTAGAACCAACTTAATAAAAAATTATCCAAATGTTGGAAAATTTTTGTCTGTATTTTCACCTGAAATTAAAGCCAAAATACGATATTTAGAACGGCTCACGATTATACATAATAGACATTTATTGTCTCATATATATATATATATATATATATATATATATATACTTAAACAAATAGACTTAAACAAAACTGACGTCATCGTGTAGACCTTAGGCTCCTTTCAGCCAACACTTTATCAAATGTACTCGTTGACGCTACTGTTAATAATACACGGGACAGAGGAAAACATATATATATATATATATATATATATATATATATATATATACAGTATGTATCCAAAATACTTTTACAGTCTTTGAGAGTTGATTACTTACCCAAGAAGAAGGTAAAATGTTCACATAAAGATATGTCCAAAAGGCTATCATCGTACACCAACATGCAATTAATAATAAATATTCAAAATTATCCTCCGCCTGTTTTTACACACGGATGCACCGCTTGGATCATCAACTGATGGACCCTTTCAGAAAGTATGTGTTGTGCTGGCTTCCCTTTAGATATATGTTCCAGCACTCTTTTCTTTGTTTCTATTGAGATTTTCCTGTGTGTTAGTATTTTGCTCATCTTCTGGAACGCGTCCTTTGCCATGCCAATTCGCCTTCGGATCTCCTGTTAAAACATTACTGTAAATAAATAAGTAAATAACATAACTAAAATACCATCTATATATATAAAAGGCAATCAGTGAATCTGTGTGTGACTGTTCCTTATGCACGCTTACATATTCTCAGCTACGCTATTCAAAATTTCTAGGAACACATATCTAAAGGGAAGCCAGCTCAACATATACTTTTTGAGTTTAATTTCAGCAATTTTCCCTTACCACTTTTTGGCCAATGGAGCCGATTGTTTACATTTGCTCGGTAAAATATCTAAGGTCTAAGATGGTTGCTGAATTGCGTCACAGAAATCAAATCATACGTGTCAAACGTTAGTAAAATATTTTTTTTATTAAAAAAAATGAGCCTTTATATTTAATTTTTATTCCGACGTTTTAAAATGTTTATTTAGTCAACAAAAAAAGTGAATATTTTCCCCTGTAATTTTTAAACAAAAAAAATATTTTTAAAAAATTGTTTTTTCAAACAAAAACAAAATTTACTCCTTTCATTGGCATCTTCGCCTACTCCTACTTGCACGGGCAACGCTGGGCTATTGAGCAGGGTTAGTTATATGCAAACAGTTTTTTATTATAATATTTAGTATAAATTTTAAATCTTTACATTTTCTTAATTATTTTTAATTGCAAAGTAATGTAATTTCAATTTTATTGTAAACGCCTTCCCAGTTATAATGTTATTTTCTTTCGTTTTACTGAGAGTCAATTTCATCTATTTTTTATCGTTCAAATTTTTAAATTCACACATTTAATTTCGTGTTGTTTATTCCGACATCCAATATATATATATATATATATATATATATATATATATATATATGAATTAGAGAAAAGTTTTTCAAAATTCATAATTTTCTCTAATTTATATTGGCTCTGTATTCTTAATACATTGAGCTCTCCACCTGCATCACTTTTTAATATTAATTTTTTTTAATATTAATTAGGATCAGGTTCTTGGAATTTACCTTCCTACTCTTCCACTTCGGATTAATGAAAAACAAATATATATATATTATTTTCTTTTGGTTGCTTTTTTTTAATTTTGGGAATCTATTTTATTTACCTGCTCCACAACATATTTTCATTTTGTCCTTTTCATAGCAGTGGTTATATTATAGATTTATTTTTAAAAAATGAGTTAGCACTTTCAAAAGCTTTTCGTTTATCTTGAGTTTTCCTTAACAGCCATTGGGGGGGGGTACTGCAAAACTCTTGGCTTAGAAGGCCTCTTCCGACTTATACTAAGTTAAAATTTAATTAAAAAAAACAAGTCAGCCACACAGTAACTAAAATGTGCCAAGGTCCGATCATTAATGAACCACGTGATGTATTAGCAGAAGCATCTTCTGTCACGTCGTGATGTTTTTTCGAAATAAAGTCCCTATAGACTGTTTTTGTAAGACATGTCGAGAGAACAAAATAGACCTACCAGATAGTCTCCAACAATTTCATCCCACACTTTAATCCTAAACTGACGTTTGTGTTTAGCATTTATTGTACCATGGGGATTCTGATACTGGGATTCGCCTACACTAGTTGGTTGCGTAAATTTGTTATTCCATCTCTTCTAAATGTTGCCTCATTAATAAACAAGACTGAAGACTGAAAAACAACGAATCGACAGTTTGCGCAATAAACCATCAGCAAAAGTTCGTCTGCGGTGAGTGATCAGAGGGCAAAAGACCCTGCACACTTTGCAAATGAAACGGATACAAGTGCTGTTCTTGGATACCCTCTATGCGTTACTATGACATGCACAACATGCTAGGGCCACTTAATGTGTGCTTATACGTGGTTCATCTCTGTCAGCCCGCAAAAAGTGTTCTTCGTGGTCAGACATACGAGCAAATCTCTGTCTTTCTCGATCAGTAATTTGTGGTGCCACAGATATTGTATCAGCAACGCGGCGTTTAACAGCAGCAAAATTTGTATGAGTCAGTTGCCTTCGGACTGAATACAGTCGTACAACCTCGTGTCTATTACCATTCACGTGGCTGTGTGTAAAAATCATATCTGCTTGCTCAAGATATGATTATTCTGCCATTATGAAACGGAATAATCTTCAGTTAACTCACTACTATGCACGTAAAACGGTGAAGACAGACAAGCCACATATATACACAAATATAACCTTATAAGTCAAAAATAAAGTATTTGCGGACATATGCTTATATGAAATTTTGTCCTTGTTTTGGAATGGAATCTGCCTCTAAATTTAGTAAAACTATTTTTTGATACATCGTATATATATATATATATATATATATATATATATTGCATGCACTCTGGAAGAATGGTAGACTTAGAAAAACAGTAGTTACTCTAGCAAATACGCATCGTTCATTCAGCAATGAATTAGAACACTCTCAGCTATTAGGCGTGTATAATGATAATATACGCGCTAAAAGTCTGCCTCCTTTTACCGAGCGCCCACAGCTCAGAGGTAGAATCGCCGACAGACGCCAATTCGGTTGGGTTTCAATCCTGGGTTTAAAGCAGTCAGTCTGATGAGCTGTGATTCCGCGAGACAGATCTGTCTGTTGGATGACTATATATGTTTCCGGAGCAGTCGCTCTTTTATGCAAATTTTATTAAAAATGACAGACCAGGTGCTTTGGCTAAGTTTTTTTTATATAAGTTTTCAACCGATTTAACGATTTTATTTTTTTCAGAACATAAATTATATAAAAGTTGTCTGATTGTTTTATTTCCCTTAGCGCTCTCGGCTCAACTTATAGCCATTATCAAGTATTAATTTTATATATATATATGGAACCTTTTGGCCAACACTTGTCAAGGGCTACGTTGGCTTTATTACAAAGGGTCAAAAATAGAGGACAAAAACAATGGATTTCTTACAATACTGAGGGAAGATGGAAAAACAAATAAACTTTAATCAATAAATATTAAACAAATAAACTTTAATCAATAAATATTAAAATGTAAGGGGGGTGTAAACATAAAATTCCACAAGTGAAATAAAAAAGAAAAACTGTTACACTCACAATCCATTCAGTAATTGTAAGGAGGGTAGGAAACGTTCTTTCTGCCTGTACAGGCTCGGCTGCTGGAGTTTAAGGCAAATACCATCCCAAACACGAAGGTGATATGCCGTTCGAGCACTGTGCAGAACAGTGAACCAATTGTCCTGATACGAAGAGGCACATGCCTGACTGTCTAGCAGGTGTTGGCCGATTGCTGAATCCAGAACAGCTTGGGTTGTTCTTATAGGTCTGAGAGAGCTACCTGAACGTATATTAGCGGGGACGTGTTGTGCAACCCGCGTCTCCGACCTCAGATTCGTTCGTCCTATATATACCGCATCGCAGCGGCATTTAACTCTATAAACAACAGAACTTCTTCGAAAATAGGACAACCTATCTTTACTACAGAATGGAAACACGGGTCTTTTCTGAAAAACAACACGTAACTGAACCGAATAATACCCAGACGAAATACATTCCGAACTTTTATCAGTTACAGTTTGACATTTTCTTCCAAGACATGGCAATTTCAAATACAACGGACAGCGATCAGGTCCTTCAATTGTTGGTTCTTTGAAACGTTTGACCTTACGCTCGATCACACGCTTCACTACATTAGTATGGTATCCGTTGCCCTCGAATATATATATATATATATATATATATATATATATATATATATAAAAGTAAGAAGCTAACCTAGAACCAACGGACCTACCACTAAATGGATCGTCAGTGCAAGTTGGATCATCCGGGCAACTTGCCCTGATAATTCATTAGGTGAAACCTAGGTAGGAACGTTGACACTAGATTATCTACTGACTTATTAATTTGCTCTGCTATTGTAATGAGCGCTTTACGTGTTAGGTTCCTCGTCTCGGGGATTTTTTTTCTTTCGACTCGTACTTTGACTAATGTTCAAGTGCTTAGTTCGTTTCTTTTTTTCCCATTTTTTTCCTCTCCGCGTTTATACTCGCTGGGTTTTTCTAGACGTGTTCAAAGATAAATTTACAGTTATATATATATATATATATATATATATATATATATATATAAATTTACAGTTATATATATTATTTCAAAGTTCGTCCCCAAATACAAACAATAATGAACCTACTGATGAAGAAAATTAAGAAAACTACTAAAATATGTTGTGCGTTGTGGTGCAGTGGATATTGACTCGAAACGACACATCGGGGAGCTGAGTTCAAATTCCAGTTGAATTCCTTGCATTCACTTACGCACAAATACCCTTGGGAATGGTATTAAGCCGTCTTTTCCCTTCAGTTAAATAATAGGATAGATTGGGTTCGATATCCTGGGCTGGCAAGCAGTCTACCAAAGAAAGAAATGACAACCTAATGCGGGATAATCTTCTTCCTAGTGAATCATGTCTCGAGAGGGACATGATCGCCCAAAGCGTGGATTACGTCTGGCACTTAACTGATTGACTAAATATAATAGTTGGAAACATGATTAAGGCTTCTACTGAGCAGAAAGTGGGGAAATCAGTTTTATATTGTTATGAACCGACCCCCCCCCCAACCGATCCCCCCCAAACCGACCCCCCCCCAAATTACTACTTAAAGATAATGCATCTCTTCTCCCTCTATCTATGAGTCAAGTAACAGGACATATCGGGTTCTATAGCGTTGGTTGGCAACCAGTCGACCGCAGAAAGCAACCTACTGCGAGAATACCTTATGCCCAATCTGTCATGTCTATTTCGAGACATGATCGCCCAAAGCGTGTATCAGGTAGGACACTTAACAGACTGACTGACAATAATAGTTGAAAACATGATTAAGGCTTCAACTGGGCATCGGTGTTCGAATTCTAGTTGAATTCGTTACATTCACCTACGCGCAAATACTCCTGGGAAAGCTATGAATCCATCGATTCTCCCTCAAGTTATGGGTTAAATAGCAGGATAGATTGGGTTCTCTAGCTTTGCTTGGCAACCAGTTTACCGCAGAAGTAATGGCAAACTACTGCGGAAAAATCTTCTGCCCAGTCATTCATGTCCCTTTTGAGACATGATCGCCTAAGCGTGTATCACGTATGGCACTTAACTGACTGATATTAATTAAGCTCTGGTCAATTTATGGAATTCAACTCCTCGGGACCTAGTTTGGTTTCGGTTCTGGTAAGGGATGCAATGATAGCATATATGTCATCAAGACTACTCCAGGTAATTGCTTACCTCTCTAATATGAAACTGCGTACCTGCTTTGCAGACATTAGTGCAGCATATGACCACCTTAATGTAGACATTCTTATTTCATCCATTAGAAACCAGCTTACAAGCTCCATACTCATCGAATCTGATAGAGGAACTGTATCGATCTACCGAATATTGCATACGTAGCGAGGACCGCCCATAATAAAGAAAAATTTTCAAACTTTTTCAAGAGTACAAAAAAGAAGAAATGAAAGCCTCAGTCTATTTGATATTTTCCAGTGATCTGCGCATATGCAAACACAGTTTGAAGATGGGCGTTGACTATTTAAAGATTCCATAACGCATCCTAAATTAATCTACCAACTGATGACAACAATTGTGCTTTCCTTCTTGAGGCCAATGTACTGATGATGAGGAGTCTTTACTGATAAAATTGGTGTTCATAGTTTGTTAAGGAATGATGTGGAACAGAAAGTCAGTATCCTCTATCAAGTGATTCCAAAAAATGGGCCTAAAGTTAAATAGAAAGTATCATCTGCAATTCGGATGAAAAAAAATCAGGATCTGGAATGTGTTGTGGATTTTGGTTGAAAAACCACGCAAAATAAATAACAAAAGCAGAGATGGAGATATAGTTATATTGAACAAAAATATACAAACTGGAACACGGGTTAGTCAATTCAGGAATACTAGGAATACTGTAAGTAGGAATCAATATATACAGTCTTGTAGGGAAGATGTATGTTCGGGTAATCAGTCTATATCCAAAACAACTCCAACTTAATATGCATCAACTTACTGACCAACTAAGCGGCTGTACAACTACTTAAAGATATTTACCCACCTTCTAACTTAAGGCGAAATGTGACACAAGGTCTTTTTAATGTGGGTCTTCCGGGCCATATAGCCCGGCCAAAAATATCTGTCTATCTTTCTCCAGTCGTGATTCTACCCTTCGGCGGAACCACGACTTGGTTACTGCTCTTCGCCCAAAGGCTCTCCACCCTAATGCAGAGAGCTGACAGTGTCAATAATAGAGTACAACTACTCAACTTGTCCCTCCCACTAAGGGCAACATGTGACACATGGCCAGTTATGAGTGGGATTTCCGGGCTATATGGCCCGGCCAAAAAATACCTGTCTATTTTTGCCCAGTCGTGCTTCTACCCTTCGGCGGAACCACGACTGGGTTATTGCTCTCTGCTCGGAAGCAGAGAGCGCCCTCTACCCGAAGGCAGAGAGCTGACAGTGTCGTAGTAGAGTGCAAGGACTCAACTATATTTAGTTGTCCCTCCCAGTAAGGGCAACATGTGACACATGGTCAGTTATGACTGGGAATTTCCGTGCTATATGGCTCGGCCAAAAAATGTCTGTCTATTTTTGCCCAGTCGTGCTTCTACCCTTCGGCGGACCCACGACTGGGTTACTGCTCTCTGCTCGGAAGCAGAGAGCGCCCTCTACCCGAAGGCAGTGAGCTGACAGTGACGTAGTAGAGTACAAGGACTCAACTCCTGCTCTCTTTATAGGCAGGGTTATACGTACACATCGGCGAGTCCATTCTTTTATCCAGAAAGCGGTGATCCTCAACAGAAAGAATAAATACTAAACACTTCTAATGATTCGATAGATGATTCTGCTATTACAAATTATTTATAGGAGAAAAGGAAACTGAACCTAGAATAGGTAGTGCCAGAGATAGTTTCATCCAATGCAGCAAATTGCTACGAAACCAAAACATTAACCTAAAAACTTGAGTCATGTTCTGTGGCCTCGACTTTACACGGATGTCAAGTATAGAACCGTTCAGAAATAACTAAACGGTCAGCTGTATACAAGTCAGTCAGTCAGTGAAGTGCCATACGTGAAGCAAGCTTGGGCGATCATGTCTTTTTCGAGACATAACTGACTGGGCAGAAGATTATCCCGCAGTACGTTGCCATTACTTTCTTCTGTAGACTGGTTGCCAGCCAAGGCTATAGAACCCAACCTGTCTTATTAGTTAACCCATAACTGGAGGGAAGAGACGGATTAATACCTTTCCCAAGGCTATTTGTGCGTAAGTGAATGCAATGGATTCAACTGGAATTTGAACTCAGTTCCCCGGTTTCTCGTGCCGAGCCGATATCCACTGTACCACAATGCACATCCTGCTGTATACAAACGCTTCCTAAAAGCAGTAGTGCGAAAAAGCTTTGAGCAAATAAAGCGTGAGGGTCTTGGCAAAGATCATCTTGCTTTGAAATTTGGGAACTGGCGTCACTGAATAACAAAATAAAGAACTGTGTCAAATAAAGAAACCAAGTCACTTGAGGATTACCAACAGCAGTATCAACCAAAATGGATAGCAAATACAACGAGAAAATAATGACATGTCGAGATGATAATAATTCACAGTACTTCGTATAAAATGTTTGAAAGGGAACTCCATTTTGGAAAGAGAGATAACAGATACTGAACTTGAAACCCGTTTTCCTAAAAAAGGGCTTTACGAGAAAGATTTAATAAATCTCAACCGAAAACAGTACTGACTGCTCGACTAATAAATGTCAAATGTTTCCTTGTAAGGAAACGGCCATTAACATTATTTAAAATATAAAACAGTAAAAGAAACTAAAGGGACTCGGCTAGACTACATGCCAAAAATATATTTAACAAAAAAATTTAAATCTAAAAGTGTTTTTTTCGTTTCACTGTCGTCTGTCCTTCTTTCTCAGTTCAACGTAAATATCACTTTACCTCTATGAACTTTCAAAGGATAAAACTCGTTACACGAGAAATTATTCTACTTTTTAATAGATTTTCATAAAATATCTATTTATATAATATTCCATTTTCTTACGTAGATAAGTGTGGTCTATTTGTAAATTTATTTAAAAGAATTAAAAAAATAATTATATATATATATATATATATATATATATATATAGGAGAGGGAGAGAGGGAGAAAGAGAGCGAGAAAAAGAGAGAAGAATGTGGGTTGGGGAGAGAGAGATAGATTATCAGCTGACAGTTGCTTGCAATTTCTGAAAAAAACTCACGTCTTATTTACGATGACGTTGCAAGCCGGGCCACCATAACATGAAATGAACGTGAAGTGACGTGGAATAACGAGAAAAAGACGGGCAACAGAGAACAATGAATTTGAGCAGAAAAAAAATGAATATGAATGATGCAAGCAAGCAACTGCTTTCCCACCACACCGCAAAAGAAAAGGATAAAAAATGCATTTGATTTAAAGTCATTGCTTGATATTTGTTAGATGAAAAACTGTAAATAAAATAAGCGAACTGGCAAAAGAGAAAGCGTGTGGAAAAAAAAAGGGAAAAGGGCAGATAATTGAGGAGGACTTACGGTGTTCTATTTGCATAGAGCGTAAAGTGTCCAGATGTCGCTATAAGTTCTGCGTGATGACGTAAGCCTATTCAGTCTGAAATATAAGGAGAAAAAAAAAAGAAAGGAAAGATTTACAGAAATTATTGCCGGTATTTTTTCTTCGTTATTAGGATTTTTATTACTGTGATTGATATTGGTATTCGTATTAAATAAATAAACAGGAAATCAAACAGTAGCAGGAATAATACACTAATATGTACCTATAATAGAATGTATACTAAATCATAGATAATTACAGTCTGTCGAACTATATGCCAAACATAAAAGAAACTAAATATATATATATATATCAAGACTTTGCCCAGGAGCTGGGATATAAAATTTATGGCTGCAATTTGGGTGGGGTATACTAGAATCAAGCAAGTACAAAAATTTAAATACCATTTAAATACCTAGGGTGTGTTCTAACAGGAGATGGAAAGTGCGACACAGAGATCCGAAGGCGAATTGGCATAGCAAAGGACGCGTTCCAGAAGCTGAGTAAAGTACTAACACACAGCAAAATTTTACTAGCAACAAAGAAAAGAGTGCTGGATTGCTATGTGATGTCAGTTCTTCAATACGGCCGTTAATGCTGGACAATATCATCGAAAATAAGGAAAAAAAACTTGAAGTAGCGGAAATTTGGTTCTACAGAAGGATGCTACGGATATCGTGGACTGAGCATGCAAGCAACGATGAGGTGTTGGAAAGAATGGCAACAAAAAGGAAATTAATAGTGAGCATCAGGAAGAGACAACTGAAGTTCCTGGGACATGCAATGAGGAAGGAGAGCTTAGAGAACCTGATACTAACTGGCCAGACAGAAGGAAAAAGAGATAGAGGAAGGCAGCGGATAACATATTTGCAGAGCCTGATCAGGTGGATGACGGAACGGGGGTTGCAAGGTGTAACAGGAGCAAACATACTAAGAGCCACAAGGGATGGTGAGACGTGGAGAACCATGATCACCTACGTCCTGAAGGGACAGGGCACATAGAAGGAGAAGAAGAATATAAACTGGAATACATAAATTCAAAATCCAAGGAAACATTTAGACGGTCTAGTTTACAATCGTGCTACTGTACCGACATGGTGATCACGAAAGTGCGTAAGATTTTTTAAAAGATTTACCGAAACTCCGTTATCAGCAATAACTGTCAGAAGCCAGGTTTCTGCAAACAAATAACAGAAATTCTAGTATTAGTAGTAGCAATAATAACAGTAATAATAATATTGAATGCTGGACAATATCATCGAAGATGAGGAAAAAACTTGAAGTAGCGGAAATATTGTTTTACAGAAGGATCCATCCGATATTATGGACCGAACATGTGAGCAATGATGAGGTTTTGGAAAGAATGGCATTGAAAAGAAAACTAATAGTGAGCATCAGGAAGAGACAACTGAAGTTCCTGGGATATGCAATGAGGATGGAGGGCTTGGAGAACCTGATACTGACAGGCCAGATAGAAAGAAAAAGAGACAGAGGAAGGCAGCAGATAACATATTTGAAGAGTCTGATCAGGTGGATGACGGAACGGGGGTTGCGTGGAGTAACAGGAGAAAACATATTAAGAGCCACCAGGGATAGGGAGACGTGGAGAACCATGATCGCCTACGTCCTGAAAGGATAGGGCACATAGAAGAAAAGTTGCTCTCTCACCGGCGTGACGTGGCTTCACTGTGCTTCATCTATAAATACTTTCACGGCTTCTGCTCCAATGAACTTAGATCACTGGTGTCCCTAGGTATAAATTTACACGAGCTACTAGATTAGCAACTAGGTCCCACACTTTTACAGTGAAACCGATAAAGTGTAACCGCAATTTCTACTCTAACCGCTTTATTTCACGCACTTACCACCTGTTGAATTCCCCTCTATATACTTGCTTCCCCGGCAGCTAAAATCTCCAGGAATTTTAATGTAAGGTCAATAGACATCTCCTATCACACTAACTCGCATCTATTTTCACAAGCTCTATTTCCATCTGCTCCACCCACATCCTCGGTATCTTCATCCGTTTTTACTCTCCTGACATTTCCTATAACTAACCCCTATTTCTCATCACTTTCCCCTATGTAACCCCCTGCGCAACAGTGGCAGTAGAATATCTTGCTTGGGGTGAGATGATTACAAAAAACGTCTATGGAGAAAGTATGGAGTTGACAAGTAATGGCCCCGCCACAAGTCAGAAAAAACAACCAAGTCCAGGGTTTGTGGAATTCCAAACAAACCGCGTTTTCAGGGACCAAAAACCAGACATAACCACGTTGTTGACAAATGTTACCGCCACAAACCAGATGAAACGACCAAATCAAGTTCTCGTGGGATTTCAAACAAACTGAATCATTAGGAGCGTTGCGGTTCATACAAGCGAACATAAAGATTTTCATTGAAAAAATCGAAAAAATGCTTATCGCTTTAGAAGTCTGCGTTACTTGGCAATGCAAATATTCTGCAAGGTGGTTGTCGATGCTTCTATAACGTCTTTTTTATAGTTAGGGGTGTTGACACTACACAAATGCGAGTAAAACATAATCTGAAGTGACCGATATACTCAAATGAGTTTAGTTTTCTTAGCTTGATAGATTTTAGCATCTTTCTGCTAAACGTCAGAATAGCACTAGTAACAATTTTCTCTCACTCCGTTGTATTAAATCAAAAAGTGTATTTACGTGGAAATAGGGTTACATGGCAACACTGTCGTTAGAAAAGATTTGGAAATTATTTTATTTTAAAGAATAAACTGGATAATTCTAACGTACGTAAGCATTGCAAATGGTTTTACGAGAGGACAGTCATTCTAAATTGAGCGGTCACTGAAATTCTGGACTATTAATTTAGAAATTTGCTGCTTCTCACCTTTAAAAATATAGTGTAAAATAAGTTTTTATTTAAAAAAAACCCCCAAAAACAAGGTGAAATTTAGTAGCACTGAGTAAATAATTAGAAATGAGTGTGTTATCAGAAGAGTTTGCGAAAATTATTGCATATGTCTTTACTATAGAAATGCATTTCCCATTATTTTACTAGTGGAATGCCTTGCTGATAATCATTCAAGAGAAATGCATTTTGATGGAAGACAATATTGCTAAATTGGATTATATTTAATTTATCTACATGCGACATTCTTAGCTACATTTCAAAATAATTTTAAATAATTCGAGTTATTAATATGAGGTTTGATCGCGATGAGCTTTCAAATACAACCCAATTACAAACTTGGTAAATGAATATAGCATCCATATCACGTTAGCCAAAATGAAAACAGCAGTCCGAATTATGTGTGGCAGAATAAAAATAGTTTATCTCATCAATTCTTTGTTTGTTTTTTTTTATTGCAAATCAACCTCGGCGGGTCATTTATTGCCAACTAAACTTTATTTATTTATTGCTGGTAATACCTTTTTCTTTTCAATAATTTATTGTTGTTTATATAAGTTCTGTGTCTAGTAATACATTTTCGTTTCTTGTATCAAGATTCATTGGGATTTTTTTAAGGACAGGGTCCCCAAGTCCTACCCTTGTTATTTAACCCATAACTGGAGGGAAGGGATGGATAAATACCTTTCCCAAGAGTACCAGTGCTTAAGTGAATGCAGGGTATTCAACTGAAATTCGAACTCTGCTCACCGATTTCTCTTTCCGAGCCGATATCCACTGCACCACGGCGCACATCCGTCACTAAACGCTGACATCACCTGGTATTCCCAAGCGGTCACCCATCTAAGTACTGACCAGGCTTAACGTTGCTTAACTTCGGTGATCAAGCGAGAACCTGTGTATTCAACGTGATAGGCCGTAAGCATTTATCTCATCAATGCAACGTTGATGAAAGAGTCAATGAACAGGATTTTATTTTGGTAACAAACAATAAACATAAGGTTTATCTTTCTGATTCAAAAGACGATGTCAAGTATTTCCAGAGGAAATTTTCCGAAATTCATTCAATATGACTGCTACTTTCAGGATTCTATTCAGATCGACCTGGAAATGATAGCATTTAATCCTAATTCATTTATTAGAAAAGTTAAAGGATTTTTATTGATTTCTTTACACACACACACACACACACACACACACACACACACACACACACACACATATATATATATATATATTGTTGTATATATATATATATATATATATATATATATATATATATATTAGTCATATTGTTGTATATATATATATATATATATATTAGTCATCTACATACAAGACTGTTTCTCTGTATCAGTGTGGCTAGACACATTCACTTGCTTCTGGCCGTGATCGAAACTCGACCGATTTGTTGTCAGTCGTTGTCGCTACCCCCCACTAAGCGCATGGTATCAGAGAAGGGAAATTTTAACTTATTGTATGTAAGCAGTGTATACATACGCCAGTTACCGAAATAACTCAATTCATTTCTGAAGAGTAATGCATATATCGCAGAACTGGAAAATAATATTAAATTTTTTTTCTCTAGAGTGCTCAATCATAGTGAGAGCATAATATATTAGTAATCCACATACAAGCCGGTTTCGCTGTATCACAGCTCATCAGTATGGCTATATATATACACATACAGGTTTCATTAAAAATGACAGACAATGCATCATCATTAAGATTTTACGTAATTTTTCATGTATTCGTAACATACACAAGATTCTATATGCATAACCTTTCTATATATTTATTTATAAGTAAAACAAAATTAATCCTTGATAATGGCAAAAAGTATATCAGAAAGCGCTCTAAAGTAAAAAAGTTTTGGACAATTCTTATATAATTTGAGTTCCGAAAATTAAAAAAAATATACGATCACATGAAAAATTATATAAAAAACTCAATGATAATAACTTGTCTGTCACTTTTAATGAAACCTGTCTAAAAGAGCAACTGTTGCACAAATACACACAATATATATATATATATATATATATATAACTTTATTTCACTGTAAATTCAGATAAAACTTATTGTGAAAATAGCCTTTTAAACATGTCATTTTAAGACCTGTATTCTTTGACCCATTATTTTATACATATCCATACATATATATATATATATATATATATATATATATATATATATATTATATAAATTGATGATAAAACCAAAAAAAAATTTTTGCATAATGTATTTTGTCCTTTAGGACATTTTCAAAAAATATTTTTACCTTACTGTGCCATGTGAGCCGAAAGCTTAGAACCAACTTAATAAAAATTATCCCAATTATTTTCATCTGAAGTTATAGCCAAAATACGATGTTTAGAACGGCACATGATAAAACAAAATAGACATGCATTTTCTCTTATATTTAACAGTATATGTTTAGAAAATTATCTGCTGCCTCGACAGACTATATATATATATATATATATATATATATAAACTTACAATATATAGAAACCGAACTAAGCCACCCGGGTTTCAACTGTTAGTTATTACCAGGCATAGTTGCAGGAATTCCAGTAAAGGTCTTTCCTAATATATGCTAACACCAGAAGAGGGGGGTAAAGGAAGAAGAGGAGAAAAGTAGTTAGAGTCACAAAGGATGAATATATATATATATATATATATATATATATGTGTGTGTGTGTGTGTGTGTGTGTGTGTGTGTGTTAGATTAGACTACCTAAGGATGTTTAATGATACTAAATTCAGAAAATGCGAGTTTAATGGATGGCAGGACATGAAAAAAAGAGATGACAAAGATTTATTCGTTGCTTAAAGTAATAAAAAAGCCAGAGCGTTGTGGAGGTCCATGATCACTTAAACCCTGAAGAAAGAAAGCATATAAAAGCGATGTAGCCATGCTTCCAACTTGCTGCCACTTGTTTCTTTGATCTGTCGTTTTAATTGCGTATGTAATTGTTTTTTTCCTACAAACCTATTCTTTAACTGTTCTTTAATCGATAACCCTTTTCAGAACACCTCCCTTTTGAAGAGGAATATAGATTTTGTTCTCCGTGTAAGATTAGGTTTTGTTTTTTTTTCACCCCGAGCAAGGCGGAAACGCCACTGATGTGCAGGGGGTTACATAAATGTAAAAAGATTAATTAGAAAAGAGTGAGGAGTACAAGCTAGTTAGAAAGGAACAATAGAAAGCTGAGAAAGCAGGTGCGATGACAGATACATAGGTGGAGAGAAAGTGAAGGTTATACAGGGGAGGGGAGGGGAGGGGAGAGAGCTAGAGGCCAGTGGTTAGTAGATGAGTATTAACTTTGTATTGAAATTTCTGGAGGTTGTAGCCGTCAGGAAAGCAAGAATAGGGGAGTGAGTTCCACAGGCGGGAAGTGCGAGAGAGGAAGCTGCAGGAGTAGAATTGTCGTCTGCATTTGGTTAACCTGACTGTGAATGGGTGGGACCCAGTTGCCAGTCTGGTTGCACGGGTAAACACCTGTTGAGGAGGCATCAGTGACTTAAGCTCATCCGAGCAGAAGCCATGAAAATATTTATAGAAGAGACAGAGGGAGGCCACATTTCGACGATGGGAAAGTGGCTCTCTCAGTTTCAGTAGAACTCTTGCGAGTTACTGGCATTTCTTCTTTACTTGGAGTGAAATGATTAAAAAAATATTCATCTTATTATTATGATTATATGTTTTATACCAAGTGTCCCCACAATTACAGAAACAGAAGTTTCTATTACTATTAATGTTATTAGAGTTATTTCCTTGGGTTTCTGTTGCCTCCACATTTCCTAACGAAAGTTCAGAAATGGACTTCATATCATTTTCTATTGATCATTTTTCCAAAATAATAATTTAAGATAACAGTTTTTTTACAGTTAATACTGTTCATAATGTGTGAGCTGTACTTGTAATTATATTACTTGTATTTCTTTAAGACATGGGCTACTAGTGATCCCTTCAATAAGTCTATTGTAACTGTTTCCAATCGATGAAGGGCTCCAACTAAAACTGGAATTATCATCCTAGGGGTCTTGACAAAATCCAGCCAAGAATATCTAATGTGATCAATCCTGACTTGGCAGCTCAGATACAGTCACTTTCTCACCGGCGGAATGTGGCTTCCCTGTGTCTCTTCTACAAATATTTTCACGGCTTCTGCTCCGATGAACTTAGCTCACTGGTACCCCTATATATGAATTTACTCGAGCAACAAGATTAGCAACTAGGTCCCACCCTTTTACTGTGAAACCGAAAAATTGTAAAGCGCATTCTACTCCTCAGCTTCTTTTCTCGCACTTCCCGCCTGTGGAATTCCCTTCCGTTTACTTCTTTCCCCGACAGCTACAATCTCCAAGAGTTTAAATGTAAAGTCAATAGTCATCTCCTATTTCACTAACTTTCATCCTCTTTCTCTCTCATGCTCCTTTCTTCATCCACTCCACTCTTATCAGTATTCTCATCCTTCTCTTACCCACTTCCTGACACCCCCTATAACCTGTCACTCTTTCATATAACTTTCCTCTTATGTAACCTCATGCAAAACAGTGGCAGTAAAATGCCTTGCTTGGGGCGATATGATTATAAAATAAAATTCTATACTATTATAATTTGGGTGTAAAGTGGGTGATCAATTCTACATTACAATCAATATATAAATTGATCCCTCACTTTATGGCCCAAATCGTCCTTCTCTTACCCACTTCCTGACACTCCCTATAACCTGTCACTCTTTCAAATAACTTTCCTCCTATGTAACATGGTGCGATATGATTATAAAAATAAAAAAATTCCTTTCATCATGATCCACGTATTGAAATTTCCGCTTCAAGAATCTTGTTTTTTGATAGTTTTTTTTTTTTAAATCATCAAATATACATTGCAGTCTGCAGAGAATGGTATGTCAATACGAAAGCACATTCTGTTTTTGTGTTTTTTTATCACGATAGCTGAAAGATTAGATTTGATTTTTCTTTCGGTGTGTATTGTAAAGTCCCATGAAATTGTTCAAGGTTCTACCTCTGTAATTGAATCGGGTTGATGTTCGTACCAGTTTCTTGCATTTTCCTTCCTGTAAAAGTTCCATATCTTTCAGTTCGGATGCTTTCCCACTCTATCATGCAGAGTTTTCTATCCTGTGAGGGCTAACATTGTGCAACATGGTCAAAAATGGTCAACTTTTTCTGGATTTTTAACCTAGAATCTAAATTTCGGATTAACACAATATTTCAATATGTTTGCTTGGTAATTTCCAGTTAGCAAGCATTGCTTCTCTACAGCAATAATAAAACCTTCCGTTTTAGCTTTTAACCTTGCATTACCTAGCGACATATGTTTACGGGATTTGTCTACATCAGCCTATTTGTTACGGACAGGATATTGACTATGAGTGGCGTATCCTGCCGTGGTTTTTGCATTCGTTACATTGTTTTGCTTTTTTGTTTTAGGTTCAGTTGGTGCATTATTGTTTATTTGTACTTCTTCTCATCTTTTGAAATTATCTGTTGAATTATTTCGCGTCTTTCATTACTAAATACATTTTCTTATTTTTTTCTGGTTGACACAGACCATCATCCAGTCTTCATTAGCTTCTAAATATTTTAAAAACCGATTGTTAGTGTTTTGAAGGACAGTTCTAGTTTAACTATTCCTCTGCCTCCTTCGGATCTGGACACATATGGACAATCAACATCAGCCATATTTATTATTACTATTACTTCTTCTTTCGCTAGGTTTTTCTTTTCCATTTGCGGATCTTGCATTATGGGTGTTTCCCATGAACTTGTATCAACTCAAACCGATAGCTTCTTTTCTCAGAGAATGTGCAATGCCAAACAGTAGAGACTTTAGAAATTGCGAAATACACGACATTATTCATATTTTTCTGATGGAGGCCTTTGTGTACGATTGTTTAGACCACAACGCTCTAATGTTACCTGGGTAAATAGTGGCCTGAATGTCTCACGTTTGAAATTTCTATCCAGCGTGCTTTTGAATTTCTTTGGGCATAATACTATTTTCAGTATGAACCCCTAGGTCGATGAGGAGGCATTTTCTTGTTTATTTGTCCACAACAGTGATTTTTGAAGAGATGACTTCAAGAAGGAGATCTGTTTGAACAGAAAAATTGGACAAGAATTTAACTTTGTCTTTTTCGGTCATTTTTTTGATTAGTGGCGGTTATTATTATTACTATGTTGTAATTTTTCATCATATTTCGATTTCTGCTATTGTCGCACTACCTACCGAGTCTGCAGGAAGACCTAAAGCAGGTCGTGGTGTGTTGTTATGGCTCCATTTCATGTTTTTCTATATCCCCCATCATTCCTTGCGTTACATAGACAAAGTTCTCCTTAGTGTGTGGGCTGTACTTAACAAGACAATTTTTTGTATATCTCTTAAGCTTGGGTTTCCAGGGATTCTTTCAATGTGTTGTTTTGTTCCATTTTTTATCATTCCAAGTGCACCTACTATCACTGGCACGACTCTTGTTTTCAATTTCCACATTTTTTCTATTTCAATTTCCACGTTTTTATATTTTGACAGTTTTTCGAATTCCTTGGTTGCTATGTTACAATCCGCTGGACAAGCCATATCAATTAATAGGCAAGTTTTTTGTTTTTAGTTTTTAACAATAATGTCCGGCCTATTTGCTCAATTTTTTAGTCTGTGTAGATGGTGTAATCCCATAGAATGGTGACATCTCCTATTTCTGTAATCGGTGCTGGGTGATGCTCATACCAGTGTTTGTTTACAGATTTTCCATAGTGCTTGCACATTGTTCAATACAAATATTGCCCCACTCTATCGTGACAATTTTTATATTCATTTGGGGCAAATACAGAACATCCTGAGATTAGATGGTCTATTGTTTCTTAGTATTTATCACAGAACCTGCATTTTGGATCCACATTATTATGTTTAATATTTGCCTGAAACTTCCTCTTTATTCTTCTTCTTCTTCTTCTTCTTCTTCTTATTATTATTATTATTATTATTATTATTATGTTATTATCATGTTGCTTTTTGAATGCCTAGCCCTGGCAGATGAATTTCCTAGCCTGTGACTTTTGGACAATGCATTAAAAAGGTTTGATGTCATTTTAAGCTACTAATGAGAAGGATATCAAACAACTACATGGCTCCTAGCCAAGAATCAGATACAAGTATCTATCTATTTATCTATCTATCTATCTATCTATCTATCTATCTAGAAAGAGAAAGATAGAGAGAGAGAGAGAGAGAGAGAGAGAGAGAGAGAGAGAGAGAGAGAGAGAGAGAGAGGTACCACGTTATGGTTAGGGATTCGTGGCCTTTCTTGAGCTCGACGACTCACCATTTAATAGTACGGGTGCAAGATTAGACTACCTGAGGATGTCTAATGATACTAAATTCAGAAAAATCTTAGGAGATAGGGTAGACGGCTTCTTTTTTATAATAATTTGTGATAAACTGAGTTATCAATGAAATTCAACATTGAATAGCACTTGGTTTTCAAAGATAGGCATATATCTGAGTTATTTAAACCCTTCCCAGTTTGTCGGGTACACCAATTCCGTGACATTTTTGTGTTTTCTCTCGGTCAATGATTCACATCCATGTTGACATCAACGCATCTTTTGTATTTATAATTCTGGCTCAAATATAGTTACTGCAAACTGTTCTGTGCCACTATTTAAAAAGATTCAGTTGATCTTTTCAAATGTCGTCTTCACAGGTATCACCATGTCGTTTCGCGCACAATTTTGTCCAATTTTCTTTGTTGTGATTTCCGTTTTCTCACTTTGGGTACTCGTTTTAGATTTTCCGGGCTCCTAGTTATCCTTTAATGCTTGGTTGTCTCAAAAGCTTAGGCAGTCATGGTTAATCTGTCATTTCTCTGCTGTCCTTTCTTCGGTTTTTTTTTAAATTTTTTTATCGTATATCGTCCGTTCAGTTAATCTCTAAGATACACGTTTTTTAATCATCAGCACACTAGCTTCTGGAGAGAGAGAGAGAGAAAGCAGGAAAGCTGTTTTATATTAATAGATTCATTTAAGACTTTGGAGACCGATATATATATATATACTATATCTGATCATGGTACTAAAAAGCACTTACTGTGAGTGGGTCATATACTGCTGTGAGATTGAAACATTTTTTAATCGTTTCACCCCAAGCAAGGTGGTACTGCCACTGATGTGCAGGGGGCTACATAAGAGTATAATTTTAATCAAGAGGAGCCGGAAGAGAAAGATGAACCCGTTACAGGGGGTGAAAGACAAAAAGCAAGAGAAGGATGTGAACACAGGAGTGATGACAGTTGCAAAGGTAGAGAGAAAGGAAAAGAACAAGATACACGGGGTGATGTAGAAAGGAATGGAATTACATAAGAGAGGTTAAGTATTAGGCAGGAGGAGAGTGAAGACAAAAACTAACCTTCTACAATGGGGTGAAAGAGAAAGGGCAAGAGAAGGATATGAACACAGGAGTGAAGACAGTAACGAAGGTAGAGAGAAAGGAAAAGAACAAGATACACGGGGTGATGTAGAAAGGACTGGTTTCAAATGGTTAACAGAAGGGTATTGACATTGCATTTAAATTCCTGGAGGTTGTAATTGTCAAGAAAGCAAGTATACGGAAGGGAGTTCCACAGGCGGGAAGTGCGAGAAAAGAAGATGATGGAGTAGAATTGTCTGCTGCATTTGGTTGATATAACTGTAAAAGTGTGGGACCTTGTTTACAGTCTGGTTGCACGAGTAAATTCTTGTGGTGGGGCCACCAGTGACTTAAGCTTGTCGGAGCAGAAGCCATGAAATATTTTGTAGAATAGACAGAGGAAAGGCACACATTGCCAGGGAGAATGTGGCTTGAGTATAAGAAAAAGAAACAGATTCCTCACAAGGAAAATATATACCCTTTTCTAATGACGTCGCTCTTCAAGAGATTGGATGTCTTTTCAACATATTCATTGTCTTTATTATTTCGTGAGAATTAAATTGCTTCCTGCTGAAATGTTTTGCATTTCGAATTGCCTTTTGATCAGACTATCGGCCAACCAACTCTACCTAGCAGAATCTATTTTTTTCTGTTTAGCCGATAGCAGAAGATAGAAAACAAAGATTCATCTATTTCACGGTTACGTTTGTGTAGAATACACGTTATTTTGAAATTGGGTCACCTCTTTCCTTTTCTGAGTAGATAAAAAGTACATTACACTCACAAAATCAGTCACTTTGCCTTTTATAAAATGATGTATGCAAAGCGCATTTTTCATCAAATAGGCATATACGCCGACGACACTACAGTTTACTCTCGCATCGATCAAAAATTTGCTGAGGCTGACAAAGCAAACCTCGCTGCCGAGCTTGAAAAGGACCTTCGATCCGTGGCGGACTGGGGTAAAAAATGGGTTGTTAATTTTGATGCTTCCAAAACGAATCTGCTATCTATTAAACATCACAGGCAATTGCTCCTACCTCCCCCATTAGCATGGATCAGGCTAGTCTCTCTGAAAGCAAAACACTGCGTCTCCTCGGCTCAACTCTCACAACAGACCTCAAGTGGAATGACTATATAGAATCCATAGCTAAATCCGCTGCTAAGAAAGTCAGTTCTCTGTGTAGGGCCGGGAAGCTTTTTCTGCCTGAAACAATCGTGCACATATATAAATCTTACCATCCGCCAGAACATTGAATACTGCTGTCATATCTGGTCGGGTTCTCCTGCTATCCACCTTGGTGCCCTTGACAAAATCAAACGGAGAATCTGTAATGTAATAGATCCCGACTTGGCAGCTCAGATACAGTCACTTTCTCACCGGCGCAATGTGGCTTCCCTGTGTCTCTTCTACAATTACTTTTACGGCTTCTGTTCTGATGAACTTAGCTCACTGGTGCCCCTATATATGAATGAATTTACTCGAGCAACAAGATTAGCAACTAAGTCTCAATGTGAAACCAATAAATTGTAAACGCAAATTCTACTCCATCAGCTTCTTTTCTCGCACTTCCTGCCTGTGGAATTCCCTTCCATTTACTTGCTTTCCCGGCAGCTACAATCTTCAAGAATTTAAATATAAAGTCAATAGTCATCACCTATCTCACTAACCTGCATCCTCTCTCTCATGCTCCTTTCTCCGTTCACTCTACTTTTATCAGTATTCTCAGCCTTCTCTTACCCACTTCCTGACACCCTCTATAACCTGTCACTCTTTCTCATAACGTTCCTCCTATGTAACCCCCTAAAAAACAGTGGCAGTAAATTGCCTGGCTTGGGGTGATATGATTATAAAAAAAATTCTATATAATTATAATGTGGATATAAGATGGGAGATCAATTCTACATTACAATCAATATATAAACTGATCCCTCATTTTATGGCCAAAATCATTCTTCTCTTACCCACATCCTGACACCATCTATAACCTGTCACTCTTTCTCATAACTTTCCTCCTATGTAACCCCCTGCAAAACAGTGTCAGTAAATTGCCTGGCTTGGGACGATATGATTATAAAACTGTGATACCAAAACGAAGGGCTGGAATTCGTGCTACGACTGCTAAATTTGGTGGATGCATGTGTTTGATTTGCTATCAATTACTAATGGCGTATCTAAATTCGTCCTTTGCAAGTTTTTATAAATAAAACTCTGAAATGCACTATAAACACCACACGCTTAGTTAGAAGATATGATAATTCTAGATTCGGATTCGTCCAAAACATGCCGGACAAGATTGCGTTTTCACCTATAAAGGAATACGTATTTTCTAACCCTGGTGAGAAGCATATTTTCTTTATCTCTCGAATATCTCGATACACTATTTATACAGTTCAGACTATTGTCCTCATTTTTATTGTTATATCCTCGACGTTGTATGCTACGCTACTTTGGAACTTCGGATCGAACCCTTTCGTCCAAGGGGGGAGATTGCTCTAGTTCCACATGTCATGCCTTTTCTGAATATATTTTTTTCCAAAATATCATGCAAAGATATTTTCCAATAACATATGGCCTAGTGGATAAAACGTTGGTTTAAGTAATCCAGTGTCTTAGTCACAAAGATTTGTGAGTTCAATATCTGGCCACAGCAGCGGTGAATAAAAGACTGGGGAGGTGAGTTATTTAATGGAAACAACTAACACTGAAATTCATTTTCAATCTATTAAAAAAGGACAACTACTCAAATACATATATCTGTTGTGGGGGGGGGTTACCCACTTAACTATGAACTCTTCCTACTAGTATATTAACTGAGAGTTAATCATTGTCGTGGCTTCAGTTCAGCTCAGCACAGTCTATCTGGCTGTCAGTTACTAGTAAGCCAAGCTTATATTTACTCCTTTCTCTTGTATCTATTTTTGACTTACTATATGTTTTTAACCTTACCACCATGTTTCGAGTTATCATTTCCGGTTCCCATTACCGGTCCTCATCAGTATCCACTGAAATAACTTTTAGTGTGTATATATGTGTCTGTTTTAATTGCATCTATTTTTCAAGTGGAGCTGCCTATGTGTGTCTGTGTATAAACGTGCATATATATGTGTCCATGCATTTACATTCGTATATGTGCATGTTATTTTGTGCTTGCTTGCGTGCATTAAATCCCAGATATTCTTACTACACACTTTGGAAAGAGAGAATGACGGAAACATTCTATCTAAGCTTGATATGCCCCGCCCGTCAGAAAACATTGAATTTTACAATCTTCCAAATCTGGCCAAAGATCACCTGCCGATAAAGAATCAACGGACATTGGCAGATGAAGAAACTTCTTCTTTTTTTTTTCGCCAACCTACTTACGAAGCAACTCTTTCTCAGTAAAAACAACAACAGCAATAACATCTACAGATTTTTCCGGTTTATCATCTTGTTCGCTTTCTATGTTTAACATTGACGACGCGATGACCTTTGACACAGCACTGATGAATTTATTACGACCAGGATAACGTGTGCTGTATACAAGATAGCCCGCAGAAAGATATTTGCTTGACCCACACAGAGTTGGTGCTGATGTAGGTGAGGGCAAAGCTTCTGGTATTTCTTTCAGGGGTGTTCCAAGGTTGTGTTCTCACAATATATGTACCAGATAATTTGGGGGTGTTTCGTTGCAATCAACCACTGTCTATAAAGAACACATGTTCAACCGCCACACGTGTGATTGACTTACGTTTCATCAAGGATGACCGAAGAGCTTCATTCATTACGAAGGCACATTTTTTTGTTGGGTGTGTGTGGTGGTGGTGGTGGTGGGGTCTTTGATTTTGCTTATCAGGTTTCGGCGTTGTTTGTTTCTTTTTTCCCTTTTTTTATAGCTTTATGTTTGATTTGATCTCTGCTTGGCTTTAGTCCAAATTGCGTGAAATGTATAGTTGTCTTGAATAAATTTTGGCCGGAGTTTATCACGATGAAAAAGAAGAAGAAGAAGAAGAAGAAGAAGAAGAAGTGTTGGTAAAAGAGAAGAAGGGAAGTGATATAGATAAATACAGGAGAAGGAAGGTAAGGTAAATAGATAAAGAAGAAGAAAAGAAATAAAATAGACAAGAATAAAATTAGTTGAAAAAGAAAAAATCAGTGAAAGAAGAAGAAGAAGAAGAAGAAAAGAGGAAAAAGATAGGAAGACTATGACGAAAAAGCAGGAGATGGAGACGAAAATAAGCAGATACGAAAAGAAGGAAAAAATAGAAAAAGGAAATTAGGAACGAGAAAATAAAATGAAGGAAAGAAGAAAATAGAAGAAGTAGAAAAGAAGAAGAAAAACTAGAAGCAGAAGAAGAAGATTGTAAAAGGCAAAAAAAGCAAAATACGAAAAAAAGAAAGACTGGATATTCTTTCGATAAGAGAAGAAAAGAAAGAAAAACCTAGATAAAGCTAAAGTATACAGAGACGAAGAAAAATAACAAGAGGTTTTTAAATAAGATGGGAAATAATTGAAATAAGAAAATGAAGAAAACTCATATAAAAGAGAAAAGGAAAATTAGTTGAAAAAGAAAGAAACGATTGATAGCACAAAGGGAATAAGCAACAGAACTGAGGCGAGATGAGAAGAAGAAGAAGAAGAAGAAGAAGAAGAAGAAGAAGAAGAAGAAGAAGAAGAAGAGGCTAAAATAGAAGAAAGTAAGTAATGCAGATAAATACAGGAGAAGGGAGTTAAGGTAAATAGATAAAGAAGAAAAAGAGAAATAAAATAGTCGGATAAAAAAGAAGGGAGGTAATTGAGGCCGATAAAAACAAGAAGAAGGGCGATAAGATAGCTAGCTAAATATACGAAGTAATAATAATAATGATAATAATAATAATAATAATAATTGGGAGTGAGCATTCAAGATTACATAGTACTAGACAGGAGGTTAACAATAATCAACTGAAAAAAAAAATCTCTTGAACTGTCGATAATTTTGGGTAGTGAAGTCCGGGGGCAAAAGACGAAGTGCTAAATATTCCATCTGGGTAAGTTTTCAAAACGACATATTTCTGTTTGTAATCAAACCAGAACCAGCACACACACACACACACACACACACACACACACACACACACACACACACACACATATATATATATATAAATGTTGAGAGAGAAATCAAATATAAAAGGATGGAATAACTTCGTATCTCTCAACTGAGGATGCAATACCATATTCACTTTTCTATCATGTTTTGCTGTTTCGGGTGGTGCAAATGGGGGCTGGCGGGTTTTGTTAGCACGTGGCAAGAAAAACACATGATGTATGGAGGGTATTGCGAATGTCATGTACACCCTACCACAAATATTCATGCTTCTCTATAAATTCTCTCTATCTCTTTAGTTACATAAATCCCTTCTGCATCTTATATATTTGAAGAGGCCAAGACGAAGTCGTGTAATATGTTGTGTACTTATGCTAAAGACATCCTGCTTTTAGGGGTATACGCAGAAAAATTTCATTATCGGAAATGGCGGAAGTAGCTGGTCCCTTGTATTTGCGCTAACGCAATGGGCAGTGTTCGGTTTCAGGAAAAAATAACATTTGAATGCTGATTTTTATGAGAGGCCGGTCCTCATCTAAACTACCAGACTGCAATACCTGCAATCAGTTAGACCATTTCTGTGCTAAATTGAAAAAATATTTATTAGGATTTGTCGCGTATCTGAAATAGTTATAGCCGTAACTATTCGTGTAGCCTTAGGTATCAGAAAAATTATTCGTCTTTCCATGCAGAAAATATTCAGGATACATTCACTGAACAGCTAACATCGGTTGACACTTATAAGATCTTTTAAACTCAGTTTTTCAGAAAATTAGGTTTCTCAAGTCCACTATGTTTTATAGCTCCTTTCCGTATCGATGGGAGTTTTCTATTAATAGATACTACACTGAAGGGAGAATAGCACAGAATCAGGGAAACCCACGAAGCCCTGCCGTGTCCTAGTCTTGTGTTTGCAGGAACCATTATACTAAGGCCGAGTTGTCCATGGTTTTCTGTTGCAGTTCAAAGTAGTGGGATGGGGGCAATTCTTTTCTTCGACATGCGAAATAGATTTGTTTTTGAAGTTATCGTCTAGCTTTTAGCTAATGATTCATGTCCTACAAGGCAGCAGGTGTTTTGAATTCTGAGTTTTCCTTCCCATAGACTGGTTGCCAACCAAGGCTATATGGCCCATCTGTCCTGCTATTTACCCTTAGCTAAGGTGGTGGAACAAATGGAGTCGTACCTTTCACAAGTATATTAGCACGTCAGTGAATAGATTAAACTTCGAATTGATGAAATATCGTTTTCTTTTAAAGTCGAGAGGGCTCATTCGCTCGAAGTAATTTTCAATCATTGATGTAAGAAAACGACTGATGATGGGTTAGACACTTTGGAACGAGCCGGACGCTGTGTACGGAAGATTAGGGTTAGGGTTATGGTATGTATTTGAGAGACTTTAGTTGTGGAGGATAGTTAAGAACTTGACTCGAATTCTTATGGCAATATTTGAGATTTTTAGCGTCTGGCGTGTTGGACAATGATGCACAGATGAAATTCTAGTTAATGATTTTTCATGTAGACTACCCGCTAAAGCATTAGAATATGTTGCAGCTGAATTCAATATTTGCTGAACTTTTTCTTAACTAAAAAAGAATTTCAATAGTTATGTTTTGAAATCCTACATTTTAACGAATAATTCACAGGCGTATTCAGACAAAAGTGCAACGAAATAAGCTTTAACGAAGAAAACGATATTATAAATGTTGTGAATCCCGGGAAAAGGAACCGCTCAACAAACCAGATATTTGAGATAGAAAAATAAGTATATTAATGTAAAAATAAACAAATTTGAAAGCAGGTTAGTAATCTAGGAATACGATTAGTAGGAAATATATATACAAGTCTCTGAAGTGAATCCGTAGTAAGTTTAGTATGTCCACGTCGGAAGCTGACAGGTGCCGTGTTGTAATATTCTGTTGAGTGGAGCACAAAGCTACTATGAACTACTGACTCTGTATTCTCCGTGAAATTTCGGTATCTTTCGGTATCGTTCGGATCTGACGTTATCTCAACTATGGCAGGGGTATATATATATATATATATATATATATATATATATATATATATATATATTCTAGTCGAGTCTATTATCATGAAAAGAGGGAGACCCCACAACAATAAACAAACGCATAGTCAAGTAGCAAGTAGTTGTTTTTACAGTAGCGGCGTAAAATAGAAGTAAACATTCTTCTTCTTCTATGTGCCCTGTCCTTTCAGGATGTAGGCGATCATGGCTTTCCACATCTTCCTATTCCCTAGTAGCTCTTAGCACGCCTTCTTCTGTTACATCATGTAACCCTCGTTCCATCATCCACCTGATTTTGTCATTGAAATATGTTATCCGCTGCTTTCCTCTGTCAATTTTTCCCCTCTATGTGGCCTGTTAGTATCTGGTTCTCTAAGCCCTCTTTCCTCATTGCATGTCCCAGAAACTTCAGCTGTCTTTTCCTGATGTTCAGTATTAATTTCCTTTTTGTTTCCAACCTTTCCAAAACCTCATCATTGCTCACATGCTTGACCCATGATATTCACAGCATTCTTCTGTAGAACCACATTTCAGCTGCTTCAAATTTTTCTTTCATCTTTGATGATATTGTCCAACATTTGCTGTCATATTGAAGGACGGACTGCACGTAGCAATCCAGTACTCTCTTTCTAGTTTCTAGCGAAATTGTCCTGTTTCTTAATACTTTACTCAACTTCTAGAATGCTTCCTTCGCCATGCCAATTCGCCTTCGGATCTCTGTGTCACACTTTCGTCTTCTGTACGGCTACGATATTGTGGCACAGGTATTAAAAAATTCCGCATCAGGGATACTCTGTACAGCAGTGGAGATTACATCGTTTTTGAGGAAGAACAGAATGACTTTGTGGACAACGACAGCATTGTTATATCGCGGGAACGATATAAAGAAGGTAAATTGCAAGTGGAAAGATTTACACAACACGTAAGGGGTAAACAAATAACAGAGTTTATTGTCCGGGAAAGTACAATTAATTAAGTCAAGTTGGAATGGGAGCGGAAGTCGAATCGTTTCGTACTTCCTTACTTCTTAATCTATTCGGCGAGACCATTGTCGGGGGTGATAGAATGTTCCATTATAACAAGCATAGAAGAAGATAAAAACATCAACTTTCCAGGCAACATAGATAAAACCGCCGGGAAAACTGTCTGACACAAACGACTATGAGCGAAATTGGATTAAAAACCGTATACTTTCTCGTATAATACGACCTATAGATGAGACGTTGTCAAACAATATAGTAAATTTTCATGAATTCATCCTAAACCTTTAGTATGAAAATTGCTTATAGATTATATTTAGAAGATTTTATTGGAAATGTTATGTGCGTTGTGGCGCAGTGGATATCGGCTCGGAACAAGAAATCGGGGAACCGAGTTCGAATTCCAGTTGAATTCCTTGCATTCACTTACGCGCAAATACCCTTGGGAAAGGTATTAATCCGTCTCTTCCCTCCAGTTATAGGTTAAATAATAGGACAGATTGGGTTCTATGGCCTTGGTCGGCAACCAGTCTACCGCAGAAAGCAATGGCAACCTACTGCGGGATAATCTTCTGCCCAGTCAGTAATGTCTCTTTCGAGACATGATCGCCCAAAGCGTGTATCGCGCATGGCACTTAACTGACTGACTATTTACTTTATTTTACGAAATTCAAAATAAATAAAATAAACAAAATTCTATATTATGTTTTTTTCTAAACAGGTCCTTTAAAAGGGAAAATATTTAACCATGTAATCCCTTAAGGAATACTGATTCTTCTTTTTTTTCGTTTTCATTTCCTATATCTAAACATTACCAAACAGCCTTGACCATTTACTTATGCTTCAGCGACAATCACAAAATAATCCTAAATGAGGTCATTATTTAAGACCAAAATGAGAATGAATTTTTAATGATAAATGAATATTATATCATCCTCTATGATATTATTACCGTAATCAACACTATCATGAAAGATAAAGGTTGATGTGAACGAAATCATAACTCGATTTTTACACTTTCTCAGATGAGCTTCCACGGATGATTTGATTTTATTGTTATGATTTCAAGTTATGCCAGCAATATATAAAGTAGAATTTTTTTTTTTAACTTTTATTGCCAGTTTATTTGATAATGTGAATCTGTTAATTTGTATGATTGGTCACCGCACAGAGGCCGAAATGAGCCTAACAACAGACATCAACCTGAATTCAAGGTCTCTTTTTAAAACGACTAAGAATGCTGCGGATATCATGTACCAACCACGTAAGCAATGATGAGGTTTTTGGAAAGTCTGGAAACGAAAAGGAAATTAATATCAATCATCAGGAAGAGACAACTGAATTTCCTGGGACATGCAATGAGAAAAGAAGACTTGGAGAACCTGTTACTAACAGGCCAGATAGAGGGGGAAAAAGGGACAGGGGAAAGCAACTGTTAACATATTTGAAGGGCCTGATCAGGTGGATGACAGAACGGGGTTAGCATGGTGGCAACAGGAAAATGAGTGCTAAGAGCCACCAGGGATAGGAAGACGTGGAAGGCCATGATCGTCTACGTCCTAAAAGGACAAACGCATAAAAGAAAAAGAAGACGACTCCCAATTTTTTTAGGGGGATTTATAGGATTTTAAGGTCGCCTTTTACGCAGAAATATACAGTATACATGTGAATACTTTATAAAAATCATTTAAACTTTTTAGCTTATACTAATTTGTCAATCCATAAATATAATATATTTTATATAATAGCAACCAGAATATATATAGCCGGAAATTTTAATATTTAACTCTCGTATATAATACGAATTATATCAATTTTAGGTTTAACATCTGCAAAAGAGTTTTTAATTAATAAAGTAATTCACTCAAAATAACTCTTTTATACGATCAAGCCTTTGTTTCATAGGGTGATTTTCAAGGTTGACACATTCCCTGTGACTTAATGTAATTGAGAATATAGAATTTTTCTTACTCCTTCCTAAGACCAGAAAGTCTCTATTCCAAGCCAGTAGCGAATTATCCGGTGTTATTGCGCAATCGGCCTTTGTGCGATGACCAATCATGCAAATGAACAGATTCACATTATCAAATAAACTGGCAATAAAAATAAAAAAAAAAATCTACTTTACATATTGCAGGCATAACTTGAAATCATAACAATGAAAATCAAATCATCCGTGGAAGCTCATCTGAGAAAGTGTAAAAATCGAGTTATGATTTCGTTCACATCAACCTTTATCTTTCATGACAGTGTTGATTACGGTAATAATATCATAGACGATGATATAATATTCATTTGTCATTAAAAATTCATTCTCATTTTGGTCTTAAATAATGACCTCATTTAGGATTATTTTGTGATTGTCGCTGAAGCATAAGTAAATGGTCAGTAGAGAATTATCCAGCGTTATTGCTGACATATGGCGACGACAATGAAAATATTATCGTTCAAATATTGTAATATACAAATGATATCCTAAATAAATTGAGAAAGGAACAAAGCGTAAGTTGAAGTGTATTCATGCCTTTTCTGAGGGAAGTTTACGGGTGAATGTAAACAGTTTCAAAAAGATTTCTAGTTGGATGTTTTGTACCAACAATCGTTAGAACATCCGATACGCCAGTCACAAAAAACAAGAACAAAAAACGCTAATCAACCAGGTTATTAATCAAGAAATAGTACTTTTAAAGAAAATATTAATTAAAACATTTGTGGGAAGAACAAGCCGTCTAAATTGAATTCATCTTCCTTCTGAAAAAGAAAAGAAAAGCTTAGGTAATATTATTGCTACTGACCGTAAATCTATGTATTTTATTGGGTCATTTCACATCTGGCCAAATTCAGTTTCTTTGTTATATTTTTCGACTTGTAAAGACGTCGCTCTGCTTCGATCGACTAAGCTTTTGTGATTAGCTTCCTAATTCGCATATGGCTGGCCTCTGTTTGGTGTTAGGCCGACAAATACTTAAACTTAAGCCATGTCACTTCAAAATGCGCAGTAGACAAACATGGAGAGGCCATTGAATAAACGCAGACAGAACTGTAAATCCTCAGGTCATTGCTATTGCCTTTGTCTATTAGGGAAGAGCCTCTTATTTTTTTGCCGCACTGGTAACATAACACACTGACCTTGTTGGATGACAAACGCCATAAAATCTTTGAGAAAATGTCTCTCTTTTGAATCAGTGATTTTGTGCGCCATCTGGCTTCCCGACTATCCCTTGTGAGGATATAATTCAAAACCTTCAACTACGAAGATGATAATCTATTCTATCCGAATACAGATAAACGTATTGATAGGTTATTTACACTATTTGTATTCAGTCTATTGTTCGCACCTTTGCTCTTTCCATTACAACGTTTCGGCCATTGTGATCACGTTCTTTGTCAGGTGGGCACAGTTAAGTGTCATACGGGATACACGCTTTTGGTGATCATGTCTCGAAAGAAACATGACTGACTGACTGGGCAGAAGATTATCCTGCCGTATTTTGCCATGTCTTTTTGCGGTAGACTGGTTGCCAGGCAAGACTATAAAACCCAATTTGTCCTATTATTTAACCCATAACTTGAGAGAAGAGACGGATTAATACCTTTCTCAAGGGTATTTGTGCGTAAGTGAATGCGAGGAATTATAGTGTAAATAATGATAAACCCTTGTCTCAGGAATTCAGATAGAAAGTATTGTTGCGTGTAATTTTATAAAATCTTAGAAATTTGACGATAAAAGATATTTTAATCGGCATAAAATAAAAGAATTAATTATGAGAATATTTATAGATTATTATTCTTAAACTATCTAAATGAGCACCAAAGATTTTTGCATGCTCCAGGATTGAACAGAAGTCAGTTATCAAGTTTTTGGCTGCTGAAGGGTGCAAACCAGTTAAAATATATATATCAACTGTGTATGGTGGTACATGTTTCAGCCAAGAAATGTCTACAAGTGGGCTAAATTATTTAAAGAAGTTTGAAAGTGACGATGAATTCAAAAGTGCTCTGAGCGATTGGCTGAGACATCAGTCCAAAGATCTTTACGCTGGGGTAATACGGAAGCTTTTGCACAGATGGGAAAAGTGAGTTACACTGCTGGGAGATTACGTTGAAAAAGAAAAGTAAGCTTCTATCTGTATTAAAAAGATTCACCTTAGAAAAATTCACTTTATTTATTGAATGACCCTCTTGTTAGATACATTAGTGGGAACGACTAGCTAGTATAATCATTCGACTCTCTCATATTGGTTTCGTTATTATAGACTAGCTGTATAGTCCTGTGCTGCTCGCTTTTTGTTTAGTGGTTATATTGAAATGGTAATGTTAAGTACTTATTCAGAAAGCTCTTGTATGAGGTTGCCGTGACGCGTTAGTTATATTGAAATGGCATCAGCAAAAAAGTGAAGCCCAAAATGCCTATTACAGGTGAGGGACTTTAAAACCAAGCACGTACAAAAATTTAACTACCTAGAAAGTGTTCTAACAGAAGACGGAATGTGCAACACTGAGATCAGAAGGCGAAGATGACATGGCGAAAGAAGCTGAGTAAAGTATTAAGAAACAGGACAATTTCACTAGAAACAAAGAGGAGAGTACTAGATTGCTTTTTGATGTCAGTTCTTCAATACGGCAGGGAATGCTGGACAATAACATCAAAGATGAAGGAAAAACTTGAACCAACTGAAATGTAGTTCTACAGAAGGATGCTGCGAATATCATGAACTGAGCATGTGAGCAATGACGAGGAGAGGATGGAGACGAAAAGGAAATTACTGCTGAGCATCAAGAAGAGACAACTAAATTTCCTGGGACAAGCAATGAGGAAGGGGGCTTGGAGAACCTGTTACTAACAGGCCAGATCGAGGGAAAAAGAGACAGAGGAAAGCAGCGGATAACATATTTGAAGGACCTGAGCAGGTGGATGATGGAACGAGGGTTACATGGTGCAACAGAAGAAAGCGTGCTAAGAGCCACCAGGGACAGGGAGATGTAGAGAGCCATGATCGCCTACGCCCTGAAAGGACATGGCATATAAAAGAAGAAGAAGAATGTTAAATGCTTTTTCAGAAGGCTTCTCTATAAGGTTGCCGTGACGCGTAAGTTAAAGAAAATGCGATATAAGTATTGGTTTTTGTTGCATTTGTAAAACGGGATTCACGCTTAGTCAATTCTGCCAATAAACGGGAATGACGTATGGACAATTAGAAAAACGGGGTGGGAGGGCATTATGAGAGCCAATAATGTAGGCACCTTCACTCATTTTTGGAAACTAACTTTTATATTAAAATTTTAAAGATAAAAAATTATTGAAACTGTTATTTTAATTGAAAGATAAATGATTAAATTTACTATTTCCAGTAAATGAAGTACTCACGTGTACTTCAAACAGAAATTATATTAATTGGAATCTAAAATCGTTCACTGTTTAAATAATCTTTCAATTTTTCGTCCATTTTTGAACGATTGACACATTTATAAACAAAAGGTAATTTTACGGTTTTAAAATACATTATTTTTGAAAAATTAGAACATTTAATGTGAAATTAATCTGATTTACACAAGTATTTGTTATTTATAGCATAGAATTTAGAATAAAACTATTTCTTAAACACAGGATTTAATTTTCTGACCTTTCCACCGTATTTGTTGACAGATTTGACAGATTCGAGATAAGATAATTTTATGGCGATCACAAGTGACATAATTGTAGAATATTTTTCCTGTAATTGGAAGAAGGCCTGAAACGCATGACCTTTCAATTTACACATAGAAATTACCATACAAAAGAAAACTTCAAATACCCCCACAAAAAAGAAAATTATCTTAAAAATAGGAAAGCACGACGATTTGTATTAAATTTTTAAATTTTCGATTAGCAAATATAATATTCGCTTAACAAATTCATAATCTAACTTAAAAAATCTTTGAAGTAAAATATTTTAGAAACTTTATAAATTATCATCATTAAAAAAATGAAAACAATTCTTTTAAAATTTCATTATTTTTCGAAAAAAAATTCTTTAGACTATAATATCCTTAATTTATTCAAGCAATTAAAAGCTTATCAAATTAGATTATGTCATAGCTATATTGAATTTTTTTTAATTACTGAAAGAAGATTTTCGGAAAAAAGGCTAAATTAAAAAAAAAAATAAGATGATTTAGATTTCTCATTTAGTCCTGTGTTTAAATAATAAAACCAATTTTCAGAACAAAATTTAATTTTATAAAATTTCATGAATTTACGCGGAGGTAGAGTAACAGATGTAAAAAACAATATTTTTACCAAGATTTTAAAAAAAAAATAATTTCATTTGTTTATAAATAAGTACTGAAGGTTTCATTAAAATCTGACAATTATTTGATTTTTACAAGAATTCCCAATTAATGTTTTTGTCACTGACAAAAAAAAAACAACAACTGATTAACGATTTAGTTACCTGCTAAATAAAATCAAAACATGGTTTTTATCAAAAATTCCAACGTGTTAGAAGGGAATTAATATTTTAAAAAAAATAATTAAAAATAATATAAACATTTTGATGGACAAAAGTTCATTTTTATTACGTTTAGGGCCTTTCTTCGAAATACTATGCTGTTTTTTCAGTGATTTAGTGGAAGTATCTGCTGTAAAAATATGCAACGTCGTTGTGACGCAGAAAAAGTAGATGCATTGTCCCTGCAACGTCGGAGAGGTTAGCACCTTGTAGAAAACATGAAACTGTTATGGCATATGATAAGGTTATAAGTTACAAAAAAAAGACCCGATTTTTGTTGGAATACAACTAAGCGTTTCGGAAAAATAAACGATCGTAAAAATAACATTTTCCATTAATTTTTGTCGTAACCTCTTAATTTTTGTCAATTGAAATTTTTGTTCACATCTCAAGGCATCTACCAGTAAATCGACTTTGACTGAGTTTGACTGAAGCGTCTTGGAGAAATGAATAAATGTGCGCAACAGACCGGCCTAGAATTAGGTTTGTCGTTGATATTCTATGAACCCTGTACATTGATTCGAAAAATCTTTATGAACATCACAGTTTCGGCCATTGATCTACAAGTTACTCGATTTTGGTTAAATTCTCATTAGGCCTCTCGGAGGAGAAGAGTTCGTAAATTCTAAGCGTTTCGGTGATTTCTACCGTACCCTGTTAATCGATTAGAACATTTTTGGCGTACCTTAAAGGTTCATGTCATGATCAACAAGTGACCCAATTTTTGGTTGAAAGAGTTTCGGAGGTGTACGGTTCGCTAGAATGAAGACACACGCATACAGACAGACATATCCATTTATATATATATGCTCGCGGAACCCGTGGAATTTCCACGAAAATATAATTATGATTTCCTGGAAAATTTTTACTTTGTCATCCTACAAATGATAGTAACGTCTTCAAACATAAAGGTATTGGATAACAAAATAACGATAACACAGTGTAATTTTATTACAATATCTATAAAAGTAATGTCCAAAGAAGCAACTTTACCGTGAGAGATTTTGAAAAAGAAAATGTATTTTTATTACTGAAAAATCATGGCTCCTGTGTCCGTTGTAAATATTTTATCAAGATTTTTAATAAATAATAATTTCAAAAATAATTTCCTTCATTTGTGAATGAGTACTGATAGTTTCATGAAAATCCGACAATTATTTGATTTTTTCGAGAATTTCCAAAATAATGTGTTGGTCACCGAAAAAAAGTGTGTGATACAATCATTACATTTCCATTCTAAAACAGTCGTAACGTTTCTTTAGCCGCTAACTCAAATGAAAACAAAACTTTCTGACAAAATTTCAAAAATTTTAGAAGGGATTAAAAAAAATTGAAAAATAATTAAAGGCTCCTGTGTCCATTGTAAACAGGAAAGACCAACTGAGTAATGGCCGAGGGTGAAGAGGCCGGAAATTTCGTTATTAGGTCGCGGGATACGACACCAAATCTACCTATTTTACTATATTGTACAACACACACACACACACACATACAATTACTGCTACAACCACCAGCTTAAGTTGCTACTGCTAAGCTAATGCTATAGGCTCTCTCCTTTTACTCTCTCTAACAAGCAAAATTATATATATATATATATTTAATTGCTGCTCGATCTTGTGACTCGTCATTTGAAGTTTATTTGCAAACAACTTTTGTCTTTCGTTCTGCCTTTCTCGTATTAGTATTAGTTAATCCCCCTTTATCTCATTTAATCCACTGAGCCATGTATCCTTGAAAACACATAACTGAGTGGATAAAAACGTTGGTTGGATCTACTGATTTGACACAAAGGGTTGTGAGTTCAATACCTGGCTACAAAAGAGATAAAGAAATCTTAGTGAGAAGTTAAAGGGAGATAAGTGATACTGAGACATCCGGAAGAGACAGGACTAATGGAACTAAAACAATGTAACCTGTTGAACGAAATAAAGTGTTTAGGTCAAAATTCCCATCATCCGAAGAAACTGCCCAAAACTGCCCAAAACGTCGTGAATAGGGCAACAAAGATACGGACAACAATCAGAACAATGTCAATAGTGTAAATACTAATAACATAAATGTTATTCATATTATGAATATGTTTATATATATATATATATATATTTCTTTTTCATTGATGAATTATTTTTAGTGGAAGTTGGTATATATGAGCTTAGTGTCGAAGGTCGTTGTTCTTTGCCAGCGTCCATAATGCATAAACAAGTTGTTAAGGGAGACAGAAAGACGAACCAATTTCTGTCCAAACGCAAACACAGACGGCCATCATTAGAGTCCAAATGAGGAAGGCTACAAAGCAAGGAAGGGAAAGAACTTTAATGAAAGGAAATAGATGAAGAAAGAAAAAGAAAACAAAACGGTGCAAAAAAATAGATTGAATAGGAGTGAAGGAAAAAATAAAATAATTTAAGATATGAATAAAAAAAGAATTGATTGAAGGAATAAAATTAACACATGAAAAATATTTAAAAGAAGCGACTAAGGAATACTGGGATTGAAAGACAAATTGACAAACAAAAAAACAATGAGTATATGGAAGAAGGAAAGCTATTGAAATATGAATTTAAATAAAGAAAAAGAAACACTTTTTCATTCTTTAGAATGACAAAATGATGCTAAAGGAAAGAATATAAATAGAATGAAATAGAAAAAGAAAAAGGAAAGGAAAAGAAAAAGGAAAGACAGGAGGAAAAAGAGCGAAAGAAAGAGAAAGTAAATGAAAACGAAAGAAAGAAAAGATGAAATTAGATGAAAGAAGAGCAAGCAAAGAAAAGCAAAAAATGAATGAAAGAAAAGAAAAAGAAAAGAAAAATTGAATCAATGAAAAGGAAAGTGACAAATTGAGGACTCAGGAAACACACACTTCTGCCAGGATTCACAAGTCTACACGCATCCACACACGTATACACATATACACTAATACATAGACTTGCACTCTCAAACAAAAGAACATACAAAACAATCCATATGCATAAACCTATAATGCTCTCATAAAGTTATATATGATCGCACGACGGTAGACACACACACACAAACAGAAATAGAGAGAGCGAAATAGAGAGAGTGAGTGAGTGAGAGAGAGAAATAGAGGGAGTGAATGAGTGGGAAAAAGAAATAAAGAGTGAGAGTGAGTGAGAGAGATATAGAAACAGAGAGAGTGAGTAAGTGAGTGAGAGAGATAGAGAAATAGAGTGAATGAGTCAGAGAGAGAGAGAGAGAGAGATAAATAGAAAAGTGCGTGAGAGAGAGAAATAGAGAGAGTAAGTGAGAGTGAGTGAGTGAGTGAGTGAGTGAGTGAGTGAGAGAAATAGAGAGTTTGAGTGAGTGAGAAAGATAGAGTAATATGGAGAGTGAGTGAGTGAGAATGATAGAGAAATAGAGAGAGTGAGTGAGTGAGAGAGATAGAGAAATAGAGAGAGTGAGTGAGAGAGATAGAGAAATAGAGTGAGTGAGAAAGATAGAGTAATATGGAGAGTGAGTGAGAGAGATAGAGAAATAGAGAGAGTGAGTGAGAGAGATAGAGAAATAGAGTGAGTTAGAGAGAGAGATAGAGCAATAGAGAGAGTGAATGAGTGAGTGAGTGAGTGAGAGAGAGAGAGAGAGAGAGAGAGTGTGTGAGAGAGAGAACATAACGAACACCCATGCACACAACACACGCCCTTATATATAAATATACGCGAAAGTCAAAAGAAAGCCAAAATCTTGGAGAAAAACAATAATTTTACAGACTAAAATCTGAAAAATCTGAAGACAAACTCTAAAATTCAAATAACATATTCGCTTTCATTTGTATCTTTTCCCCTTGCCGATATTTTCTGTTCCGTTGACCTGCGACCTTTTTTTCCCCAGCAAATATCATAAATTAAAGATATTATTTCGTAAGCGCATCACGAGATGACTCTTTCTTAAATAGGATTTAATTTTACATCTGACACAATGCAACGAATTTTGGCTCGAACCGAATCGAGGTGGACGCGAATAAACTGGAGGCGAACTGAGATAACTACATCGTAAGAAACAGAAAAGATGTTAATTAAATTTTACCATCGGGATCCGTCGGCAAGGAAAGTTAAGAAGACGTATGAGGTTATTTGTATTTCGCGAGGGTTAAATACATTGGTTGGTTGATCGTATCATCTACGATGTTCTACAAGCTGTCCTTTCGAGTCATTACGTGAATTGTTTTCCACATTACAGCTCCTTTCCACCAGATGAAAAAGTTGCTAGCTTCTCTCGTTTCCCTATAGCTGTTTTCATAGCAGATGTTCAAGTAAATTAAATTCCTTCTTTCAACCAGTCTAGATCATCAAAGCTAGGCCATATACACAGAGTCTGAGTCGAACCACTATCATTCCACTATCATTTCACTGTATAATATTTGGCATAGGCAATTATTGCTCCCTCGCTTGTAAGTGTATTAAAACAAAAAAAGGATCCCGTAACTAATTGTTCTTTTGGTTTACCAGTAAAGAGACCTTGATCAAGACAGTTGACAATTTACGGTGATCAAATCATCTGACAAAAATTTACAAATAGGTTTACATGATTAATATTCCACGGTGAATTAAAATTTGTTTTTAATCGTTTCATCTCAAGCAAGGCCATAATAGCACTAAGACCCAGGAAGTTACTGGTAGTGAAATAGAATAAGTTAAAAGTGAGGAAAAAGTCAATAAAAGAACAGTTTTCAGGAAGACAGAAGATGGCAATTAACGCTGCATTTAAGTATTTGAAGATTGTAGTTAAAAGGGACACAAGAATCCGGAAGTGAATTCCACAGACGAGAACCAGCACAAAAAAATTCTTCCCTATTATAATAAAACGGTTGTGTATATATATATATATATATATATATATATATATATATATATATATATATATATACAGGAAAAATCTAAAGTGAGCCAAAACCTACCGCGGTTTCACACTATGAGCCATTTTCCCTGACGATCCGTGGTGTGAAACCACAGTAGGCTTTGGCTCACTTTAGATTTTTCGTGTGTTTTTGCTCTACTATTGTATTTTAGTACTTTCGTATTGAACACTTTTTCTTGTGTTTGGTTCCGTTTGGGGTTTTTTTCTTTACTGCGGAATATTGAATGTTTGTTCTTGTTCCGCTGGTTTCTTTTTTTTCTCCCCATTTATCCGACGACTTAGTACGCTGGATTGTAACGGATTTAGGTTCTGTTTGTTAATGGTTTTTTCGAAAGTTTATATTGGCATAAATTTACGGAGTGCATTCTTACAGAGTCTAAGTAGTTATTATTATCATTATATATATATATATATATATATATATATATATATATATATATATATATATATTACAAAAATCTAGAAATGGGCCACCACCTCTCGCGGTTTCACACGAACGGTTCTTGCCCTGAAGAACCGTTCGTGTGAAACTCTGGTAGGTGGTGACTCATTTCTAGATTTTTGTATTGTATTCTGCTCTACTTTCGTACTTTCGTATCGAGCACTTTGCTGTTATGGTTTCGTCTTGGGTTTTTTCTTTCAAACGAGCACAAGACGTATTGTTCTTGTGCGCTGTTTGTTCTTTTTTTCCCCGCCATTATTTAACCCACAAGGCAGTCCTCGCCGGGTTAGAAGACGGTTTATATTACTGTTAGCATTATTTTCGGATATTTAGTCTGTTATTATTAGTGTTGACTTACTTAATAACGTCTGTTATTATTAGTGTTGACTTACTCATTATTTATACATATATATATATATTGAATGATCATTTCAACATGAAATCCCTATAAGAGATTTCACTTCTCATCAGCAACTATCAATATTCAAAATGAAATTACAAAAATTAAGATTTTACCAGCAGAAGTTCAAAAATTTATGTCACAACAAAACTAGAGAGCAATCAATGTCTATTTTTAGATTTTGGACAACATTACTTTTAGATTGAGTTGTAAGTGAAAAATTTAAAAATTTGACTTTGTCTCGCTTTAAAAAGGGGAACGGGGTAACGGAAGAAATAGGAAGTGGTGTTTGACTGAAATGTGAGCTTTATAATTTACCTGGGTGGATTTACATTTGCCCTCCACCGGGTAGACATCCACGGAACTACACCCAGGTAATTTATGAAGCTCACATTTCACCATCTAACAACAAGAAAAATTACCGGGCTTATATTGGTATGTCCGCGGGGCCTTTTAGCCAAAGATATTACAATCACAGGTATTCTTTTTCGAACCCGGGTCAGAAATACCAGACAGCCCTTTCACGGAGATTCTGAAAATGAAGGAAGAAGGCCTGGACCCTGTAATTAGTTAGAGATTGATAGGTTCAACCCAAATTCCGAGGACTTTTCGTGATAGGTGAGATCTGTGTCTGCTAGAAAAAATACTAATACCCAACTCAGCACCTACTCTTGAATTTTAGAAAAGAATTCATTAGTAAGTGCCGCCATAAGGCGAAATTTGTGAACATTTAAAATTTAAATTCTAAATTCAGTTTTTAGGAGAGAAAATATAAATTAAATTGTTTTTGATTGGATTGATTAATTAATTAAATTTTTAAATAGTAAATTTGAACCTCTCTACCTTCCTCTTCCTTTCTCCTATTAATACCAACCTTTTATGAAGTTAGGATACTTAAACTTAACCCCAATTTTTCTGCAAGTATGTATATATATATATTTTCCCGGCACCTAATATTTCTTTTAAAAAGATTTTTTAAAAAGATTTTTTAAATTAAAAAAAAAAGAAAAAATTTAATAAATTTTATTAATTTTATTTTTAATTTAAATCAAGGTTTATAATTAATTAGATTAATTTAATTAGATTTAAATAAATCATATGTTCATGTTTTTCCCCCAAATAAAATTTTTTCTAAAAATCTTTTTTCTAATACATTAACCCATTTATAAACCCTAGTTTTTTAACACGTTCCTAGCGCCTCTACGGAAATGAAATCTTTTTTTTTTCTTTTTTTTCTCTCTCTATATATATGTATATTAGGTACCGCGACTCATAACTAACCTTTAAATTGAACTTTTAAAAATAAAAGTGTTCTTCAAACATTTACTTTAGTTTAATGGAAAGCTAAATTATTAAATTTACTCTGTCCAGTAAGCAAAATACTCTTGTGCATTTCAAACAGAAATTATATTGATTGGAATCTAACATTTTCAGATTTTGTTTTAGGTTTTTCAATTTTAAGCCATTTTTGGGCGATCAACACATTTGTAAACAAAATTTAATTCTCGGGTTTAAAAATCTTACAAAAATAAGATATACATCTGTGACGCAATATCTTTGAAAAATTAGCAAGTATTTATACCATGAACTTTCGAATAAAACTATATATAATTGTATCATGATTTTCTGTAAGGGGAAAAACCGTAAAACACATAACCATTTAATCCCATATAGAAATTACCATACAAAAAACCTTCAAATATATTTCAAAGAAATTAAAAAATATTTTAAAAATACGATGGTTAGATGATTTCTATTAAACTTTTCTGTTTTCGATTAGGTAAATAATGGTTTTTCTTTACTTTATAAGTTACCAACCTAACGACTACAGATCTTTGAAATATTTTAAAAATATTTTTGATATTTTATAAATTATTATAATTAAAAACAAATGAAAATAATTCTTTTAAAATTTCATTATTAATCGAAAACATTTTTTCTTTAGACTATAATGTCCTTAATTTATATTATTTATTAAAAAATTAAAAGCTTATCTAATTAAATAATATCATAATTTTATTGCATTTATTATTTTAATATCCAGAGCAGATTTTCGGTAAAAGAGGCTAAATAGTTGAAAAAAAAAATAATACGTAATGTAGATTCCTAAATGATCTTTGCGTTTAACTAATAAAACCAATTTTATCTAGAGAATTTAATTTCTTGAAATTTCATGAATTTGTGTGGAGGGGGTAGATAAGAGATGTAAAAATTATTTTTACCAAGATTTTATAAAAATAATAATTTCAAAAGTAATATAATTTATTTGTGAATAAGTCCAGAATGTTTCATTAAAATCCGACAATTATTCGATATTTGTAAGAATTTCCAAATTAATGTGTTTTTACCGAAAAAAAGCTGAGTTACGTGATATTATTGTTTACATTATAAACTCTCGTAAAGATTTGATTCTCTGCTAAAATAAATAACAAGAATTTTTATCAAATCGTGTTAGGATTTTAAAAAATTTCTAGAAAATTAAAAAATATTTTAATTTTTAATTTTTTATATTAACAAATATTTTAGTAGAAAGCGTTCGTTTTTATTAATTCTACGACCTTTTCTCTTCATACAAAGCTGTTTTTTCAGCGAATAATGAAGGTACCGAGGTAAAAATAGTATTTTTCAAAGTTTCTGTAAATAATGATTCCTAAAAGAAAAAGAATATTTTACTGCCTGACGAGGTGCTAATTAGATAGCACCGAAACACAAGGGCTCTTGTGTTAAAGTAAAATATGTTTTTATTAAAAACTTATAATAAAAATGTTACCATATATAGTGGTCTTCTAAGTATCAAGTACTCTTAATAAAGTAAATCATTACAAGCAGTGGACTGCTTACCCATTAGTTTGTACTACTTCTAATATATATATATATATATATTAGTAGTAGTAGTAGTAGGATATAATGCAATGACATTCCACAGTTCGTAGCATTTACTTTTTAACAGTGTTCGATACGTAGTCGAGCAATATTTCTAGTAATATTCTTATTATCTAATATAAATCTAAAGTTGTTTAAAAATGGAACTTTGTCTCTCTGTGTGTGCGTGCGTGTGTGTGTGCGTGTAAGTGTGTGTGTGTGTGTCCGTTACTTATAGACTCCGAAACGGCTGAACCGATTTTCTTGAAAATTTACGCAGTTGTAAAATAAGCGTCTGAGAGTGTTCTTAGCTAGGTTTTGTGTCGAGGTACCCCCGATAAATATCGAAAATCGATAATCAAAAAATCGCGTTATAGAAAGAGTGGTCCGATTTTAATCAAATTTCATACACTCATAGACAAAGACATAAGAAACGATATTCAGAAGTTTCAAGGTTGCAGTTCTTACAATAGTGCAGAAAATCGATAATATATATATATAAAAGGCAAGATGTTTGTGTGTGTGTCTGTTTATCTGCCTGTATGTCTTCATTTTTTTCAGCCCTTTAAATTTAGGTTTTGCTTCGAGTTTGGCTCTAAGTAGATATAATTGTAGTTTTTAGTCTCAGCCATGATACCATGTACTCAGAAGACTTATTTAGCCTTCAAAATTCAGTTTACGACGAAAAAAACCTATTTGATATTATTCCAGGAAATCAAAATTTGACTTACATCCATTCATTTTTCTTTCAGTCTATGATTTCGCTTCAACTATAAACAACTATTGTTTTTTAGTCTTTCGTGCCAACGTCAAAGAGTCTGAGCTCCAGGACCATGGATTAGTTTTACAGCTTTCATTACACCAGAATAACGCCGGGCTATACTGCTAGTATATATATATATATATATATATATATATATATATATACTAGGTGCGATTGGTAAGTTGTCGCCATTATTTTATTATTTCAAATATTCTTTAGGCTGAACCTGAGCTCCAGGACCATGGATTATTTTTAAAGTTTTCATTACACCGGAACAATGCCGGGCTATACTGCTAGTTTTATAATAAAACCGTATTTTTCGCTAACCAGTCTTTTCGCTGCACAACCGCTGTCATCTTTCGTTGCTATATTCCGCATCTCATCAGACAATATACGGTTGTAAGAGTTAGAAAATCATAGCAACATCCACTGCAATAAGGGAACAATAGGTTCAAATTTCTACGTTACTACTCACACACAACACACACACACACACACACACACACACACACACACACACACACACACACACACACATATATATTTATATGTGTAGACTCATATTAGAATAAAACAGACAGCTGCATATTTTAATCATTAAAAATAAAGATTTTTTATCATTATTTATATAGACTTATTCTTGTACGATGTATTAGCTGTAAAATAAATATCAGCGATAATTTTAATCTAAACAGCGTGGATCCATAACTTTTGAGCTTAAAGGTGTGTTACGTAAAACGACAAGTTATCAAAACAACTGTCATACGTGGGTCTAAGAGGTAAAAAAGAGAATGGTTTATTTTTGAGAGGCCAATAATTATTGGTTTAGTAAGTTATGTGTCATACGTGATACACGCTTGGGCGATCATGTCTTAAAAGAGACATGACTTACTGGGCAGAAGATTATCCCGCAGTAGGTTGCCATTACTTTCTACGGTAGACTGGTTGCCAGCCAAGGCTATAGAACCCAATATGTCCTGTTATTTGACTCCTAGCTAGAGGGGGAAGAGATATATTGTATTATTAAGTAATAATTAGTGGGGGACCAGTTTATTACTTCGTAACAATATAAAACTGATCCTCTATTTAATGCCCAGTAGAAGACTTAATCATATTTTCAACTATTATATTCAGTCAGTCAGTTAAGTGCCATACGTGATAAACGCTTTTGGGCGATCATGTCTTAAAAGAGACATGACTGATTAGGCAGAAGATTATCCCGCAGTAGGTTGCCATAGTTTTCTACGGTAGACTGGTTGCCGAGCAAGGCTATAGAACCCAATCTGTCCTGTTATTTAACCCATAACTGGAAGAAAGAGACGGATTAATACCTTTCCCAAGGTTATTTGCCCGTAAGTGAATGCAAGCAATTCAACTGGAATTCGAACCCGGCTCCCCGATTTCTCGTTTCGAACCGATAACACAACGCACATCCCAATTACTGGTTAGTTGTGGAAAATTTGAAGACATTTCTTCTGTTTGAGTTTTCACTTTCTTCTGTTTGGTTGGTTTGGTTTGTTTTCCGGCATATCAAACGAATGGATCATTTAATGCTGAAATATAATGATTTTTTTTAATTAAGTCTTTTATTCAAATAGTCAAACACTTTATTTCATTATATTTTTTAAACCTGTTTAATTTCTCTTACGAACTAAAATATGTAAAAGTAATCAATATTTTGAAAAAGTTCTCGTGAGTTTCTCGTTTGATTGCATTTTAAGCGTATTGAATTAAACTTATTAGAGTTTATCAGTATATTTGTGTGTTTTGTTTGTTTAGCAGCATATCAACTGTTATGTAATTTAATTTAATTACGTGATTAAATTTTCTTGCGAGATATGATAAGTTATCCATTTTTCACAATTGATTAGATAGTTAATCTTGCACAGATTTTGTGCATAGATATGTTTGTGTAGTTATAATAACTAGAGGCGTTGGAATTTGCGTTTAATGTGATATTTTGAAATACAGTTTGACTTCTTTAAATAGGAGAATTTTAATGCATTAATTTTTTTTTTTAATCGTTTCACTCCAAGCAAGGCATTTCACTGCCACTATTGCGCCTGGGGCTACATGGGGGAAGGTAAATAGAAAAAGTGATTAGATATAGGAAATGTCAGAAGGGGGGTGATAGATAGTTGGGTGGGTGGGAAGGAAGCGAGTTAGTTTGTTAGGAGGTGTCTATTGACCTTACATTTAAATGATGTTATGAAAAAGTTCTTCTATGTTGATTGTTTGGTTGATATGGTTTAGTTGCATATCAACTGGATTCTTTAATGACGGAATCTATATATTTTGAACAGAATTGTAAAATAATTCAATATTTTGAAGAAAGTTATTTTATGTTGATTGTTTAGTAGAATTCGTTTAGTGGGATACCAATTTGAATCTTTAATGACAGAATCTATATATTTTGAACGCAAATGTATAATAATTTGGAATTTTGAAAAAAGTTTCTTGCAGATGGATGGGTTGATTTTGTTTAGTGGTATATTAACTGGATTCTTTAACGACGGAATATTTATATTTTGAACAGAATTGTAAAATAATTCAGTATTTTGAAAATGCCCTTTTGTGTTGATTATTCCGTTCAAAATATATAGATTCCGTCATAAAAGAATCCTGTTGATATGCCACTAAAACAAAATCAACCTAACAATCAACATAAAAGAAATCGTTTCAAATCACTGAATTATTTTACACTTCCGTTCAAAATATATAGATTCAGTCATTAAAGAATAAAGTTGATATGCTACTAAACGAAATCAACCAAACAATAAAGATAAAAGACCGTTTCAAAATACTGAATTATTTTACAATTCCGTTCAAAATATACATATTCGGTCATTAAAGACTCCAGTTGATATGCTACTAAACGAAATCAACCAAACAATCAACTAAAAAGAAATCGTTACAAAACACTGAATTATTTTACAATTCCATTCAAAATATATAGATTCGGTCATTAAAGAATAAAGTTGATATACCACTAAACGAAATCAACCAAAAAATCAACATAAAAGGAATTTTTAAAATACGGATTTTTTTTACAATTCCGTTCAAAATATATAGATTCGGTCATCAAAGAATCCAGTTGATATGTTGGTTGCTTGGTTGATTTCGTTTAGTGTCATATAATCTGGATCTTTTAATGACGGAATCTTTATATATTGTACACAATTGTAAAATAATCAGGAATTTTGAAAAAAGTTCTTTTATGTTGATTGTTTGGTTGATTCATTTAGTGGCATATCAACTGGATTTTTTAATGACTCTATTGATATAATTTTAACGCAATTGTAAATAATTCAGTATTTTGAAAACGTTCTTTCATGTTGATTGTTTTATTTTTTTTGTGGCATATCAAGTAAATGCTTTAATTTTTAAATGTGAAATTTATACATTTTGAACGCAATTGTGTCTCTTCATCTACACATAAAATATATTATTCGACATTTCATTATAAAAATATATTTTATACTTTTATATTGTTCTGTTTTTGCTTAAGCGTTAAATATTTGCCCATAGCTGGGTTCCCTAACAGTTGTAACTAATTTGGTCAAAGTGGGCCTAGGAATAACTGCATTTAAAATGTGATTTTACGCTTTCAAAACCTCCAATCTCCCGATCGGAGGCTTTGCTGCCGGATGTAGTTTATCGTCTTACACAGGGCAACATTTTCTTCTTCTGGTGAATCAGAATTGAATGTGATGTCAAATTAGGAATGTTATTTTGTTTGTCCCCTCTCAACAACATGTCTTCTTTAACTTAGATTGTTGGTAATATTGCATCACAGCTCAAAACTTAATGCGTTATTGATCACTATGGAAAACTGATCGTTTTAGCTTGTCCTGATCAATTTTCATTAATATTGGCGTGTACATAAATCATATAACTAGATTGCAGTGTGTTCCAACATTTTCAGTAAGTGACATTCTTTCTAATATCCCGCCGTTTTTTCAGTTAATAAATGGAAATTACGGGCCTGTATACGAGAGAATTATCGTACAGCCGTCATATTCAACGGATGTATACCCGTTGAAAAATATATAGAACACTGTCAAGAGCTTTGTATTTTTTCCTTTTGAGGAAGACAAGAAGTTTTTTTTAAATATGAACATTTAAAGCAATGTTAATAGTAACCGTCTTTTATTTTTTTATTTTTATTTTTTGGCTCATGCTAACATTGTTGGAGTACAATTTGGAGACTGATTTCTCATACATTCTTTTACTTTAATGTGCAAACATAGCCTTACTGTGACTAGATATTTAGTCCAGATCATAGGCCATCAGACAGAGAGAATTCGATTCATATCTTTCGCGAGGCTGTCAAATCTGTTGGGCAGCTCCACTTTTTACACAATAAATGGACTCGTCTAAATTATACAAATAATCCTGCCTATACGGAGAACGGCGAGTATTTGTCAGAGAGTTTTCTCACTGCGACTACATCTCTCACTGTCAGCTCTCTGCCTTCGGGCAGAGGGCGCTCTCTGCTTCCGAGCAGAGAGCACAAACCCAGTCGTGGTTCCGCCGAAGGGTAGAACATCGACTCGGTAAAAATAGACAGACATTTTTTTTGGCCCGGCTATATGGCCGAGAATACCCACTTTAAAATGACCATGTGTCACATCCAGCCTTGCGTGGGAAGGCTAGTAAATACAGTATTTGTCAGAGAGTTTTCTCACTGCGACTACATCTCTCACTGTCAGCCCTCTGCCTTCGGGCAGAGGGCGCTCTCTGCTTCCGAGCAGAGAGCACAAACCCAGTCGTGGTTCCGCCGAAGGGTAGAACATCGACTCGGTAAAAATAGACAGACATTTTTTTTGGCCCGGCTATATGGCCGGGAATACCCACTTTAAAATGACCATGTGTCACATCCAGCCTTGCGTGGGAAGGCTAGTAAATACAGTATTTGTCAGAGAGTTTTCTCACTGCGACTACATCTCTCACTGTCAGCCCTCTGCCTTCGGGCAGAGGGCGCTCTCTGCTTCCGAGCAGAGAGCACAAACCCAGTCGTGGTTCCGCCGAAGGGTAGAACATCGACTCGGTAAAAATAGACAGACATTTTTTTTGGCCCGGCTATATGGCCGGGAATACCCACTTTAAAATGACCATGTGTCACATCCAGCCTTGCGTGGGAAGGCTAGTAAATACAGTATTTGTCAGAGAGTTTTCTCACTGCGACTACATCTCTCACTGTCAGCCCTCTGCCTTCGGGCAGAGGGCGCTCTCTGCTTCCGAGCAGAGAGCACAAACCCAGTCGTGGTTCCGCCGAAGGGTAGAACATCGACTCGGTAAAAATAGACAGACATTTTTTTTGGCCCGGCTATATGGCCGGGAATACCCATTTTAAAATGACCATGTGTCACATCCGGCCTTGCGTGGGAAGGCTAGTAAATACAGTATTTGTCAGAGAGTTTTCTCACTGCGACTACATCTCTCACTGTCAGCCCTCTGCCTTCGGGCAGAGGGCGCTCTCTGCTTCCGAGCAGAGAGCAATAACCCAGTCGTGGTTCCGCCGAAGGGTAGAAGCACGACTGGGCAAAAATAGACAGACATTTTTTGGCCGGGCCATATCGCCCGAAATCCCAGTCATAAACTGACCATGTGTCACATGTTGCCCTTACTGTGAGGGACAACTAAATATAGTTGAGTCCTTGCACTCTACTACGACACTGTCAGCCCTCTGCCTTCGGGCAGAGGGCGTTCTCTGCTTCCGAGCAGAGAGCAATAACCCAGTGGTGGTTCCGCCGAAGGGTAGAAGCACGACTGGGCAAAAATAGACAGACATTTTTTGGCCGGGCCATATAGCCCGGAAATCCCAGTCATAAACAGACCATGTGTCACATGTTGCCCTTACTGTGAGGGACAACTAAATATAGTTGAGTCCTTGCACTCTACTACGACACTGTCAGCCCTCTGCCTTCGGGTGGAGGGCGCTCTCTGCTTCCGAGCAGAGAGCAATAACCCAGTCGTGGTTCCGCCGAAGTGTAGAAGCACGACTGGGCAAAAATAGACAGACATTTTTTGGCCGGGCCATATCGCCCGGAAATCCCAGTCATAAACAGACCATGTGTCACATGTTGCCCTTACTGGGAGGGACAACTAAATATAGTATTTGTCAGAGAGTTTTCCCACTGCGACTACATCTCTCACTGTCAGCCCTCTGCCTTCGGGCAGAGGGCGCTCTCTGCTTCCGAGCAGAGAGCACAAACACAGTCGTGGTTCCACCGAAAGGTAGAACCACGACTCGGTAAAAATAGACAGACATTTTTTTTGGCCCGGCTATATGGCCGGGAATACCCACTTTAAAATGACCATGTGTCACATCCAGCCTTGCGTGGGAAGGCTAGTAAATACAATATTTGTCAGAGAGTTTTCTCACTGCGACTACATCTCTCACTGTCAGCACTTTGCTTTCGGGTAGAGGGCGCTCTCTGCTTCCGAGCAGAGAGCAATAACCCAGTCGTGGTTCCGCCGAAGGGTAGAAGCACGACTGGGCAAAAATAGACAGACATTTTTTGGCCGGGCCATATCGCCCGGAAATCCCAGTCATAAACTGACCATGTGTCACATGTTGCCCTTACTGGGAGGGACAACTAAATATAGTATTTGTCAGAGAGTTTTCTCACTGTGACTACATCTCTCACTGTCAGCCCTCTGCCTTCGGGCAGAGGGTGCTCTCTGCTTCCGAGCAGAGAGCAATAACCCAGTCGTGGTTCCGCCGAAGGGTAGAAGCACAACTGGGCAAAAATAGACAGACATTTTTTGGCCGGGCCATATCGCCCGGAAATCCCAGTCATAAACTGACCATGTGTCACATGTTGCCCTTACTGGGAGGGACAACTAAATATAGTATTTGTCAGCAGAGAGCACTAACCCAGTCGTGGTTACGACGAAGGGTAGAAGCACGACTGGGCAAAAATAGACAGACATTTTTTGGCCCGGCTATATGGTCGGGAATACCCACTATAAAATGACCATGTGCCTTGCGTGGGATGGCTAGTAAATACAGAAGGGTAGAAGCCCGACTGGGGAAAAATAGACGTATTTTTTGGCCAGGCCATATAGCCCGGAAATTCCCTCTCATAAAATGACCATGTGTCACATGTTGGCCTTAGTAGGAGGGGCAGCTAAATATAGTGTTTGTCAGGGAGTGATTGTGCAAATTGTAATGAGTGAATGGGTCGTGATAATGTTTAGCTAGGTATAGGATAGTTCAGTGAGTACCAACCTCTCCCCCTCCCCTTTTCGGCCTTGTGCCACAATTCTGTATTTTTTACAGAATAAATAGTGTGTTTGTCAGGGAGTTCAGCTCAGTAGTTTAACCGCCGTTAGTTGGTCAGTAATAATATAGACTCATTACTCGGTCTTACTTCTTATCTACAAGATTGTATATATTTGATTCTTACTAACAAGTATTCCTAGTATTCCTAGTATTCCTGAATCTACTAAGCGTGTTCCAGGTTGTATATATCTTGTTCAATATATTTACATTTTTCTCTCATATCTGTTTTTTGTAATTATTATTTTGTTTGGTTTCTAAATAAGAAGCTACAACAAAATCAAAGTTAATATAAAAATAAACAACAAATTTTGATATCGGTTGGTCTTTTCTGTTATCTGCGTCGGTAGCCATTCCATGCGTACCTCCGAAAATCTCCTACCCCAAAAAATTCGTTTTGCTTCTAGTGTGACGGCAGACAGCTACAAACGAATGTGGAAGCAAGATTCGTGACTGCATTTTCTCGGGGCCTTTAGACGACGTGTCACACAAAGAAAGACACTGTGTCGTTTTTTACAACTACGAAAATAATACCAAGAAAACAGGCAACATCACTTGTATTTGAACATAAACCCATAATAGGTTGTTTTTTTTCCTAGGCTGATTATCCCTTTGACTATAATGACGGGTTACGTAAGAAGAGATTGTAAATGGCAACGTTGAGTTTCATAGTCAGTTATAGTAATTTTTTTAGAAACACTGAAACCCTAATGTTATTTCAATACTTTCACCAACGCAGAGATCGATAAAAAGCAATCAATTAATGTGAAGAAATTTCAAATGTGAAGAACTGGTTACAATCGATAAAAGTCTTTCCATTATGTCAACCTACATGCGATGTCTCGAATGAATTTATTTAAATACATTGATTGATTCGTTTTCTACGGTTTATCAACCCTTTTTTATAATGGTTATAAAAACCAGGAAATATTTTTAAATTGTGAATTTTTGGGGGCGACAATAATGACTTACTAATTAACCTACAGCTATGGGGGAGAAGATGTGGATTCATACATTTCCCAAGGGTATTTGCGCGTAATGGAATATAACGAACTTAAGTTTAATTGGAACTTGGCTCTGAGATTAACAATTTCGAGCCATAATACATTACACCACCCACACATCCGATCTTACAAGACCCAATATTCACCAGCCTTGTCGTGATTTAACTTCAGTAATTGTAAGGTAACCGATATTTTCAATGTGATATGACCGTAAGCCGTATTTAAAATATGGCAGCCGGCATAGGGACATATTAATAAGTATTAATTGAAAACTGTATTTATTGCGTTCAAACCAGGGATCCGATACGGGAGCAATAAAAACTTCGGTTTATCAAGAGCGGAATCACAGAGAAAAATAACACATGTAAAATATCACAGATAAGCCAAAATAACAAATACCTGATGATGGCCAGAGATTACATAGCCGAAACGTTAAACCTTACATTTATGACGAACAAAGATGAGTTTATTAGTCCGATTAAATCAAATAAATCAATGTATTAGTTTGGAATACAATTTTCAGGGTTTTCCAATTCGTGGAAAATCAATATATGATTTTGTTCAACATGTGAATGAAATTTTTGACATATTTTTATACGTTACATTTTAAAAACCTGTTTATACAGAGTAACGTGTGCGGTTTCTGAATGTTTGGGTAACGTGTGCGGTTTCTGAATGTTACATGTTTTTAGTTAAAAATGAAAATTTTCGGCATTCGATATACTTTTATTTTTGAATAGACAATATATATATATATATATAGTCATCCGTAGACAGATCCGTTTTGCTGTATCTCAGCTCATCAGTACGGTTAGACAGCCAATTGCTTTTTACCCAGGATTGAAAACAGCCTGAATTGACGTCAGTTGGTGATTGTACCTCTGAACTACGGGCGCTCGGTAGAAGGAGGCAGAGTTTTTAGCGTCTATATTATCATTATACACGCCCACTAGCTGAGAGTTTTCTAATTCATTGCTGAATAAACGATGCGTAGATGCCAGAGTAGTTACTGTTTTTCAAAGTCTACCATTCTTCCAGAGTGTTCAATCAGGGTGTGAGAGCGTATATATATATATATAAATATATATATATATATATATATATATATATATATATATATATATATATCTATTGCCTGAAGACACCACTCATGGTAGAAATCTCGGTCGCGTAATAACTCATTTACAAATGGAAAATATTCAAAAGTTCTTCAATATAATTATATTGAATACTTTTTAATACAAATGTGCATTGGCCTAACCTTATTATGACCAGAATCTAAGTAATTAAACAATCTGAATTTACAGATGAATAAAGATATATATATATATATATATATATATATATATATATATATATATATATATATATCTTTATTCATCTGTAAATTCGGATAAAACTTATTGAGGAAATAGTCATTTGCAACGTCATTTTAAGGCATACATTCTTCAATCCGTTATAAACAGAGAATGAGGAAAGATTCTAAGCCCAGAGTTTAGCTTAGGCAAAGGAAGGGGTCCGGATGTATTGGTTTTATTTGGGTTGGTCTTGGGGAAAAATTTAATAGTAATTTCTCCTTGGTAGTGGGAGGTATGTGGCTTGACCCTTGAGTTAGTAGTGGTAGGTGGTGGGGAAGTAACTGCTTGGCCAAATTAAAATTTTTTTATTGGGACTAATTAGGAGAACAGTATAATTATTGTAATTTATACTTATTTCTATGGCGACACATAATTATGAATTCCCTTCGTTTGTTCAGGAGTATATTTTAATTTTTTCTGTCAGACAAATATTACACCTATCTAATAAATTTTTACTGTCAACATAGATTACATCTATCTCTTAAGCTATTAGGCGTCCTAGCTTTGCCTATGAGTTTCCATTTTATCTAGAGATCCAAGTTACTTTCTTTTAATTCCCAGTGTTTTCTAGAAAGGGCCGTTTGGTATCTTAAACTAGGGTTGGTGAATATATATAAGTCATTTATGGAGATGGTGCCGTAGCTGATAGAACTGCTTGTAGGTCGGGTGGCCCGGTTCTGAGAAACATAGAACGCTCCGGCAGAACCTGCAGTCATTGTTTATGAACAAATCATAAAGATGATTAAAAAATAATCCAGTTCTCACCGTAAAGAGTATCGCATAGATATGTCATTAATTTAATACGAGCGTTGCCAAAAAATTTGGTCAAGGGAATCGCTACGATGTTTCACGGTTTAAAGCAAGAATGGTTTGTGCTGGATCCAATTTAATTTGGAATGTATATTTATTTTGTATTTAAAAAAATATTGGAACATGGCCGAAGAGGAATGGGGAGAGACTTGGTCAGACTTACTATGCAATAACTGTTAAATCCGATTCATGACCCTTTCATTTATTAGAATTTGCTCATTAAATGCAAGAACTCATCCATCACCATTCATACCACAATACCACATATTCACAGGGAACCTGATAAACACAATCTTATTTGGATTTTTTAAAAATCTTTTCAACCCAAGCAATGCGTTAACGCCCCTGATGTGCAGGGGTCTGCATAAAAGAGTTGAAGTATTAGGCAGGAGGAGAGTGAAGACAAAGACGAACCAGCTACAAGGGGGTGAAAGAGAAAGGGCAAGAGAAGGATGTGAACACTGGAGTGAACGAAGGTAGAGTTACGAAGGTAGAGAGAAAGGAAAAGAGCAAAATACACGGGGTGATGTAGAAAGAGCTGGAGTTAAGTGGATAAGAGATGGGAATTGGTTTTGCATTTAAATTCCTGGAGATTATAGCCGTCAGGAAAGCAAGTATATGGAAGGGAGTTTTACAGGAGGGAAGCTGATGGAATAAAATTATCGCCTGCATTTGGTTGATCTAACTGTAAACAATCCTGCACATATATAAATCTACGCTCCACCCTTGCATTGAGTACTGCTGCCATATCTAGTCAAGTTCTCATGCAATACCCCTGAGTGTCCTTGGCAAACAACGGAGAATCTGTAATATGATAGATCCCGACTTGGCGGCTCAGATACAGTCACTTTCTCACCGGCTCAATGTGGCTTCTCTGGGTCTCTTCTACAAATACTTTCACGGCTTCTGCTCCGATGAACTTAGGTCACTGGTGCCCCCTATATATGAATTTACTCGAGCTACAAGATAAGCAACAAAGTCCCACTCTTTTACTGTGAAAAAAATAAAATGTCAAAACAAATTCTACTCCAACAGCTTCTTTTCTCGCACTTCCCGCCTGTGGAATTCCCTTCCTTTAAGTTCTTTTCGAGACAGCTTACAATTTCCAAGAGTGTAAATGTAAAGTCAATAGTCATCACCTACCTCACTAACCTGCATCCCCTCTCTCATGCTCCCTTCTTCGTCCACCTCAATCTCATCAGTATTCTCATCTTTCTCTTACCCACTTCCTGACACCCCCTATAACCTGTCAGGCTTTCTCATAACTTTCATCCTATCTAGCCTCCTGCACAACAGTGGCAGTAACTGTTTCGCTTGGGGCGATATGATTATAAAAACATGTCTATACTATTGTAATGTGGATATAAAGTGGGGGAATTCGACATTATAATCATTATAATCATTATAATCAACATATAAATTGATCCCCCACTTTATGGCCACAGTCATCTTTCTCTTACCCACTTCCTGACACCCTCTATATAGCCTCCTGCACAACAGTGGCAGTAACTGTTTCGCTTGGGGCGATATGATTATAAAAACATGTCTATACTATTGTAATGTGGATATAAAGTGGGGGAATTCGACATTATAATCATTATAATCATTATAATCAACATATAAATTGATCCCCCACTTTATGGCCACAGTCATCTTTCTCTTACCCACTTCCTGACACCCTCTATATAACCTGTCAGTCTTTCTCATAACTTTCCTCTTATGTAACCTCCTGCACAACAGTGGCAGTAAAATGCCTTGCTTGGGGCGACACAATTATATATATAAAAAAATAATAATAATAAAAAATTAAAACATCGCAAACGAACACTTAACTCCAAGAAAACGTAATAATAACAATCAATAATAACATTGCAATAAATAAAAAAAACCCTAAGAAACAACACTATAAATAGCCAGTAAATGCAAACAGACCAAGAATCCCCACTCAGTAGCTTCTAGAATAAGCATAAGCGTTAGCAATCATCAAAATAATCATTCGACGAATACAATAGACTACCCACAATGCATCAGTGGCCTGTATATATAAATAGTCGAGTAAAAACACAACGCATAATTGTATGTTACATCAGTTCTTGTGGTGTCTGAGAAAAATTCTAACGTATGTCTGGGTCGTGAGTCGGATTAGCCAGGTATGTGATAGTGGCAGACCAACCCAAGTTTTGTCCCCACTCCCTTTTTTCGGCCTTGTGCCATAATTTTGTAAGACAAAATAAATAAATATTTGTATGTTGCATCTAGGTGTTCACTTTTGTATTTACTTACGCTCTGTCACTTATATTGAAATTTCAAATCATAAATATACTTAAAACTATGTTTCATCATATATATATATATATATATATATATATATATATATATATATATATATTATAAATTATGTTTGAGAACATGTACATAATTTCTTCTATATATGTCCTCTTATCTACAATCATATGGCTGTTTCAGTGTTTGGACTCAAACACTTCATCGGGAGAAGTAAGAGTTTGGAATTATTCTCTGTTTATATTTGGTTCGTTGTTGTCGTGGGGGTTGGTTAGGGTTATTGATAATTAAGTGAGAGTGTCTTTTGTTTTGACTGTTAACTTTTGAAGAACCTGGTGTGTAAGTGTGAAATTGTTGATTAATGGTATTATTTGTTGGAATGTACGTTTTATCGGTCGGGTATATCTTTTGGTTAGAATTTCTAAGGGAGCGGTGTGTGTAGTGGTTAGTTTTATGGTTGGCTATCGTTTAATTGATTGATGTCTGTTGTTAGCGGACCTAATTCATGTAGTTAGTTTGATCCTAGGTTTTCACAGGATATATATATATATATATATATATATATTCGTCATCCACATACAAGCTTGTTTTGCTGTATCACAGTACATCAGTGTGGCTAGACATCCACTTGCATCCGACCAGGAACGAAACTCGATCGATTTGGTGTCAGTTGGAGTCACTAACTCCTAAGCCATAGGCGCATGAAATCAGAGAAGGGAAATTTTAGAGTCTTATATATAAGCGGCGTATACACACGCTAGTCATTGAAGGAACACAATTTATTGCTGAAGAATGATGCATATATCGCCGAAGTGGTAACTGTTTTTTTCAAATTTTCCTTTCAGACTGCTCAATCGTAATGAGATAATAATATTCGTCATCCACTTACAAGCCTGTTTCGCTGTATCACAGCTCATCAGTGTGACTAGACATCCACTCACCTCTAGCCGGGATATATATATATATATATATATATATATATATATATATATATATATATATATTGATTATTTAATTATTTAGTTTTTGGTCATAATAAAATACATTTACCAATATTGGGGTGGCTTCCTTATATCAAAACAAGGATGAAAGTCCATATCAACATATATATATATATATATATCTTCGTTTTTTTAATTATTAAGATTAAATAAAGTTTACGGTAGATGGCGCTGTGTTGTCATGTAGACTAGGTTACATTTGTCAGTCGTGTACATGTGTGGCTAGTCTGTCTGCAACGTTTAACGTGTCTAGTAGTAAGTTAACTGAGAAGGTTTCCTTTGAACAATAGCAGGATATATATTATTTTAACTTTTTTAAATACATCTTTATTTTTTAAATTTGGAATCAATTCATGGTATCTTTTGTAGACTTTGCAAAAATTAGGGTTCTCAGGAATTATTGACATTCATTCAACATAGTGAACTCTGGCACAAGGATTCGTTTTTTGAGCGCTTTGTTTCAAACCGTTTCAGTCATTTGAAGTGTCATATCATGTAGATTAATCCTCGATGTCTTAGGTGAAAAAAATGACGACAATCATCAAACTCAAAAACAATATTCCAGACGAATGAAATTTTTTGTAAATATTAGCGGTCTCTAATGCAAACTAGAACATTTAACGATTTTTGTCACTCGATGTTTCATATAGAAACATTTATATTTACTAATCTAAATTTATCTAAACTTATTTATAAATGAAACTTTGTCTGTGTGTGTGTATCCGTTACTTATAGACTCCAAAACGGCTGAACCGATTTTCTTGAAAATTTACACAGTTGTAAAATAATCGTCTGCGAGTGGTTTTAGCTAGGTTTTGTGTCGAGGTACCCCCGATAAATATCAAAAATCGATAATCGAAAAAATCGGGTTATAGAAAAATTTGATACACTCAGACAAAGACATAAGAAACAATATTCAGAAGTTTCAAGGTTGCAGTTCTTACAGTTGTGCAGAAAATTTGATATCAATACCAGGAAATCAAAATTTGACTTACATCCATTCATTTTTCTTTCAGTCTATGGTTTCGCTTTAACTGGAAAAAACTATTGCTTTTTAGACTTTCGTACCAACGTCCAAAGAGTCTGAGCTCCAGGACCATGGATTAGTTTTAAAGCTTTCATTACACCCGAGCAACGCCGGGTTGTACTGCTAGTGTTTGAATAAATATAAAACAAACTGACGTGATGGTAAAAAATGCAAAATAAACAAGAAAATTGAAAGTAAAATGGAAAAAAAATTGTATGGAAATTATGAAAATGGAGAAAATTATGCCAAGGAAGACAAAATTTGAAATGAAGAAAGGAAGGAAAGAAAAATGAATGAATGTGAAAAAAAAAAAAACAATAAAGAGACAAAATCGAAAGAACAATGAAAATTAAAAATAAAACAAATGAAAGAGAAAAAGAGTAGTAAAGAGGATGAATAAAGAAAGTAAAAAGGAACGAGACAAGAAAAAAGAAATGAAATACTCGTACAGAAGAGAAATGAAAGATCCTTCTTCGTCTCTGTGCCCTGTCCTTTCAGGGCGTAGGCAGTCATGGATTTCCACGTCTTCCTATCCCTGGTGGTTCTAGCACGCTTTCTTCTGTTACACCAACAAAACCTCGCTCTGCCATCTTCTAGCTCAAGCCCATAATTCTAGAATATAAATGTATAGAAACTAGCATAGCCACGAAATGAGGGATCAGTTTATATATTGATTATAATATAGAATTGATCCCCCATTTTATATCAACATTATAATTTCTTGTAAACAGTTGGCATATATATTCTTCTATGTGCTCTGTCTCTTCAGGACGTAGGCGATCATGGCTTTCCACCTCTCCCTATCCCTGGTGGCTATTAGCACGCTTTCTCCTGTTACACCATGCAACCCTCGTTCCATCATCCAGTTGATTAGGTCCTTCAAACATGTTATCTGCTGTTTTTCTCTGTTTCTTTTTCCTTCTATCTGGCCTGTTAGTATCAGGTTTTCCAAGCCCTCTTTCCTCATTGCATGTCCCAGGAACTTCAGCTGACTCTTCCTGATGCTCAGTATTAATTTCCTTTTCGTTTCCATCCTTTCCAAAACCTCATCATTGTTCACATGCTCCATCCATGATATTCGCAGAATCCTTCTGTAGAACCACATTTCAGTTGCTTCAAGTTTTTCCTTCATCTTTGATGATATTGTCCAGCATTCACTGCCATATTGAAGAACTGACTTCACATAGCAATCCAGTACTTTCTTTTTTTTCTTCTATCGCAAATTTCCTGTCTCTTAATACTTTACTCAGCTTCTGGAATGCGTCTTCTGCCATGCCAATTCGACTTCGTATCTCTGGGTTCAGCCTTTTTTTCTGCATTTTAAGTATCAGTTTCCTTCTTGTGTCCATCCTCTCCAAATCTCTGTCGTTGCTCGCGTGTTTCGTCCATGGTATCCTCAGTATCCTTCTGTAGAATTACATTCAGGTTGCTTCAAGTTTTTCCTTAATCTTCGATGATATTTTCCAGCATTCACTACCATATTGAAAAACTGACATCACATAACAATCCAGTATTCTCTTCTTTGTTTTATTATACAAATGCAAAAGCAAATAAAATATGATGAAATGAAAAATGAAAGAAAAGAAAGAGCAAATAATTATTCTAATCTTATTAGAAAGGAAACACAAAAATGACACAAGGGAAATAAAGAAATTCAGAAAAAAATAATAAGAGAAGTAAAAAAAGAAAGAACAAACGAAGAAAGAAAGAACTAGCATGAAAGAAGACAAAAGAAAGGAAGAGAGAAAGAAGGGACAGAAAGAAAAAAGAATTAAAGTAAAAGAAAACAGCTGAACATACAATGAAAAAAGAAAGAAAGAAAGAAAATGAAAAAGAGGTAAATAAGTTAAGGGAGAAAGAAATGAAGAAAAAAGAAACTTAATAAAAAAAAATTAAAATGTTTTGAATGAGACAATCCGATGCCAAAGTAAAATATAGAAAAAATATGGTAGCAGGAAACACCAAAGAAAGTCTCGTTAATCAGAAATTGTGCCCATTTCTCAACAGATATCTGACGCCAAATTTACCTCTTTTAACACAAACCGATTTACATTTTTCTTTTTCCATTTTACATTTAAACGACCGATATATTCCCCTTTCTTCTTCCAATGCCTTCCAATCGTAGCCAGGGGTGGGGAAAGCTCACATGATTTATTTAAAAGAAATTATTAATCAGTGTTTTTTGTTTATTATGTAAAGAAACAGGGATTTTTTTTTGTTTACAAGTAACGAAAAAGAAATAAAAAAATTAATGAAAAAACGTTTTTAGACAATAAAATATAAAATAAAATTTAAATAAATATAAAGTTAAAGATTCAGGATTTTAAAAAATGACTGAATAATTCGGAGGAAATATTATTTTTACTGTCCTTGATTTGAATTTAAATATCTACAATACTTGTCATTATTAAAAAAAATGAGAACTAAACTGGTCGCTCTAAAATTGATACTCAATGCCTTTAGGCATCTGATAAAGAATAAAACGTAATAAATCCAGAAAACAAATATTGATGAATAATACAATCAATAATTTTATGAGAATTTGTGTTGAGGCTACCACAAATAGTAGACAAATATGAGAAAAAGAAACCATTTTTATTTATATTGATTCTAATTCCAAACAAGAGATATTATTTTTTGTTTAATCAAATAAATTTCTATTACTTTTAACGATATTTTAGTTGATCATTTCTAGACAAACCGTGACCGCCTTCAAAAGGTTGGAGGTAACAGATCTTCTGATATATTTTGGGAGCCTTGGATCTCCACAAGAAGAAGAACAAGTCAGTCAGTTAAGTGCCATACGTGATACACGCGTTAAGCTATCAGGTCTCAAAAGAGACATGACTGACTGGGCAGAAGATTATCCCGTAGTAGGTTGCCATTGATTTTGCGATAGACTGATTGCCGACCAAGGCTATAGAACGCAATCTGTCCTATTATTTAACCCCTAACTGGAGGGAGGAGACGGATTAACACCTTTCCCAAGAGTATTTGTGCGTAAGTGAATGCAAGGAATCCAACTGGAATTCGAACTCGGCTCCCCGATTTGTCATTTCGGGTCGATATCCACTACATCACAACGCACATGACGAACATTGAAGAACAAGACACTAACTAAATAAGTATGGCATACGAAAAGGGGGAAAAAATTGAGTAGATGTGCGAACATACATCTGTCTTCCTTTTTCAGGAAAGATTGCTCCGTGACTACAGAGGAACTTAGACCTCGACTTTCTTCCGCGCATCCGAACATTTCATTTCCAGCAAGAGATCTGGATGGAATCTGACACAGAGTATCTTGACCGGCTCGTCTCCCCAGAGGAAACGACCAGGTTGAGAAACTACTGTCCATGCTCCCAATTGCAAGCCAAGATATTTAGCCGAGGTAGTAGCATCTGATAAGGAGATTCCGCGGAGGGCTGGATTCGCCTTTAACTTGCGAAAGAAAGGCTCCAATGCAAGAACGTAAAGCAAAGGCGAAAGCGGATAACTTTGACAAATGAGCGAAACAACATGAAATGTTCCGATAGTACCCCATTCACTTCCACAAGCGTACTGGGAAACACGTACAAAAATCGAATCCAAGTATGAAAGAAAGGCCCGAAACAACAGCCTCTAGAAAAGGATTTCAAACTTATCGATTACCTTAGACTGGTCTAAATTGATCAACGCAGATTCACTGTCTACTCGATTCACAGCAAGTCTGCTCATAGCTAAACGCAGTAGACAGGAGAGCCTACAAACGGCTGGCTTGATCTTGGCTAAAATCTTCAACTCTGTATTTAACATCGTCAAAGGCTATAAGTTAGTTCCGTCCTTAGCGTCCTTGTTTTTATGTAGCAACTTGATCGCACCCCTCGCGAAGCGTTGAGGTCCAGACCCCTGCTTCATTCAGTTATTGTAAATTAGTTTTAGCTAGGGAACAAGAACAGATGACTCCCTCAAGTACAGTTCGTAAGGAAGATCCCGGAATTTTGTACCGGCCAACCAGCTTCAATGCTCTTCGGATTAAACCCTCTCCAACTAGACCCTTGCACCCAGCCGCTTCAACAACTTCGAGGTAGAGAAAGTCGACCAAAAAGGCATGGAACTTAGCAGCGCTCAGCCGAGACTCTGGTGAACAGTTCCTGAAAGTAGCCATGAAATTCTCATGTTTGTAGTCACTGTCCACTTATTTGGCAATGTGACGCATGAGATATCTCTATTGGATGAATTTCTAACTGCCTCTGAACACAGTTTTGAAGCCATATTCGTTGCCTCAGAAGACACACTTTCTGAGCACAACAGAGTTGGTTATATAAAAAGAGTGTGAAAAGCAAGAAAAATGCTGAAGACTTTCATGGAAAAATGAAACTTGAAAATGAAATATGAAGTGGATGGTACCGCTGAACGTAAAGTGGCTTTTATTAGCATTCCATAAAATGAGAAAAACCGTGAATAAAAGAATATATATATATATATAGTCATCCACAGATAGATATGCTTCGGAGCTCATCAGTACGGTTAAACATCCGATTGCTTTTAGCCAGGATTGAAACCCGACCGAAGTGACATCAGTCGGCGATTCTATCTCTGAGCTTTGAGTGCTCAGTAGAAAGCGGCAAACTTTCAGCATCTTATATACCATGTAAACATACGCTAGTAGCTAAGAGTGTTCTAATTTATTACTGAATGAACGATGCGTAGATGGTCGAGTAGCTACAGTTTTTTCAAAGTTTACCATTCTTCCAGAGTGCTCAATCAGGGTGTGAGAGCATATATATATATATATATATATATATATATATATATAATGTCAATATTAAAACGAAATGATTATTAAGTTGATTGATTGGTTCGTCTTTTACGGCTTATAAACCATTTGCAGGCTATTTAAAGCCCAAAAATATTTCTAGAATCTAAGAATTTTTGTGGAGATATTTATGATTTAGTGAATCTTACAAGTCTTATTTGTTATCCCATAGCTGGGGATGAAAAGGTGGATTAATACCTATTTCAAAAGGATATGCCTGTAACTGGATATGACGAACGTAAAAGGAATTTGAACTCGTATCTCCGATTAACTATTCCAAGTCGTTATCCATTACACCCCCTGCACATCCAAGCTTACAGCACCTCATATGCTCACGCTGTCACATATCACTTAATACAATCAGTTAAATGTTTTAAGAGACGTGCTTACACTTGATCCTTAGGGAATATCTACAAGATTTGACATACATGAAAACATATTTAATAATAATAATAATTTTAAGAACGATTCTTAGCAAGGTGGCTAAGAAAGAAGTAGAAGGACCAGGACAGGTAAGGATGTGCTGGCAACATAGCGGTTGTTTGCGCAGAAAGTGGTATCGGCTAGCCGAGATCAAGATCCGACCATTGCTCCTATTGAATCAATTGACAAGAGGACGCGATAATCACTATAGGCGGAGAAGGATCTATTTTACCCCTGTACTATCAATTATTGCTTGTTTGTCAGTATTTACTCGGTTCTGTTGCCACGATATGGTCCAAGTTCATAAGGATGGTGGTCCTGATCTGATATGACACACGATTTAAGGGTCCATTTTATGGTGAATGATTCCTCTCCACCAACACACACACACACACACACACACACACACACACACACACACACACATATATATATATATATATATATATATATATATATATATATATATTAATCCAGGTGAAGAGAACCAACAGTTTTACAATTACAAGTTCTCCGGCATTTACTTTTTTTTATGAAAGTGCTCAATACAAAAATATTGTAGAGCATAATATAATTAAATTTGTTTTTTTTTATTTAAAATTAATGTAGTTTACATTACGACACAGAAATTTCTATGTTTCGAGATTCTTTAACTCTTCGTCAGGCAATGTTAGCACATTGTTGTGAAAATGATTTTCATTTGAATATAATAAACATTCTTAATTTATGGATGTGGGAAGACAGAAAATTGTATGCGTATGTTCAATTTAACTACTCAAAAAAGAGATTGATTTTAAATTTCAAAGAAGTTTATTTTTTGGAGAAATACATGATTTCTTCTTTTAATCTTAACGGCAAAAGTGTCAGTCGATCAAAACTACAGTCTAGACTCCATTTCCGTTGATGTATCTATTATTGTTACAAAATTATTCTCTTTGTTTTCTTTACGAATTAAGAGTTTTAAGAAAAAATAAAATAAAATACATTCTGAATTGAAATAAAAATAGTATAATTACACTCAAAGGTCCTTTTAAGTTAGATCAAAAATATAAAATGTTTTCTTCCTTTTCATTTTTTTTTAGAAAATGATGAGATACAGCATCAACAACAAAAAATTAGTTAACCCATACAACTAGATCTAAACCTAAAAAAAAACTAGGTCTGATCTTACCTAAAACAAAAGGTTAGGAAGGAAATGTCTATCGACTCTAGAAAGATCAATAACAGTGGATTTCAGATATCTGCTTTCCTGCAAAAGATTTTTAAGAAAAAGCTTTTATACATTTCAACCGAAAACCGCTAAATTTTCGGTCAGTAACCATCGACATTTTCTGCATAGAAACGGCTATTTTTAACCATTACCATTTTCGGCAGAAGTTATGTCAATTTATATATAATAAAGAAATAGAATCTGTGGAGAGCCATGGACGTCTACATCCCGAACGGATATGCAGTTGAAGAAAGAAGCAATCACATTGAAAGAATGGCGCAAATTTTAAACTGTTTTGCTTATTACTATTCTAAGATATACTTACTAAATAATAATAATAATAATAATAATAATAATAACAACAACAACAACAACAACAATAGTAATGATTAAAATATCTGATTTTTCGGGTGATTTCGTCGTCATTTGTTATATTAAGAAAGGAATGATATGAAATAAACACATTAATAGATGAATAAAACGTCTCTGCCTGAAGAATGATAAATTCGTTTTTTAATTTCGTTTTAGACATCCATAATCTTGGTGTATTAACGTCGCTTTAACGAAAGGTCAATTACGTGATCCCATAGAAAAATATTATAAGCGTCATAATAAGTTTTCGACTAAGATGAATAAGAAGGGGTAAAAGTGACACGCGTAAGGATTTTTATTTCAGTTTTTTATTTATATCATTGGGAAAAGAAAGGTTATCGATAACCCGTCATCAACTGACTAAGTTTTTGTTCAATCTACGATCTTAAACCAGTTCCATTAAACCGTAAGTTCCGTCCTCACTGAGTGGCCGCTACTTTCACAAAGAGACCTGATTATTCTAAGTTTATCACTATCTTATATACTGTTGTTGCAAGTTCGATCTGCACAGGTCGCTACAAATTTAATATATATCGTGAACACATCAGTCAGTCAGTTAAGTGGCATACGTGTTACACGCTTTCGGCGATCATGTCTCGAAAGAGACATGGCTGATTGCGCAAAAGATTATCACGCCATTGCTTTGTGCGGTAGACTGGTTGCCAGCCAAGGTTATAGAACCCAATCTGTCCTATTATTTAACCCATAACTCAAGGGAAGAGACGGATTAATACATTTCCCAAGTAAATGCGAGGAATTCAACTGGAATTCGAACTTGGCTTCCTGATTTGTCGTTCCAAGTCGATATAAATTGCACCACAATCACGAGATTGTAGATCTTAATGCTTCCACTGCTGTGAACGTTTCCAAAACGTATACTGCCCGCTATGTGAACGAAATACACACCACTTACTTGCGCTACCTAGGTTTCGACCACACCGGTCTCCTGATGCAAAGAAGTCTAAACTTGTGCGTATGCATTCATCTATCATTTTAATAAAGAATTAAAAAAGTTAGGTGTGAAAAGAAGACGTAATTGGAAAATGATATTTTACAAGCGTCAGAAAATACTAAACATGATCGAAGAGATTTGTAACCAAATAAGAAATTTCGTATCATCGATTGTTAATTGGCAGTCAACAACAGTTTAAGGTCTCGAGTTCTCAACAGAGATAGCTTAGTGGGTGAGAGCGGAGGTTTGTAAATTTGGTGATAGAATAATAGTGAGTTCAATCAAGCCATTGAAGAGACCTTACTGCCAAACATTACTAGTTTGGCAGTAAGGCCTCTTCAGTGGCTTGATGTAACCATAAGTTCTATGCTAACGGTTTCTTCTTTTACACTTCTTTCTTGTGGAACTCTCTTCTGGCTTCTTGCTTTCCATTCAACTTTGATCTTCAAAAATTTAAATGCAATATCAATTTTTATCTTCCGTCTTATTAATTACTGTTCTTTTATTGTCCTCTCTCCTTAATAGTTGTTTTTCTCGTATTCTTTAACATTCAGTAACCCCTTGTCTTAGTGAATTTATAACATTGCTTGGGGTGGCATGATTAAAAGAAAGTTAAAAAACAAAGTCAGGTATCCCGAGACATAGTCAGCAAAACAAGAACAACCTACCCTTGTAAATTAAATAGTATTTAGTTCAAAACTTCCTGAATTGGAGTAGATAGACTAAACTATCACCCGGTTCACACTCCACCCACGTCTATTGAACAGGTGAAGAGGCTCATCCCTTGTTTCCTGTTTAGGATGTGGTTTCCGGTTTTTCTCTTTTCCAATCTTTTCACTCTTACATAGCCCCCTGCGCATCAGTGGCGTTTTCGCCTTGCTTGGGGTGATATGATTAAAAAAAAAAAAAATCCCTGAGTCGGGCCGTTTGTACTTAGACTCGGAGGAAACTGGGCAAGCAGTGACCGAGAAATAGTAAAATAAAAACTAGACCAGTTAACTTGGGGCATGCGAAGTATGAAAGTGAACAGTCGTAGATTAACTAAATGGTCCAGTTCGGAATTCCCTGTAGTTATCCGGATGGACATACATCTGATAAAGGCAGGGACGCTTGAAACGTTGTAATAACAACAGAAATTAGAACAAGATTCCGCATGTTAAGTAGTATAAATAAAAGTTAAATTCGTTGCATTCAATTATGGGTAAATATCCTTAGAAAAGGAATTAATCCGCCATTTCTCCCTCAAGCTATGGGTTAAATAGCAGAACAGATTGGTTTCTATACCCTTGATTTGCAACCAGTCTAACAAAAAGTAATGGCAACCTGCATTGAGAAAATTTTCTGTTCAGTTAGTCATGTCTCTTTTTGGGACATGATCGCCCAAGCGTGTATTACGTATGGCACTTAACTAATGTCGGCTGATGGATTTGCTTTTTAGGTTTAACTGGGGTATTATTTATCTTCATAGAAATTCTCTTCTTTTTAATACTACTTATCACATTAACATCCCTTCATTCACTTTCTTTCTTCTCTTAATGTTTTTATTTTCTTAATGTTTTTTTTTTATTCCTCTGTAGCCTTCATTACCGTCTCTCTTTCATTTTCAATACATTCCCCTTCTCATTCTTCTGTGAAATTGTTTTTTTTTTCTTATCTTCTTTAATCTAAAACGACTTCTTTTTATCTTTTTCGTCTTCCATCTTTCTTTCCTGATGGCCAATTCGAACAAACACACCCCTTTCTTGTGACCTTAACACACCAAACAGATGGGGTCATTCAGAAAATTCCGTTCTCCCTTGATTAATAATCATTGGCGAGTGAACAGACTAGACAAACATAAAAAATACAATAAAATCTAATCCAAGCAATGTCTTCAACGACAAAAAAAAAAAAAAATCAGAAGGGAGAGTAAGAAGTTACCTTCTATGGGGAGAGTAAGGAGTGCGTTTGCATTGGTCCATCTCATGTATGACAGCATCCAGTGTTGAGACTAGTGTTGTACAGTTGACGTTGCGCATGTATGGTTCAGTGAAACGGATGATCAGACATCCATATTTTTAAAATCACTGCTTGTCACTGTGGCTCGAATAAAAAAAATGGAAGATATTCGGTCCGAAACAAAATTAATATTTATTAATTTTTTTCTTCTTTTTCCAATCTTGATATTCTTTCGCGTCAAACACATGAATGTTTCTTTTTTCGAACAAAATATTGCTTAGAACGTTATGAACAGAGATGAATAGATAAATGATAAGTATGAAGAGATTGAGAAGAAAAAGATAGATAGATAGATAGATAGATAGATAGATAGATAGATATGAACAGACTGAGATAGATAGATAGATAGATAGATAGATAGATAGATAGATATGAACACAACTGAGATATATATATATATATATATATATATATATATATATATATATATATATATATATATATATATAGATAGATAGATAGATAGATATGAACAGAATGAGATAGATAGATAGATAGATAGATAGATAGATAGATAGATAGATAGATATGAATATAAGATCGATATTAATATGTTGAGATAGATAGATAGATATTAACAGACTGAGATAGATATTAAAAAATTATATTTAAAAACTGACACAAATTTTTATATGGCAGATAATGGGTATATATAAATAAAAAAGGCACGTTATTCACTGATTAAGCGGAAGTTTAGGCCTATTTCAGTCGAACCTTATTCAGTTTATGTCTTTATTGTACTGAAAATTTTACATGAATGAAATTCACAAATAAAGACCCCAAACATTTATTTAGGTCTTTATTTGTGAATTTCATTCGTGTAAATTCTTCTGTACTATAAAAGACGGAAGAAGAAAATTACGCTTAATCATGGAATATCGTGTCTGTTTTGATTTATCAATTTATTGGCTCCTCAATGAAAGGAAAATATGGTCCGACGAAGAAAACACAGGAAAGTCTATTAGCAGCGATCACAAACTGCATTACAACAAAGTAAAAGACATGTTATTACAGCATTGAATAAGTCCTCGCTGTTTTTCCACAGATGGTTATCCCAGAATTGTGTGCGTGTAGTTTCTGAAGATAACGCATCTATAGCTATGTACTAAAAGCAAGCTTGAAATTCATTAAGTGTTATTATATAAACAACTTTTTTTTCATAGCGTTAAACATGTTGGTTTTCGTGCCAAAGAAAGTGTATTTGAGGGGAATTTTACTGCACTACTTTATTCAAAAGAAATCTGCAGTTGAAGCATACAGAATGCTTCTTGAGATTTACGGCGACCATGTTTTGTCGGAAACAAGATCCAGATATTGGTTTAGAGGCTTCAAAAATAAGGATTGTGATGTTGCAAATAAAGAATGTTTTGGTGCACCGAAAAAGTTTGAAAACAAAGAATTGGAGACAAACCGACCAAAACCATCATGAGAGAACATTATCGATTATAATTAATGCGTTTGAGCCGAGTATTGAAGAAAAACGCAGCTGTTATACGAGCAGGGACACGACAAAGTGATTTTGCAACCAGATAACGCTAAGCCACATGTTGCAAAACCGGTGAAACCTACTTGGAAACGCTTAAATAAGAAGTCCTATCTCGCCCGCAATATTCACCAGGCATTGTCCCGTCCGATGATCCCTTGTTCCGATCGATGGCACTTGACCTGGCTGAGCAGTGCTTTTATTCTTATGAAGAGGCAAATAATGGGTTGACTCGTGGTTAGCTTCAAAAGATTTACGTAATAATTTAAATGGCTTGCCCAGTAGAATGTAACTCAGAAATTTAAATAACCATCGAAGTATAAAAAGCTGGAATTTTTTTCTTTTTAATCATAACGGCCCATGCAAGGCAGTCTACTGCCACTGGTGCGCAGGGGAGTTATATAGAAGGAAAGTTATGAGAAAAAGTGACAGGTTACAGGGAGTGTCAGGAAGTGGGTAAGCGAAAGATGAGAATACTAATTAGAGTGGAGTGGACGGAGAAAGAAGCATGAGAGAGAGGATGCAAGTTAGTGAGATAGGAGATGTCTATTGATTTTAAATTTAAACCCTTGGAGATTGTAGAAGTCGGGGAAGCAAGTAAACGGAAGGGAATTCCACGGACGGAAAGTGCGAGAAAAGATGCTGAGGGAGTAGAATTTGCGTTTACATTTAATTGGTTTCACTGTAAAAGGGTGGAAACTAGTTGCTAATCTTGTGGCTCGAGTAAATTCATACATTGTGGGCACCAGGGAGCTAGGTTCATCTGAGCAGAAGCCGTGAAAGCATTTGTAGAAGTGATACAGGGAAGCCACATTGCGCCGGTGAGAAAGTGACTGCATTCGAGCTGCTAAGTCGGGATCGATCACATTACAGATTCACCGATGGTTTTTATCAATGACCCCTAGGTGAATAGCGGGAGCACCCGACCAGATATGGCAGCAGTATTCAATACCCGGGCGGATGGTACATTTATATATGTGCAGCATGGTTTCAGACGGGAAAAACTTCCTGGCCCTACAAAGACAACCGATTTTCTTAGCAGCATATTTAGCTATGGATTTGATATCGTAATTTCACTTGAGGTCTGTTGTGAAAGTTAACCCGAGGAGGCGCAGTGTTTAAAAATCAATGTAAAAATTGTAAACAAGAATAGTACCAGTGATAGTTGGTGCGCTTTGAATGATAAAAAAGTGAACAAAACAACGTATTGAAAAAATCTTTGAAAATCCCCGTTTAAGAGAAATAACAAACATTGTCTTAAGAGAAATACAAAAAAAAAAAAAAAAAAAAATCACACTCTAAGGAGAACTTTGTCCATGTAACGCTAGTGATGTTATGGGAGTAAGAAAAACAAATCGTGTAGCCATAATGACGCACCACTCTCTGCCTTAGGTCACCCCGCAGAGTTGGTAGGTAGTGTGACCATAGCAGAAATTGAAAGATGATGATGATGATGATGTGTGTCATGTCCCTTTAGGACGAAGGCGATCATAGCCCTCTACATCTCCCTATCCCTTGTAACTCTTAACACCCTTTCTCTTGTTACCCCTGCCAAACCCTGTTCCGTTATGCATTTTCTAAAGCTCATCATTTCATGCGTTGCTTTCCTCTCTCTCTCTCTTTCTCTCTCTCTGTCTCTATACTTTGAGGTGGTGTAATGGTTAGCAAGCATGTCTCGCTAGAATCATTACAATTGAGTAGTGAGTTCTATCCTCACTAGGTGTCCAATATATTTGGCCTTGTGCCACATCTAATCTGCGCTTAGAAAATCAACTCTCTATCTGTCCTGTAAGTATCTGATTCACCAAGCCCTTCTTCCTTATTACATCTCCCAAAAAACTTCAGTTGTCTATTCTTGATGTTAAGTATCAGTTTCCTTTCCGTTTCCATCATTTATCTGACCTGTGAGCGTCAGATTCTTCAAGCCCTCCTTCCTCATTACATGTCCCAGAAATTCAGCTGTCTTTTCTAGATGTTAAGTATCAGTTTCCTTTTCGTATCCATCATTTATCGGACCTGTGAGTATCAGATTCTCCAAGCCCTCCTTCCTCATTACAAGTCCCAGAAACGTCAGCTGTCTTTTCTTGATGTTATGTATCTGTTTTCTTTTCGTTTCCATCATTTGTCGGACCTGTGAGTATCAGATTCTCCAAGTCCTCCTTCCTCATTACATGTCCCAGAAATTCAGCTGTCTCTTACTCGTATTAAAAATCAGTTTCCTTTTCGTTTCCATCCTTTATCTGACCTGTGAGTATCAGATTCTCTAAGCCCTCCTTCCTCATTACATGTCCCAGAAACTTCAGTTGTCTCTTACTTGTATTAAAAATCAGTTTCCTTTTCGTTTCCATCCTCCCCAAAACTTTGTCGATGCTCACATTGTTCGGTCGATGATATTCTCAGCATCCTTCTGTAGAACCCCACTTCGGTTGTCTCTCAATACTCTGTGATACCGACCGAGCAAAAGCGATGGACCGGATGTTTTCTCTGTAACGACCAGAAATCGAATGATTAAAAGTCGTCGCTGCGCATCCGGGTTCGAGCAGATGTTCCGGTTTAAAAATAAAAATTAATCAAATATTAAATTTCCATTTCGCGAGCCTACGCGAATTTTATTTATCAGCCAATGGGAAGCCCAGAATCAAATACAAGTGTGAAATCCCAAATGATCACCTGCGATCCAAAAAGCAGAAATAAAAAGCCGAGACAGAAAGCACTCAACAAACTGACCGACGGTGACAGGCGAGAGTAATTAATATCTCCCTTGACCAAGTCAAGTGGCTACTATGCTCGTCCCTTCACCTCTCCTTACCTTCTTCCCTCTCTCAAAACTACCTACTGACCTACATCAAAGACATTCCTTATTTACACGCACCCCACATTCCTAAGCCTTAAATCTCTTTCAGCTTATTGTTTACCATGAACATTTTAACCTCCGTTGGACCTATATTCAAGTGTTACTTTAATTGTAAAAACATTAATTGATATGTGTATATATAAAAATGTTATTTTTCAACTCAAATTGCTTTTCTTGATTTTATAAGCATTTTATGACTTATAGTGGGCTATCTATAACAAGCCCAAATTCCGTTGACCTGAAACAATATAATACTACCCTTCTTTAGAACAGACCCCCACTATAAACGGGAAAATAATAGACAAGATATCCCCTATAACTTTACTCAGCTTCTGGAATGCGTCCTTGGCCGCGTCAATACGCCTTCGGATCTCTGTGTCACACATTCTCTCCTCTGTTAGAACACTTCCCAGTTATAAAAATTTCTGTACATTCTTGAGTAATATGAATAATAATTATTATTATTGGCAAAATAATTAACACCGCGGGGAAGTAAATACAAAGTTAATAACTAACTAAAAATGTCAGACACTTCAATATAAAAATTTTAAAAATAAAAAAAAATAAAAGGAAAATAAAAGATAGTCAAAATTCAAACCAAAAAAAAAAAAAACAAAAAACAAAAAAAACAAATGAAAAAATATAAAAATGAAAACTAAAATGAAAAAGGCGAACATTTTCTGGTTCATTGGTTGGGCTGACGACTTTATTTACTGGTTTTGCGTCTCCCGGTAAGCTGTATCATATGGACAGGCTGCGCTCGGCTGACGAAACATCAGTCGCCATAACCATCACGGCTCACTTGACGTTTGCCATTTCCTTTATATCCACCCAGTCTGTTCGATGCGTGACGTTTGTTATTTGTTTTTATTCTTGTGTTTTTTCTTTTTTTTGTGACTGTCTTTTTTATTCGTTAGATTTTTCTTTCGTCGTTTTTGAACGTTCAATTTCTATTTGAAATTTTCTTTTTTAATTCTTTTATTTAAAAATTTCTTCATTCCATCTTTTTTAATTTCATCCTTAAGCCTCCAACTTATTTTTCCTTTTCTTTGTAGGTATATTTCATTCTTTTTTATTTTATTTCTACCCTTTATTATTTCCCACTCCACTAACGTTTCAGCCGTTCTTTCTTATCCAAAATAGCATTATTTCTGTGCAAATGTATATGCTGAACTCAAATCAACTATTAGTTATTAAAGAAACCTACCTTTTTTTTTTATCTATATGTCTATAAAAAAAAAAACGAACTATATCTTGCACTTTTTCTCTCCTGTAACTCTCACGAAGTCATGTAATTAACTGCAGAATGACGTACTGCGTATGTAAACGAATTTTGGCAGATTTTTAGTCGATTTTTCTTCATTTACTGATACTTCTGGCGATGTACTTCCGGTAATGAAAGTAATGCGCTATTGTATTTCTACGCTTATTACTTTCATACAGGAAGTACATCGCTGGAAGTTTCAGTAAAGAAAGAAAATTGACCAAAATTCGACAGAAAATTGCTGCCTACGCAGAACGTCATTCTGCAGTTAATTACATGATTTCGTGAGAGTTACGGGAGAGAAAAAGTGCGAGATATAGTTCGTTTTTTTTTTATTGGACTTTCAAAGAAAAAAAGGTAAGTTTCTTCAATAACTAATTGTTGATTTGAGTTCATCATATACATTTGCACAGAAATAATGCTATTTGGATAAATTTGAAGGGGGAAAGCCGTCGGCACCAAAAACGAACATTTACCCTTTCTTACGCTGTCTTTTTTTCCCCTCTTTTCCTCTCTTCTAATTTATTGTTTTAACTTTCCTTTTTTATTTTTTATTTTTCCTTTATTTTGTTTCTTTTTTTTTCTTTGTTTATTTTACTATATCGATTTATTTTTTTTTAATAGTTTGCATATTTACATTCGTTTTCTCATTCTTCATTTTTGACAATTGTTTTTTCTTTTTTTTCTTTCTTACTTTTTTCTCTTAATTTCTCGGTGTACACTGCTTGCTTTTTCACGCTTTCGTTTTTCATTTTCTCCTTCATTTCATGTTTTCATATTAATTTCTTCTTTCTGATTTTCCATCAACAATATCTTCTTTCCTTTCTTTCCATTTTCTCTTTCTTTTGTTTTTGTATTATAACAATATATTTGTTTATTTGTTTTTTTTTTTTATTCAATCGTCTTCTTTATTCTTTCTGATTCTTTTTCATCGACGATTCGTCTATTTTTGTTTCGATTTTATTTTTTTGTTTTTATTTATTCATTCAAAACAATTCCTTTTTTTTATTTTTTCTTCATTCTCGTTCATTCTTTCCCTTATTATTTTTAATTTTTTACTGCCACGCCCTTCTCTTTTCTTCTTATCCAGCTCTCCACCACTGATGCCCAATTGACGGCTGGTAATTTATTGCTTTCCTTCCGAAGGTCTTCTGTGCCAATTTCTCAACGCCTTCTCACAATGAGCTGTCAAAATAGCCACAGTTTTTCCTGTACCATAATGCGACAAACAAATTTGTCAGCCATTGTGTGCAATTACACATTACATTGCACAGCGAAACGTACCATCACCAAAGCACTAAAAAATTTAACACTTCTTTGGCAGAAAAAAGGTTATAGTGTCCTTTAGGAAAATAAGAGGGCTTCTATTATCCGGTATTACTTAAATTCACTGGTCCGATCGTAAAAAAGGGTTTGTTTTTTATTTCTTAAACAATTTTTCTACATTAGGATCATTAGATCTTCCCCAAGCCGAAGTATTTGTCAGTATCGAAAAATATTAACTTTCTTCGGGGTAGGGTTTCTTTTCATTATACGAATACAGAGTCAACGATCCCGACTTCTTTAAGAAATTTCTGTACAATGATTTATGTTTCTTTGTTTCTTTTTGTTTTTTTATAAGCGTTTCACCCCGAGCAAGGCATGTCACTGCCACTACTGCGCAGGGGGCTACGTAGAGTGGAGAAAGGATGATTAAATATAGGAAATGTCAGAGGGTGGGTGATAGGCGGGTAAGGATACAGAGAATGAGGGTTAGGTAGATGAGAGTGTTCTGAGAATAATTGGGAATTAGTGTGATAGGAGGTGTCTATTGACCCTACATTTAAACACCTGGAGAGTGTAACTGTCGGGAAAGCAGACTTGTGGAAAGGAGTTCCACAGGCGGGAAGCGCGAGAAAAGAAGCTGTTGGAGTAGAATTTACGGTTACATCTTATTTGTTTAACTGTAAAAGGGTGGGACCTAGTTGCTAATCTAGTATCTCGTGTAAATTCGTGCTTAGGCGGCACCAGTGAACTAAGCTCATCGGAGCAGAAGCCATGAAAGTACTTGTAGAAGAGGCACAGGAAAGCCACATCACGCCGGTGAGAGAGTGGTTGCAGCCGGTCTGCCAAATCAGTATCAACCACGTTACAGATCCTCCTTTGTATCAAGAAGCCCAAGGAGAGCAGCAGGGGCACCCGTTTTTGAAATGTGACGTTTGAAGCTGTTTGCGTCATTGATCAATTTTTAGTCATCGGTATTATGTCGTATCCAAGAATTTAGTCTCTTTTTTGCTGATCACTTTCTTTTTGACGATGGCCTTGATGGCTACATTCACTGGCAACGTGCAGGTTCAAGACTGGGAGTTTCCAGTTTCACCAGAACATGCTCCCGTCATCTATTTTATATCACTGCTTGGCTTAGCAAGAGAAGGTCAGAGTAAAAGAAAGTGCCGATACAAGGAAGTGACTTACGAACTTGATTACATGAACTTCCTCAGCAGCTCATACAGAATTGAGTTATGAAACTGCGACTGACTGCCGTTGACTCTGTTATAATTTCGAGTAGCGCCTTCTGTAGCATATCTGTCATGCGTAGCCCTCTTCATTAACTAGTTCAACCGTTAGGATCTTTGGGGCTGGTCGAGCTCAATCTAGGTTTCTCGTCTTCGACCTTGCCGCCAAGAATGGCCCTACCAGTGTGGTATAACCTGAAAACCAACGATCGGACACTGACGTATATATAAAAATATTATCTTATATTTTTATTCTCTTCTCTTCGGTGACGGTTGCGTGTAAAGTCTGAGGGAAACACGCACATACGAGGGAGTTGACTGGCTTATGTTGTCTTCCTTGAGTCATCTC
>JBBBDQ010002040.1:3012500-3207500 GCA_037127315.1 Ascarosepion bandense
GAGAGAGGGAGAGAGAGAGAGAGAGAGAGAGGACAATATTCTGGCTGTAATCAAATAGTCAATGCTATTAGCATATCCTATGAGAGAGAGAGAGAGAGAGAGAGAGAGAGGAAATATTCTGGCTGTAATCAAATAGTCAATGCTATTAGCATATCCTATGAGAGAGAGAGAGAGAGAGAGAGAGAGAGAGAGGACAATATTCTGGCTGTAATCAAATAGTCAATGCTATTAGCATATCCTATGAGAGAGAGAGAGAGAGCGAGAGAGAGAGAGAGAGAGAGGACAATATTCTGGCTGTAATCAAATAGTCAATGCTATTAGCATATCCTATGAGAGAGAGAGAGAGAGAGAGAGAGAGAGAGAGGACAATATTCTGGCTGTAATCAAATAGTCAATGCTATTAGCATATCTTATGAGAGAGAGAGAGAGAGAGAGAGAGAGAGAGAGAGGACAATATTCTGGCTGTAATCAAATAGTCAATGCTATTAGCATATCCTATGAGAGAGAGAGAGAGAGAGCGAGAGAGAGAGAGAGAGAGAGGACAATATTCTGGCTGTAATCAAATAGTCAATGCTATTAGCATATCCTATGAGAGAGAGAGAGAGAGAGAGAGAGAGGACAATATTCTGGCTGTAATCAAATAGTCAATGCTATTAGCATATCCTATGAGAGAGAGAGAGAGAGAGAGAGAGGACAATATTCTGGCTGTAATCAAATAGTCAATGCTATTAGCATATCCTATGAGAGAGAGAGAGAGGGCGAGAGAGAGAGAGAGAGAGAGGACAATATTCTGGCTGTAATCAAATAGTCAATGCTATTACATATCCTATGAGAGAGAGAGAGAGAGGAAATATTCTGGCTGTAATCAAATAGTCAATGCTATTAGCATATCCTATGAGATAGAGAGAGAGAGAGAGAGAGAGAGAGAGGACAATATTCTGGCTGTAATGAAATAGTCAATGCTATTAGCATATCCTATGAGAGAGAGAGAGAGAGCGAGAGAGAGAGAGAGAGAGAGGACAATATTCTGGCTGTAATCAAATAGTCAATGCTATTAGCATATCCTATGAGAGAGAGAGAGAGAGAGAGAGAGAGAGAGAGAGGACAATATTCTGGCTGTAATCAAATAGTCAATGCTATTAGCATATCTTATGAGAGAGAGAGAGAGAGAGAGAGAGGACAATATTCTGGCTGTAATCAAATAGTCAATGCTATTAGCATATCCTATGAGAGAGAGAGAGAGAGAGAGAGCGAGAGAGAGAGAGAGAGAGAGGAGGACAATATTCTGGCTGTAATCAAATAGTCAATGCTATTAGCATATCCTATGAGAGAGAGAGAGAGAGAGAGAGAGAGAGAGAGAGAGAGAGGACAATATTCTGCCTGTAATCAAATAGTCAATGCTATTAGCATATCCTATGAGAGAGAGAGAGAGAGCGAGAGAGAGAGAGAGAGAGAGAGAGAGAGGAGGAATATTCTGGCTGTAATCAAATAGTCAATGCTATTAGCATATCCTATGAGAGAGAGAGAGAGAGAGAGAGAGGACAATATTCTGGCTGTAATCAAATAGTCAATGCTATTAGCATATCCTGAGAGAGAGAGAGAGAGAGAGAGAGAGAGAGAGAGAGAGGAAATATTCTGGCTGTAATCAAATAGTCAATGCTATTAGCATATCCTGAGAGAGAGAGAGAGAGAGAGCGAGAGAGAGAGAGAGGGAGAGGACAATATTCTTGCTGTAATCAAATAGTCAATGCTATTAGCATATCCTATGAGAGAGAGAGAGAGAGAGAGAGAGAGTGAGGGAGAGAGAGAGGACAATATTCTGGCTGTAATCAAGTAGTCAATGCTAATAGCATATCCTATGAGATAGAGAGAGAGAGAGAGAGAGAGAGCGGACAATATTCTGGCTGTAATCAAATAGTCAATGCTATTAGCATATCCTGAGAGAGAGAGAGAGAGAAAGAGAGAGAGAGAAAGAGAGGACAACATTCTGGCTGTAATTAAATAGTCAGTGCTATTAGCATATCCTACGAGAGAGAGAGAGAGAGAGAGAGAGAGAGAGAGAGAGAGAGAGCGAGAGAGATTAGCATGAAAAAATTTTCTGTTCGGTGAGTGACACGTCTTCTAACACCAGATCAAAAGCGCCGCACTCTCTTCCATCAGGTGAAAATCTGACATTATTTCAGACAGGTCTAGCCGGTTTCCTTGAATATTTCCTAACTCATGATGAGTGTTGGGTTCATCATTTTGTGACATAAACAACGGAGATAATCTATTCAGTGGAAACACTCCTCCTCACCTGCTCCAAAAAGACCACGGTCATTTCATCTAGAAAGAAGGTGCTGGCCTCAACTTTTTGGAATGCAAAAAAAAAAATATTTATTTCTTATCTTCAAATCTTCAAATAAGTCATGCCATCAATGGGGAGAACTGGGCCAAATGGCTGAAGCAATTACGAAAAGCTATCAATACCCAAGATCCAGGGAAACTAACAAGAAAGGATCTCGTTGATTAGGAAAATGCTTCATCATTACAGGACTTTGATTTCAAGGGTTGCTGTGCGTAATGGTGGATTTTATCTCGTTGATCCCCATCTTTATTCTCATGATTTGATTATCATCTGTTCTCCAACATGAAAAAAAAAAACAAAAAAAAAACACACACACACACAATTTGCTAGGAACCAGTATCGTTATATCCGCTGTTGATGAAAGTTTGATCAACAGGATTAGCCGCCATCTTTGTACAGACAGATATTAGTTTACCTGAAAATAAAACAAAACAATGCAGTGAATAAGAAAAGTTGGAATTAATGCATACAGTTGTTCCAATCTAGCATCGATCGTTCATAATCAGTCGATGAACTTTCAGCTCACGTAACATGCAAAACAAACATTTATTTTAAACGTTTCACCCCAAGCAAGCGGTAACGCCACTGATGCGCAGGGGGCTACATGAGAGAAAAAGATTAGATAGGAGGAGATTAAAGAGAAAGGCGAACCAATTACAGGGGGTGTCAGAGAAAGGAGCAAGAGAATTATGAGAATACAGATGTGATGACAGTTGCAAAGGTAGAGAGAAAGAAAAAGATATACAGGATGATGTAGAAAGAACTGGAGTCAAGTGGTTAAGAGATGGGTGTTGACACTGCATTTACATTCCTGGAGGTTGTAGCCGTCAAGAAAGCAAGAATATGGAAGAGAGTTTCACAGGCGTGAAGTGCGAGAAAAGAAGCTGATGGATTAGAATCTTCGGCTGCATTTGTTTGATCTAATTGTGAATGGGTGGGACCTAATTGCCAGTTTGGTTGCACGAGTAAACTAATGTGGTGGGGGTACCAGAAGAGACAGAGGGAAGCCACATTCCGTCGGTGAGAAATTGGCTGGAGTCGAGCCGCCACGACGGTACCTATTACATTACTGATTCTCCTTTGGAGCCTGTCGAGAACACTGAGATTAACAGTGGAGGCGCCTGAACATATATGACAGCAGTATTCCATGCACGGACGGATGGTTCATTTGTTCCAAATGAGATGAATCTTTTCGCTTCAGGTCTTACTTTTCGTCTTGTTGAGAAAAGACACGGGTGTGTTCGAAAATTGACATTTTTAGCATCTTTTTTATTTTGCTATTATTTGGTGTAAAGGCCGACTAAAATCCAAGAATTATTGTTAGTCTTATTCCCAACACTATCATTTTTATTGTTATTTTTCTCTCAAATTTCTTTGATCCGCCTATTATATCTTCATTTCAGCATCCTCTCCGCTGGGTGAGCCACGTGTCCCGGATGCGTCCTACACGACTCCCACGTATCAACCTGCTTGGAGAACTCTTCAGCGGCAAGAGGCCACAGGAAGGCCCAAAACGACGCATCAAGAATCAATTGAAAACTTGCCTGACAATGGTCAACATCAACGCTCACACTTGGGAAACCGTTGCTGAATCTACTAAAAAGAGGTGATTTGTTTCTCTTAAATATTTGCATACAATGTAAATCCTGGCTTTCACGTGGAACCGAGCGTTAATATGTTTTGTTCACTATAAATCCATGAGTACATCATGAGGCTTTTGACTAACAAACGCTGAAGCAACCATAACTTTATTAATGACCTAGTCAACAATACCAAACTTAAGCCAATCACATCAAAAGTATTTAAACTGCATGGTCATATCAAATCGTGCGAATAAGTTATGCTTAAAAGGAAAGTTAGGCGATAAGAGATGTAAACGTCGACAGTCGAAACGGCGGCTTGGCAATGGCCACTTACGGACAGGTTTGTCTCTTATTCTTTGTACTCTGCTATTGATAATCGAACGTTTTGAAGAATAATATCTCATGTTGATATGCAGTCTTCAAAAAGCTGATGATGACTAGTCTTTTAAAACCGTAATTGGAGGTTTTGAATGCGGAAATATCATGCTGCAACACCTTTTGTTGTAGAACACAGTGTCTCCTGCTATTTAGCTAAAGCTGGAGAAGAGATGGATTCAGATTTTTCTAAGGGTATTTGCACATAATTGAATGTGATGAACTCAACCGAAATTTGAACTTGGCTTTCCGATTCCTCAAATTGAGCCTTTATCCATTAATTCAGTGTTTGTCAGTGTGTGTGTGTTTGTGTGTGTGTGCGTGCGCACACACACACATACACATACATATATCTATATCTATATCTACATATATATATATATATATATATATATATATATATATGCCTAATACAACACCTTTGAGAATAGCTAATATACTGTCTGATAGCAATCAAAACTATAAAAACTATGAACAATTTTTATATTCTTTAACTCTTGAAACACGGAAAAGTGTTAAAATACTCATTAATATATATATATATATATATATATATTGAAAAAAAAGTGTGAGAGGCCATGAATATTTAGTTTAAAGTGTATATTTATTGTTGTATAAATATAATATGCATATATCAGATTGGGATAAGCTCTTGATTCATTCATTTATTCATTTATTTATTTGTTTATCGATTTGTGCTGATGTGAGAAAACACAGACTATTCAACACGCCAACATTTGATTTATTGCATTTATTGGATTTACTTTAATTTTGATTTTTTACTTCACTGATTTGATTTATTTCTTTATTCTTTATCTTAATTTTTATTTTCATTTTCCACTTACCTATATACAAACGAGAACTTGGCCCTCACAAACAAAAGGAACTCGATATGTAAAACCACAAATTTATTCGCCTGAAAAGAATCAATCTTAGACGCTAAACACGTGTAGCGTCACAAATACCATTATGGAAACTTAAAATATCATATGTATAATATCTTTATACAACAATATACACTTTAAACTAAACGTTCACGGCCTCTCACACGTTTTATTGTATACCAATTTATCTCGTTGGAACAGCCCTATTTCAATTATCTAATATATATATATATATATATATATATATATACATACACACACACACACACACACACATATATATATATATATGTGTGTGTGTGTGTGTGTGTGTGTGTGTGTGTGTGTGCGCGCGTGTGATACACAGAAATTGGATTGATGTCAGAGACAGTGATGTACAAAAGTATGATTACGTCAAAGGCAGCCGGATTAAAGAGAATAAAATATAAACACAGAGAAACAAAAATGTGATGACGTCAAAGGCAGCCGGCTTCAAGGGTAATAGTCAGCGAAAATGATTGAGAGATGCACATAACCATTGATGACGCGATTAAGCGGAATTCGTGTTTTTTCAGGAATGAAGGCATAACACCGGGAGGACCCAGAGTAAATGCAGGAAACACCTACTAGTCCACTCCCTTTTATGTGCGTGATTCTCTCTGATTACCACTACACACAACTGTCACCGACGAAGAATAAAAGTATAAGTTTATATTTTATATATATATATATATATATGTGTGTTCGTGTTTATAGTTATTCCACAAGACGAACGTCATCTTGGTTTCTAGATAACATATAGATACATAATATATATAACATTTAGATACGGCATATATATATATATATATATATATATATATATATATATATATATATATATCATAACTATATGATTATATCAAGCTGTATAATATTTATTATATTGAGCACTGTTTATAATAAAGTAAATCCCGGGGTACTCAAAATAGTAACACCTTTAATCCTCTTCATCTGGATTTATATATATATAATTTCAATATAATTTCAACTTTTTAAAATTAATAGCTTCATTGTTTCTTACCAGGCAGACTAACATTTTTACTGTAAAAAGAAGATTACAAAATTGAAAATAGACATAAATCGTCTTCATGATATTATCAATTGGCTTCAGAAAATGTGTTAAGATCACCAAGACTTTCATGTTCAAATGTTTTTTTTTTTAATCATTTCACCTCGAGCAAGGCGGAAATGTGCAGGGGGCTACATAACTGTAAAAAGATTAATTAGAAAAGAGTGAGAAGTACAAACTGGTTAGAAAGGAGCAATAGAAAACTGAGAAAGCAGGTGCGATGACATGCATAGGTGGAGAGAAAGGGAAGGTTATACGGGGGTGGGGAGAGAGCCAGAGTCCAATGGTTAGTAGATGACTATTGACTTTGTATTTAAATTTCTGGAGGTTGTAGCCGTCAGGAAAGCAAGAATACTGGAGAGAGTTCCACAGGCGGGAAGTGCGAGATAGGAAGCTGCAGGAGTAGAATTGTCGTTTGCATTTGGCTAACCTGACTGTGAATGGGTGGGACCTAGTTGCTAGTCTGGTTGCACGAGTAAACACCTGTTGAGGAGGCACCAGTGACTTAAGTTCGTTGGAGCAGAAGCCATGAAAGTATTTATAGAACAGACAAAGGGAGGCTACATTTCGACGATGGGGAATTGGCTGCAGTTGTGCCGCCAGATCAGTACCTATCACGTTACAGACTCTCCTTTGGAGCTTGTCAAGAACACTGAGGAGAACGGCAAGGGCACCTGACCATAAATGGCAGCAGTACTCCATGCACGGACGGATGGTTGACTTGTATATATGCAGGATGGATTCAGGTGTAAAAAACATCTTGGATCGACATAGTGACCCAACCTTCTTAGCAGTAGGTTTTGCTATCGATTCAATATAGTGGTTCCATTTGAGGTCTGAGGACAGGGTAAGTCCGAGGAGGCGTAGTGTATTACTCTCCGGGAGAATCGCTTGGTCCATGCTTATGGGAGGCAGGAGAGGTTGCCTGTAATGATTGACAGACAACAGCTTGGTCTTGGATGAGTTGAAGTTGACAAGCCACTTCTTGCCCCAGTTCACCACAGAGTGTAGATCCTGTACAAGGTCTGCAGCAAGATTATGTCTGTCCGCCACGACAGGTTTCTTACTGGTGCGGGAGTATATTGTAGTGTCAGCTGCGTAGATGCCTACTTGGGACTTGATCTTATCTGGGAGGTCGTTGATGAAAAGAAGGAAGAGCGTCGGGCCCAGGATAGAGCCTTGTGGGACACCAGCATTCGTGCTGTAGGACGAAGAGGCACGCCAATTCAAAACTACCTTCATTTTGCAGTTATTTGGTGATGATACTCAAGTGTTATCAATAGTGGAAAAGTGGGCTGCTGAATTTAAAAAAAGATAAGATAGCGACATGAAGATAACCTAAGGTCTACTGCCAACAGTGAGAAGAACGTTGGTCGTTGTCATTACATGAATATATATATATTGGTTTAAAGACCACAAAAAGGTATTTGTTTAGGTGTATTTTTTTTCGGTCACTTATCTTTGGTTTCTATTACATACTTGAATATACAATGTTGAATCTTTGAGAACTTTCACCCCTATATAAACCATTATGACGGGTTTTGTTTTGTCCTACGTCGGTTTCATTATTATTGAAATATGGCAGTTTTTTATTGTTACCCCTTTACGTAACAGTCTGTGTTAACCCTCTAGGGCCATTCGTATCATATTTGATACAGTATGAAAACAAGCCTTGAAAGAAATATTTTCCTGAAAAATTTTTTAAGAGAAATATTTTATAAATTTCAAATGAAAGCAGTACTGACTGCTCAGTCAATGAATACCAAATGTTTCCTTATAGGGAAATACCAAATGTTTCCTTATAGGGAAATACTGTATCAAATATGATACGAATGGCCCTAGAGGGTTAATGTATCGGCTTTTACTTAATAAAATATGTTTAGTACGTTTGTTCTTAAATTTGATGACATTTTATTGATGTTAGGTTTTTTATTGTTTTGATGTTTAACGATTCTAGGTTTTGTGGTATATTTTAGCCTACTGATAAAAGATTTTTGCATTATACACACAAACACGCATACATATGTATATATATGGAAGTAGGAAATTATAAACAAATGTTGGTGTGTATCTCTGTATGAATCTCTTTCTTGGTTCATGTGTAGGCGTGTACACATTTGTCGGTGTTTGTATGTGTACTCACGTACGCGAACGCTCAGAACAACTTGTGGGGGTCAAGGTCTGATTCCTTCTTGATGTATAGTCATGTTATCACTTTCTTGACCGGTTCCTATCGGTCACTGTCAGGAACAGACACAAATCTCTGTGACGTTTCGTTCAGTTCTTGTCGTTCACCCGATCTGAACATTACGCCATGACTCAGATTTGAGTGCAGACAGAAGCCAGTAAAATAATGGCGGAAGGGAATATTTTCAAGCGTTCCTACGACAAGAACGAGAAGAAAAAGAGATGTGTAAACATCGGCTCATGACTAATTGCTTTTTCATTATCTCTCCTTCTTTCTGTTCCCTCTTTTTCAATCTTTTGTTTTTGCCGATAGATTAATCTCAGCATAACTTTTTATCCATCTATTTTAGATCACCCTTCTCATATAATCTATCTATACCAGTCACTTCTCCTATATTCATATCTATATCTAAATACATCGATATCTATATATATATATATAATCATATAATTATGAATTAATTTTACATTGCGATTAATTCATATTTATAGGATTATGTTAAGCTCTATAATATTTATTATATTGAGCACTGATTATAGTAAAATAAATGCTGGGGTACTCAAAATATTAAAACCCCAGCATTTATTTTACTATAATCAGTGCTCAATATATATATATATATATATATATATATATATATAGTGGTTTAAAGACCACGGAAAGTTATTTGTCAAAGTGTATTTTTTTTTATTTCGGTTACTTATCTTGGTTTCTGTTACATACTTCAATACAAATTGTTGAATCTCTGAGAACTTTCACCCGTATATAAACAATTATTACAAGGGTTTTGTTTTGTGCTACGTTGGTTTCATTATTATTTCCGTGTCGAAATGTACAATTAATTCACAATTATATGACTATATTAAGCTCCATAATATTTATTACATTGAGCACTGTTTATAATAAAATAAATGCTGGGGTAGCCAAAATAGTAAAACCTTGAGTCCTTTTCACCTGGATCTATCTCTCTGTCTATCTATCTATCTATCTATCTATCTATCTATCTATCTATCTATTCTTAAAATAACTGAAAATGCAATTCGATAGAAATTTTTATTAGATTTTTCTGACATGCGCACAGGAGATTTTTCGGATATTAAGATTTTTTATCGTGTCACCCCAAGCAAGGCAGTACTGCCACTGGTGCGCAGGGGCAACATAAGAGGAGAGCGAAAGATTACATACGAGGAGAGCAAAGGGAAGGAGAAACCAATAATGAACCAGTTATAGTGTGTGTCAGAGAATGGGCAAGAGAAGGGTGGGAATACTGGGATGAAGAGAGTTGCGTGAGAGTAGAGAGTAGGACAAGATACAGTGGGTGATAAAAGAAGGATGGGAATCAAAGAAATAAGAGATATCAATTGACGTTGCATTTAAAATTTTGGAGATTGTAGCTATTAGGTTAGCAAGTATACAGCAGGGAGTTCCACAGACGGATAACGCGAGAAAAGAAGCTGGCTGGGTGGAAGTGGTGGAACAGAAGCTATGAAAATATTTGTAGAACAAACAGAGGGAAGCCACATCCCGTCGTTGAGTAAGTGGCTGGAGTCGAGCTGTCAGGTCAGGATCGATTACATTGTAGATTCTTCTTAGGATCTTGTCGAGAACCCCGAGATGAATAGCAGGGGCACCCGACAACAGTATTCAATGTATGTGCGGATGGTTGATTTGTATATGTGCAAGATAGACTTAAGTGAGAGAAACTTCCTGGCACGATAGAGTGACCAAATATTCCTAACAGTAGATTTAGCTATTGATTTGATGTAATAGTTCAACTTGAGGTCAGAAGAGAGAGTGATGCCGAGGAGGCGCAGTATATTGCTTTTGGGAAGATTAGCTCGATTCATGCTGATGGGGTCAGGAGGGACTGTCTGTAGTAGTTTATGGACAATGGTTTCGTTTTGGAAGCATTAAAATTTACGAACCATTTCTTACCCCACTCCACCACAGATTGGAGGTCCTTCTCAAGATCAGCAGCGAGGTTATCTTTGGCTGATTTCTTACTGAGACGGGATTAGATGGTTTTGTCGTCTACGTAAATTTTTACTTGGGATTTAATCACATCGCGGAGATCGTTGCTGAAGTTCAGAAAGTGCGTCGGACTTAGGATAGAGCCCTGGGGGACACGCGCGTTGGTGTGATAGGATCTGGAGATATGCCCGTTCAAGACGATCTTCAGTATGCGGTTTGATAGGAACGAATGGATTAAAATAGGCAAGCGTCCACTGATACCATAGCCTTGTAGCTTACGGTGAAGGCAAGAGTGCCAGACCCTATCAAATGCTTTGAAGATATACATAGCAACAGCTTGGGCTTCGCAGTTCTTATCGAGGGTCTGGTATGTATACTCGGTGATGTCGTTAGCATATCAGCATAGACCTGGCAAAGCGGAAGCCATACTGTCTGTTCGAGAATAGTTTATGGGCGGTGAGATGTTGAACTGGTTCAGTTTTAATCATAGTCTCTTACACTTATTAGGAAAACAGAGGAAAATAGTCGCTTATGATGGTCAGATGAGTGGAATCTAAAAAACTGTTTAAAATTAAAATAAACTCTTTAAATTTAAAATTAAATTTAAAATATATAATTAAAAATATAAATTAGGTTTAAATTTTTTAATTAAAAATCTGTTTAAATGATTTTTTGACCCGAGCGTTTTTCTCTAATCTATCATGTTAGATGATTTGATATAAATTCTTTGTTTAGCAGCATATCAACTCTTTATGATCAATTAATGACAAAATTTCACAATTGAATACATGGTAGATGATACTCAGAATATATATGTTTATGTGGACATGATTATTAGAGGCACAGATATGTGTGTTTTATAGTGTAGTTCTGTTGAAGTTATATTTGTAATACAGTTTGATTTATTTAAGAAATTGTAAGATATTGTATGGATTAATAGCCTGAAAGAGTTCTTTTCTGTTAGTTGTTTGGTTTATTTTGTTTAGTGGCATATCGATGCCTCTATGGGTTATTTATTGCCAAAGTCCAAATATTCCGAACAATTTTATGGCTTCAACTAAATATTTTGAACACAATAGTATGGCTTCAATGTATTGTTGGTATTTTTATAAATAAAAATGCATATTTTTAATTTCATAGTATTTTGATTTTGTTTGTGTTTTCATTATTTGCCTGTAGATGCGATCTTAATAGGTAATCCCACCGCGGGTTAAGGTAGAACTGGGAAAATCAATAACTAATAGGTGGTTTCACGTTGCTTAAAACCACTAATCTCCTTATAAGAGGCATTGCTGCCGGATGTAGCTTATCGTCATACCCAGAACTAGAGGCGTTACTTTTTTGTGAATATGTAGTATATACACACGCACGCGTGCAAACACACACACACACACACACACACACACACACACACACACACACATATATATATATATATATATATATATATATATATATTATTGAAAAGATGAATGACAAAGTGGAAAATGTTTCCGCGTTTTGTCTTTAAATCTTCATGTATGAATATCACTCTTTTCCCTTTGTCATATCTTTCCCGTGAAATTCTTCTTGATATATATAAAATTCTATATCGTCATAACATATATATATATATATATATATATATATATATAGTGAGAGAGAGAGAGAGAGAGAGAGAGAGAGAGAGAGAGAGAGAGAGAGAGAGAGAGAGAGAGAAAGACTTGTACCCGGAGAAAAAAAAACAAATGGATTTAAACAGAATGAACATCATATTGTAAATAAGACTTTACGACTCTTTCAGCCAACGCATCATCAAAGGTGCTCGTCGGCAAAATTTTAAATGCTAGACAGGATAAATTATTATGAATTGAAGAAGGGAAGGTGGAACTCGTTTAAAAAGATAATTTTAATCGAAATTAATTACAATGTAAGGGGGGAATAAAACGTAAAGTTCCACAAAGAGCAATAAAATGATAAAAGGGACTCACATACTCACATCTGCACATCCAAAATTTGAGAGACCTTCTAAAAGTGGAAGGTTTGAAAAAACTGTTCTCCACACAACAATTATAATAGTATCCTCACAAACTGAAATCAGTCGCAACAGCCCAAATATTGTCTTCTTACGCGTTGACAAAACCAGCAAATATGTAGTTCTTAACCAGCGAGATTACAACTAAAAATTACAATTTATCCTAGATGATACAAAAAATATATATATATATATATATATATATATATATATATATAACAAAATGAAGGAAAGTTTAACAGAATCACTAAAAGAGACGTAAACAAACTGATCACAGCGAACAATACTGAGATCGCAAGCTTAAAGATCAGTAAGATTGTCGGTGATTACCAGCCAACATAACTGTACGATAACGTCAACAAATGAACCCGATTTTTCTTTCCGTTCTATCATATCCTAAATATCTACACCAGTACATCATCTATCAAAAACTCCGAATGACAATTTCTCCATACATATCGAACAAATAAAGACGCGTCAACAACCTAATTCCTCTATAACCCACAGATAGGACACTAGATATTGAAAATCTTTTTTATCTACTCCCTCATCGAAGAAACACAATTATTGACTGCATTTGCAAACGCACGTCAACCCTTCTTCTCAAAATTCGACTAGAATCTCTTCGGAAACTTCTCCTCGCCTTTCCACGGAAATCCCATTCTATGATCATAATGGCAACACTTACTTCCAAACATATAACATCAGCATAGGAAACCCATTACGTTTTTCTTCCTCTAACTTATATATGTGTCCTATTGAAAACAAAGTATTTAAAGCAACTGATAAACCACGAATCTAAGCAAAATCTTTTGACAACATTTTAGTTTTTGATAAAAATTAGTGATGAAAGTATAAATCAACTAAACATATCAACGCTAAAATTTATATGTGAACTCATGGCTAATAACAAAATCTCATTGCTTGACGTCGAAACAGAAATAAAATACAAAGTATTTGCCACCTTCCTGTATAAAAAAACACTATTACGAACTCCTACACTATAATAGCTAATGTTTGAAAAGATACTACTAGTCCAACACAAATAAAAAATGCATCTTAAAAATTAATAAAGAAAAATTAATAACACTGTTCTATTGTGGAGGAATGACAATACATAGATATAAGTACGTAATATGGTTTTTTAGGTAGATATAGTAGTACACGTTCTTTTAGGGTGGCAACAACTAGTGAGCTGAGTAGACAACGACCGTGCTAGCCGTCAGAACTGAGCAAAAGCGCTTGGGACGATGAACGAGTTTTGTACTACCTAACAAACCAAACGGGAAAAGTGTAAGAAGTGATTAAATTTTTCTCACCTGTCAAATTTAAAGAAAGATATACACATAATGATTTCGAGCAAAAGAAATGCAATTCTCAAAAAGAGCCAGTCAATGGTTTGTTAGCATTAGTTAGATATTCAATCTCATTACTCAATAGTAATATTAAAAAATAGCAGACCAAACTGGTACAACACTAAAAGGTATTTAAAACATAAATATAGGTTAGACTGCTAGATTCACGCTTTGGTGGTCATTGTCCAAGTGTAAAACTGACAGATATCCTTACATTCTACTTATTCGTCATTTTACTTATTCGTCATTTTATTTTTCTATATATGTACATTTATTCAAGCATGTCATTTTGGTGATTAAAATATCAACGTTTATAAATTGGCGATACTTGGAAATCTAAGTGAACGCTATGTTTTCGAAAACTATCTAGTGTGACCGATACATTCAGATAATTAGCACTACACAGTCTTCCTTTGTAGTTGGTCTCATTCTAGATTGAGAACATCTGCTCACCCACATACACATAAGTTGTCGGAGCGTACAGACACTTGGAATGCGTGTCATTCGGTGATTGCAAGCGTGTCCAAGTCGCTGTCAACACGCCATTTCAGTGAGTGTCAGTTCTGATGAATCTCTTTTGCGCGTAAAACGCCGGCTAATCAGCCAGTGAAACGCTTCTGGTTAACACTAGACGGCATCAATCCGTACCTAACCACCCTAGTCTTCAATTCTTTCGTACTGAAGCGACAACCATAAATCTTGAAAAAGAGAAATCACTAATGAGAACAGGGTGGAAGCAGGCGATTAAGAATGTGTCTGACTGCAACAAGCACTAGAACACATGAAGAACATTCGTTAACCTCCTCTTCTAATATTCTTTTTCATACTTGTTGGCTATTAAGGACATCGGCCGAAAGCGGAAGAATCCATATTTTTTGTCTGTTCAGTCATTATATGCTTGGTTTAAAATGGGAGCGAACGATTTGAACATGTTTACAACCAAAACAAATCAATGGATGGATGAACTTGAAACCTCTTCTATGTGAAGCGGTCGGTTTTGATGTTGTGGGGTTCTTCATCAGCAGCATAATTCATATGGCACAGAGCTACAAAGCGGCAGATTTGCTTCTTGTTACGCTGATTAATTCAATGAAATAAAGATAAAAAAATTTATTTAAGAAATATTCAGGACTTAAGAGTTAGGGGCGAAATGCACACACCAACAAATATTTATATTATTTACATTGTTCAGTGTGTTATCCTCCTCTTTGATGCCATATTCACGACGATTCGGCGGTTGTACACTCCGACATTGTCTCAGTCAGTCAGTAAAGTGCCATACGTGATACACGCTTGGGCGATCATGTCTCGAAAGAGACATGACTGACTGGGCAGAAGATTATCACGCAGTAGGTTGCCATTGCTTTCTGCGGTAGACTGATTGCCGACCAAGACTATAGAACCCAATGTGTTCTGTTATTTAACCCATAACTGGAAGAAATAGACGGATTAATACCTTTCCCAAGGGTATTTGCGCATAAGTGAATGCAACTGTGACATTGTGTAGGTGATTGTAATTTCGAGTTAAACCACTTTTTTGGTACACTGAGGTAGATTGTTCTAATTTCACGATTCATGCAACCTCCAGATGTTTCAATAATAGTTGTCACTCTTTTAAAGTTTTTCTCTTCCACTCTGCTGTAGCCAGATTTTAAACAGTGAAGTTACTTTACTCTTCAGGTCAAGTCACTGGATCCAACAAACGCTTTTATTCACTGGTTTATGTGTCCTTGTTGACAAGCATATATATATATATATATATATATATATATATATATATATATGTATATATATATATATATACACTAGCAGTATAGCCCGGCGTTGCTCGGGTGTAATGAAAGCTTTAAAACTAATCCATGGTCCTGGAGCTCAGACTCTTTGGACGTTGGCACGAAAGACTAAAAAGCAATAGTTGTTTCCAGTTAAAGCGGAACCGTAGACTGAAAGAAAAATGAATGGATGTAAGTCAAATTTTGATTTCCTGGTATCAATATCAAATAAGTTTTTTTCATCGTAAACTGAATTTTGAAGGCTAAATAAGTCCTCTGAGTAAATGGTATCATGGCTGAGACTAAGAACTACAATTATACCTACTTAGAGCCAAACCCGAAGCAAAAACTGAAGTAAAAGGGTTGAAAAAAATGCAGACATACAGGCAGATAAACAGACATACACGCACAAACACCTTGCCTTTTATATAGATTATCGATTTCCTGCACTATTGTAAGATCTGAAACCTTGAAACTTCTGAATATCGTTTCTTATGTCTTTGTCTATGAGTGTATCAAATTTGATTAAAATCGGACCACTCCTTCTATAACCCGATTTTTTCGATTATCGATTTTCGATATTTATCGGGAGTACCTCGACACAAAACCTAGCTAAGATGACTCGCAGACGCCTATAGCACAACTGTGTAAATTTTCAAGAAAATCGGTTCATCCGTTTCGGAGTCTATAGCTAACGGATACACACACATACAGACACACACAGAGACACATTCCCATTTATAAATAATTTTAGATATAGACATGTGCAATCGATAAACTGTCATAAATAACATCCCCTCATTGTAGAAGGGGCGCGATGAATGAATTGTCGCCTAAATGAAACCAATGTGAAAATAACTTCACTGTTTTATCATAGCGTGTTCCGAGACAGAAGCCAGCAGAGTCAATTAACTTTTGCTGATGTTTATTTTCGCGCTGTTGAGACAAGCTTTGTGACACCGCAAACTATGGATCGAGAAAGACCGAGACCAGGCCGTACAAAGAAGAACCCATTCAACAGGTTATCGGTGACGATCCAGGTAATCAGCACACGTCAAGTGGCCCTAGCCTGTCGTACATCTCATAATACTGCATAAGGTGTTCTTCAAGCGAAGTTCCTGTGTCCATATTATTTTCAAAGTGTGCAGGGTATTTTGCTCGTATGGTTGACACCGAAGAAGACATTCAACAGACTGTCGGTGACGATCCAGGTAATCAGCACACGTCAAGTGGCCCTAGCATGTTGTACATCTTATAATACCGCATAGGGGGTACTTCAAGCGAAGTTTCTGTGTCCATATTATTTTCAAAGTGTGCAGGGCATTTCGCTTTCTGATAACTCACACGGTATAACCTTTGCCGGTGGTTTATTGCACAAACTTTATTTGTTGTTTTTCTCTTCAGTATCGTTTACAGTTGAGGCATCGTTTAGAAGAGATGGAATAACAAATTAAGCCAATTAACATTTGTGGACAGATTGGAATCCCTGTATTAAAATAAAGGTCAGACACTAAATGATTGTCAGAGAGGTCCATATATTCTGCCAGCACGTCTTACAGGAGCTGTCTACAGGGACTTTATTTCGAACAAACTTACGGACTTACTAGACGATGTATCCTTGCTAATACGAAGACGCATGTTGTAAATGAATAATGGAGCCTCAATGCATTTTATTAGATTGTCCCAAAAGTTCGTAATCACTTGGTAAACGGGTCTATCTGGTTCAGCACAATCGAGACAAGTGATGGGTTCAGAAAGGGCAAGAGACACTGTCGGTTCCAAAACAAGATCGATTCGGCAAGAAAGTCATGTTGTACATTTGGTGGAACTTTGAAGGAATCATGCATTTTGAGTTGGTTCCGAAGGGTCGTGCAATCAGTGCCGAACTTTACTGTCAGCAACTTGAGCGGGTCTACGAAAAGTTGAAGCAAAAATACCCAGCTCTGATCAACCAAAAGCGCGCTTTGATGCAGCAGAACAATGCCAAGCCACACACCGCCAGGAAAACCAAAGACAAATTTGGAGAGCTGGACGGCGTTGAGGTTCTGCCACATCCAGCCTACAGTCCTGACTGTGCTACATCAGATTACGGCCTTTTCCGCTCAATGCAACACTTTCTGAAGGGGCACCGACTCGTTTGATGAAGTCGAGGAAGCGTGTTAAGAATTCTTTGATTCGAAGCCGGTTGAATGGTACTTTGACCAGATCTGAAAGCTTGCAGATCGATGGCAAAAATCTTGGAAAATGATGGTCTTTATTTTGAGCAATAAATTTTGTTGTTTTTGCGAATAAATTTTCAATTTTTTGCAAGTGTTTAGATTACTTGGGGAGTAAAATTTCAATTTTTTGCAAGTGTTTACGAACGTTTGGGACAATCTAATAGTCATATTGTTCACGATTCACTGGCTAACATCTACTATGAAATGTGCATAAGTAAAGGAGGACCGATTCGATTGCATGCACATTTCCACGACCTCAATCCTTTGGACGGTAATTCGTAGGGTTTCCTAAAACAATTGATTTATACGGAAGACATTGCTAATGCAGAAACGCTTCGTCAACGTGTCATGAGATACTGTAAAACCATTCAACACCGCATGGAAGTAATTGAAGGCGACCGGGGGTTAATGACCCGAAAGTTGCATGCGTGTGTAAAAGAAAGCAGAAGACATTTGGAACATTTGTTATGAGTTTCTGTGTCCAACGATGGCCTTGCGTAGATATATATATATATATATATTTTAATTCAGATACTTCAATCCAAGGGAAAAAAGCAGGAAGGTAAATTCCAAAAAACCCGATCCTAATTAATATTAAAAATTTATTTTGATATTAAAAAATGATACAGGAAGAGAGCTCCATGTAATAAAATATTACAGAGCAAATATATATTAAAAAAGGATTAATTCAAAGATGTTGAATGGCCATTTCGATATGAAGATCCCCACGGGGGACGACACATCACCTCAGCAACAGAAAAAACCTTTCAGAAACTGGAGAAAAATTAGTCTACTTTTCCTTTTTAAATAGATTGCAATCTATTTAAAAAGGAAAAGTAGACTATATATATATATATATATGGTTATTACGATGAATTTGAAAATTGTGTTATAGGCATATATACAACAAAATTATAGACATATATGTAACATAAATTGATCGTAAATAATCTGGCCGGTTGAAATATATAATAAATATAATATATATAATACTGATTGATTATAAAGAGACTATCTACTTGAATACGAATATCGATCAAAAGTAGTGTGTGTGTGTGTCCATTCTTATTCATATCTGTCTTTCGATTTTCTATATTTATCGTTGAAGAATGTTTCGTATCGGAGAAAGCGGTCATCATCTAAAGATTGCACTGAAGCGTGGAGCTGACAGTCATCATCCAATGTTGATTCCGACATTTGCACTTTATCTGTCTATCCTCCACATACGGCTGGTAGTAACATCTTTGCCAGAAAAAAAAAGTGTTCGACAGTATGCAAAAGGTAAATGCAACGATTGATAAAGAATATCGAGAGAGGAAGATGAAGAACGGAAAAAGGGAAGAAAAAAGTAAAGAAAAAAAGAAAGAATACGATAACAATGGAGGAATGTTAAAGAGATTCGAAAGAGGAAGAATGGTGAAAGAAAGGAATCTAATAGAAAAAGATGAAAAAGAAAATTAGATCAACACAAAAGCAAAAACCGTCAGAAAAGACGAAAGAGTAAAAACTCAAGAAAGAGGGAATACATAAAAGCAAGAAAGAGGAAAATGATGAATAAAAGGAGTTGAAAGAGTATTGAGAAAGATGAACGAAAGTTGAAAGCAAAGTAAAAGTATCGATGGAAAGCGTTGTGGATTCCGGGTGAGGAACCGCACAAAATAATGAACAACAAAACAGATATTTGAGATAGAAAAATAAGTTATATTAAACGTAAAAATACAACCTTGAACGCAGGTTAATAATCCAGGAATACGATTAGTAAGGAATATGTATATATATATATATATATATATATATATATATATATATATACTATAGTCATCCGCAGAGAGATCTGTTTCGCTGTATTACAGCTCATCAGTACGGCTTAGACTCCGTTCGCTTCCTAACCCAGGATTGAAACCCGACCAAATCGGCGTCAATTCATGATCGAATGAGCGATATATATATATATATATATATATATATATATATATATATATATATATATATATATATATCGCTCATTCGATCATTTCGATCATGAATTGGAGCCCTCTAGCTATTGGGACGCTCGTGGCCTTGGGGTAGATCTGTCGCGGATGACTACATATATAAGTCTTTGAAGTGAAGCCCTGCTAGAATTAGTATGTCCACGTCGAATCTGTCGGTTGCTGTGTAATGCTATTCTGGCTGAGTGGAGCTCAAAGCTACTATGACTACTGACGCGGTATTCTCTGTTAAACTTCGGTATCGTTCGGTAACTTACAGTAACTTCCGGATCTCTTACCGACACTCACTATGGCAGGAGTATATATACACTCAAGTCGTGTCCATTATCATGGAAAAAAGGGAGATCCCACAACAAAGAAAGAAACCAAGAAAGTAAAACTGAAAGAAAGATGTAAGGAATGAATAAAAAATCAAAAGAGTAAAAAAAAAAAAGAAAAAAATGAAATACATAAATCAAAAAAGAAAAAATGTAAGAAAAAAAAACGACAGAAATAAAGAAATAAGCAAAAATACGAGAAAGAAAGAAACGAATTCGCTACTAGACTAGCATCTAGGTCCCACCCTTTTACCGTGAAGCTGATAAAATGTAACCTGAATTTCTACTCTAACAGCTTTTTTCTCTCACTTCCCGCCTGTGGAATTCCCTTCCATATACTTGCTTCCCCGACAGCTATAATCTCCAGGAATTTAACTGTAAGCTCAATAGACATCTCTCTCACTAACTCGCATCCATTCCCTCAAGCTCTTTTCTCCATCCACTCCACCCCTATTACACCGGTATTCTCATTCATTTCTTACCCTCCTCCTGACATCCCCTATAACCTACCCCTTTTTTTCATCACTTTCTCCCTGCACAACAAGAGAACAAAAAGGTATAAATGCTGCCAATAATGAAGTGGTCAATGAGAAACAAACTCTTCATTTAGCGTAAAATCTATACCAGACTAGCATGGTAAGCATTATTTTCCCGTGTAATTTTAAGAATTATTCATATAATAAGGAGTCTTCATTTTATTCTGAAGAATTTTTTTCCCTCAAGAAGCAATAATTGATCATCGAGTTTAGATTGTCCCAGAAATTTTTGTTTGTTGTTTGGTGTTCTCCATGGCTGATCCTTCAAAAATCAGATGAGGCCAATAAGAGCATTTGCGTTGAACTGTGCTTTATGAATGTCACGCTGTACGAATCATCGATCCCCTTGAAAGCGTTCTCGACAAATATTCAATATCTTCTGAGAAAATCAGCAGGACACTAACCCTATTGTTTAATCCATTCAAACAGGAGACACTACTGCTGTGTAAACGTCTTAGTGTCTATTGGACTTTCCTAGTCTGGTATAAGATCAAATGTATGAAAACTTCTGTGGGAGTCTCACTTGCTACAGTCGTAATTGTCTTTTTAGCAAGCCTATTAATCATTGCTCTAAGGTAAGGTATCAATTATGGATTTAGATAAGACAATCGTTAATGTCTCACCTAAAAAATAATGACTAAAAAATCGCCTTGTTTTTTAATGTAAAATTTACTTCTCCTGTTGATGACTATTCCTTAAAAAGATAGACCGTAACTTTAACACAGGCGGCTAAATTTACCTAGTTCGAGAAATAATACAATAATAATCCATATATATAGCCATATATAAAAAGCAATCTGTGAGTCTGTGAGTGATTGTTCCCTATGCACGCCTACATTTTTAAGCTACGCCATTCAAACTTTCTAGGGACACATATCTACAGGGAAGTCAGGTCAAGACATACTTTTTGAGTTTAAGTTTAGCAATTTTCTCTTTCACACTTTTTGGCCAATGGAGCCGATTGTTTACATTTGCTCCGTAAAACATCTAAAACCTAAGATGGTTGCCAAATTACGCCACAGAAATCAAATCGCACTTGTCAAACTCGACTAAAATATGTTTTTATTAAAAAAAAAAACCCTTTATGTTTCATTTTTATTCCGACGTTTTAAAAATTCATTTGGTCAACAAAAAATGTGAATATTTTCCCCCGTAATTTTGAAACAAAGAAATATTTAAAAACAAAAAAGTGTTTTTTCAAACAAAAACAAAATATGTTAAAAAAAATGTGCCAATGGTAAATTTAATTATTTAACTCTTTTTTTTTTCAGATTTAATATTTCATACTTCAGAAAAAAAAAAAAACTTTTTTTTCGCTAAATATTTCATGCAGGAAATCAACTGTCTGTGATTCGTGTGGCATTAATGTAACTTTTTCCTCTCAAATTAAATGTCTACATTTTTAAATATTATTCGAAAATTTCTGAACTGAGAGCGTAATAGTTTTTATATTTCTAATTTCAGTAAAACGAAATAAATTATTTTATTTTTATGTTAAATTCATTTAATCAACAAAAAATGTAAATATTTTCCCCAGTAATTTTGAAACAAAAACAGACGTAATGTTGTTTACAAATTCACACAAAACATCATATAACGTTTACGCAAAACAAAAGAAAATAGATTATTTTCCTGGAATTTTTGAACAATTTTTAAACGACAATTTTTTAAATAATTATTTTTTTTATATAACCGAGTCCTACTACTAAAATGTTCTGAGTTGCACGGGCAACGCCGGGCTATGATGCAAGTGTTAATATAACAATACTTGTTGAGAAACAATACAAGAGAAAGAGCACATCAATGAGAATATATTTGTTTACAAGGACGGTGATGTCTGGTTCAGTACCGTTAAGAACGCAGCCTTTAGCGTTTTGAAATTCCATAAGTTCTTTGATATTTGGTCGTTTTTTTTTATCACCTTCTCTGGTTTGTGGCGGTACTATTTCTGACTATCGGAACAGATTGGGTTCTATAGCCTTATTTTGAGACATGATCGCCCATGCGTGTATCACGAATGGCACTTAACTTAATTAATTAGAATTAATTCTTAATTAAGTCAATCGGTTAAGCGCTACATTCACAAAGAGACCTGATTAATCTAAGTTTACAACTATTTTATACACTGCGGTTACAAGTTCGATCTGCACAGGCCGCTACAAATTTAATATATATCGTGAACACATCATTCAGTAGGTTAAGTGCCATACACGCTTGGGCGATCATGTCTCGAAAGACATTACTTTCTGCGGTAGCCTGGTTGCCAGCTAAAGCTATAGAACACAATCTGTCCTGTTATTTAACCCATAACTGGAAGAAAGAGAATGATTAATACCTTTCTCAAGTGAATGCAAGTAATTCAACTTGAATTCGAACTCGACTCCCCGATTTCTCATTCCGAGCCGATATACACTGCACCGCAAAGAAACAGTCTAGTACTGCGTTTAAATAAAAAAAAAAAAAACTTTATGTCTGCTTGACCGGCCATTAAATGTAAGTAATCACTGGCTTTGTTGTAAAAGATATCTGTCGGTTGATTATTTTACGTCATAGATTTTCCGTAGCCACATATGATTTTGGGATTTATTTTTGTTCCTAGATGTGTTCAAGACAGATTTTTGGTGTTGTATGGCTCCGAGAGAGACAACAAATACACTGTTTCTGCAGACACCGTCACTTCAAACTTGATTACCTTTACTTGGCTTGATATTTTCAAGAGTTGATGAATGACTGCCCAAAACGAGTAACGAAGTCGCCGTACAAACGTATGATTTTATTAATACATCCAACCAGCAGCCGATAACGAGCCGTTCTTCATAGAATTGTTCCTTCTTTTCTGATCTGACATTTTTTTATGTGTTGTTTAGTTGTTCCTTATGCTTTGTTTTTCATGATCATTTTTTTCTTCTTTTCTTTCAAGGTTTTTATTCATTTTTGTCTCTAGCAATGCTTCCTACTTTTACTCCGTCCGTTTTATATCGTTTCTCTTTCGTTTATCAGTTGGGTAAGTGAATCGGTTCTTTCTTTCTTTTTGAATATTATTTTTCCTTTTTCATAGTTTTTTTTTATTTATTTTCCTTTATTCTGTTTTCTTTTGTATCTCCTGATTTTCTCCTTTTGCTTTCTTTTAACTTCTTTTTCCATTTTCTAATAATCCGCTTTCTTTCCTATTTTCTTTCTTTCACTTTATTTTTCCACTTTTTCTTTCGTACTTTTTTCTATTTTTTTTTCTATTTTTCTTTCCACTCTTTCTTTCTTTCTTTCTTTCTTTCTTTCTTTCTTTCTTTCCCCCGCAATATTACTTTTAACAGTTATGAATTAAACCACATTTACTTTTCCTCCCTATATTTTCTTTCTTTCTTTCTTTCTTTCTTTCTTTCTTTCTTTCTTTCTTTCTTTCTTTCCCAGCAATATTATTTTCAACAGTTATGAATTAAAACCCATTTATTTTTCCTCTCTATATTTTCTTTCTTTCTTTCTTTCTTTCTTTCTTTCTTTCTTTCTTTCTTTCTTTTTCCAGCAATATTACTTTCAACAGTTTTAAATTAAACCCCATTTATTTTTTCTTCTATTTTCTTTCTTTCTTTTTTCTTTCTTTCTTTCTTTTCTCTTCAATATTACTTTTAACAATTATGAATTAAACCACATTTACTTTTCCTCCCTATATTTTCGTTCTTTCTTTCTTTCTTTCTTTCTTTCTTTCTTTCTTTTCCCTTCAATATTACTTTTAACAATTATGAATTAAACCACATTTATTTTTCCTCTCTATATTTTCTTTCTTTCTTTCTTTCTTTCTTTCTTTCTTTCTTTCTTTCTTTCTTTCTTTCCCCCGCAATATTATTTTAACAGTTTTGAATTAAACCTCATTTATTTTTCGTCCCTATATTTTCTTTCTTTCTTTCTTTCTTTCTTTCTTTTTCGACATGTTTATTTTTCTGTTTTTTCTCCGATTTTTACTCCTTTTGACTTTTTCATTTTTGACTTTTTGCTTTACATTACTCACCTAACCGGTTCTTTATTCTTTCCCCCTCTAAAAACCTTCCTCCTCCTCTTCTTCTTTCTTCTCGCCCTTTCTTCTCTTCTTCTTTCTCTTCCTTAATTCCTTCCTTCTTTTCAAAAACGCCATCTTTCTTACTCTGTCGTTTGACTTTCTCTTTTACTTTTTCCTCTGTTACTCGACCTCATCACTTCCTTCACAAATGTCGCTTCGTTTAACCAAGCGGAAGTGACGTCATTCAATCACTCCAAGCGACCAGTCTCATCTAAAACGTCCCCAAGGCAAGTCAGTTATCAAAACTAAGTGAGGCAGATGGCCGATCAGGCAAAGAACCCGATCAACTGATCGACGAACAAGTGATACGGAAGAACAGATCACTCGCTCGAATTCGATGAAGCGAATACGCAATTATAGCCCAACCGATCTGCTTTAGAAATCGACAATATTCTTGGTTCCGTTTAAATCTGTTAAAATAGCAAGTTGCTCACTCCAACAAAGATGGCGTGGGCATCTGGTGTTCATTTGAATCTAATACAACTCTATGAAATTGGCCAACGAACATAGGTTTACAGTAGAACGAATTCAACATTTTTATATTACAATACAGTGAACAGACCAACCTAAGTTATCGATCCAACTAATTTGAAGTGTGTGCGTTTGTTTTTGTGCATTTGTTTGTGTCTTTGTGCCTGTGTAAAAGATTCGACCATTTTGAATGTTTATTTAAAAAACCGGTCTCTAATGTATATTTATTTGCCATTCTTTAAAAGCTGCGTTCGATATTTTTTTGCACACATATGCATGCTCCATCATACATACATACATACATATTATATACCGATAAAAAAAAATTAAATTCATATTATTGATTTCGGAGCAGATTTTATCATTATTAGAATTTTTTCATTATTTAGTAAATTCATGCAAAGTGGATTGTATTTTTTATGTATTATTCTTATTTATTAATATTACTAAACAATATAATTGGCGCAACTAACTTTTCCAATATTTTGCAGCACTTAGAGAAGAGTACGATTTAAGAAAAGAAAAAAACAATGATTGTGTTTAAAAGACTGTTTAACGAGTATACCTGTCTTCAAGTTAAGTATAAATTTTGCGTAAAAGAATGAAAATATGAACAATACTAGTCATTGCATTTTTTATACTTTTTCTCCAGAACAAGCGACATTTGCACAAAATATTTTTTTAAAATATTCTTTATACTTTTATACAGTTTTTAAATATAACGGAAAGTAAACAAACATGTTTGTTGTGGATCTTCGTCGCCCAATTTGTTGTGGAGTTGTGGCGAAACTTCGTCGCAAAGTGTAGTGACCGGTTTGTGCCGTAAGTAAGACACGGAACAAGAAGGTAGGTTCAAAACAGTGTATTAGCATAACAAGAAACAAGATGCCCAAAAAAGTATTAATAAATAGTAATATGGAAATAAGTAAGTCCGAAGGTGTTATTACGCTGCCTGACTAGTATCTGTCGTTAACTGCTTCCGTTAACTGCACCTGTTGGCTAACTGATCATAACTAACTGCCAACTTGACTGCTCGTAACTGCTCGTAACTGACTCTCTAGCCTGATGTCCGGAAGTCACGCAGGTAATTTATAAGAGGAAGAGTTCATTCCTCGCAGGAGGGCATCATAAAAATACTGTCAAAATGTTAAACACAATTTTTTTCTTAAACTATTCATAAACATTTTTCTTAAAATTATTCTTTTTCTATTATTAATATTTTTACATAGTGTAACTTCTTAAATAAATTACATAAATTAAGTTATCTGTCATATCAAAAGGAACACACACAAACAAAACTTTCCTCAAAATATGCGCAGTGCTCAAAATAACTGATTTTTTGACGACTTCAAGGAAAAGGAAGACACGCAGTTCTAACGGGATTGATGTCAATGCGCCAGTCACGACTGGAATCAGCTAGACATTCCATTATTGTATTCGGGCCACCTCTAATCAATAATTTGAATGTTATCGGTGCCTTCTGGATGGCGATGATGTATCATTCTGGTTTGGTTTGATGTGATTTGTTTTACGACATATCAACCTAAATGAGTTATTTAATGCCGACAAGATTCTTAAAATATATTCATATGTTAAGAGTATGTATTCTTTGTAAAAGATCAGTATGTAGATTGTGTTTTATTGATGCATTTTTGTAAAGAGGGTTTTGTTGAGTCAGATGTATTACTGGTATGTATTTTCTCTCCAAAGATATGTTGCAGGTAAACTTTTTTTTCTCTAAAAATATTATTAGAATTTTTACTATAAAAGTCTATTTTTTACTGCCGAGCGAAGGAGACAAAACGAATCTACTATTATCACTAGAATTCCCAACTTTGGCAGTTTCCGTAAATCTTCGGTAAAGACTTGTGAAAAGACTTGTTTTTATTTGGAAAATTGAAAGCTCTGATTGCTTAACAAATCCATCTCTCTGTTATAAACTTTGAAATTAGGCGATTGTACATTCTGCTTTTATAATTAATTATTTTTTTTATATGTAAAGACTTTGTTTCGTAACCCATCCAGGCGTCTTCGAACTTATTCACTTATATTTTTGGTGCCGTATTTATTTATTTGTTTAAACAAAAGTGTAAACGTGTGTCTGGTCAGGTTTGAGGTGCTAGGGAAACGGCTGCCGGGTTTTCAACGTGACTTTTCTGTGATCAAATAACACAGCGTGGGCAGAGAAGTTCCCTGTTGTAATAAAAGTCTTGAGGACTAGCTACTGTGATAAGAACATCATCACGATTAGCGACCCGACTGTGTCGTCATAATTGGTCCCGTTTCGATAGCATCAACATGCTCAGGTTCCGGTCATCATCATCAGCCGGGGCAAGGTGTCACACTATAACCAATGTACATAAATGCCTAACATATAATGGCTCCTCTTATATTGTTTTTGAGCCAGCATTGTCACTGATCACATACTGTCTTCACCACTAAGCCTGCTTTTAGAATGATTGATATTTTGCGGTTTTTTATCGTAATGATAGCAAGGGTTTGGCCTTGTGCTGCAATTATCAAGCTTTTAGTTTTCCTTTTTAGATCATCGTGTCTCAGACATATCCAAAATGTTGCTTCTCCTTCAAATCTTGTGTATAGCTCTCAAATTGGTCATGCAATCTCATATTCAGATCTTTCCTTCCATTTTCCTCTGAATTTCTCCTTGCCAATGCCATGCTTTGCACAAATACTCATATCTTGGGCCACATATCTTAACAAATCATCATCACTATTTGCCAAATGCTCTTTACTCTTCGATCAAATTCAGTACAATCTTAAACATTATAAAGCCTCTGCATCGATTCCTTATTATGTACAGATCTAGACAGGATCATCATCCTTCATGGTCTTCCTACAAAGTTTTATTATCCCTTCTTTTGTTCCATTAATAATCGATGCACCGTACCATTCACATGGTGATTGCTGTAATTAAATTCCTTGCATTCAGATTAGATTTCAAACTCGAATACTCTCTCTTCAATTAAGTCAGCTTTACTTTCATTTCTATGTACAACATATAAAGTTATAATTTCCCCAAAATGCTTGTATCCATTAGCATCAGAGGCTCATCTATAGATTCATCAAATCCTAGAAATATATCGCGAGAAAAGCTTGTTTCATTTCGAGTGCGGAACATAAAGAAATATTATTCTCAATTTCACCGCTACTTTTTTATCTTTATATTGTTTTCAGCAACGAATCATTTTAATGTTTCAGATTCGTTCAGCGTAGCAAAATAAATATTAACACTTTTTGGTGCATGTCATTAATATGCGGACGGTCATGGTGATACCTATCTGAAAACCGTAGCTCAAGAATATTTCTAAAATTCTGTTTTTTAAATCAAGGCACATATTCGTGCCAATTTCTGCAACATGAAATCCATACTTTGAACACAATAAACAATATATATAAAGGCATAACGCTGGTTCCTCTCGTATAGTTCATGAGTTAGCCTCTAATAACTAATGATTAGATGATTTACATTTTTAGTTTTATCCGTTAGTTTGATCTTTTGAATGAACATCGTATTGATTCTATGTGCTCTTTTTCATTGAACTTAATTTTTAGTCGTATAGATTTCATGTGCTCTTTTTATTGAACTTAAATATTCGATCATATAGATTCTATGTGCTCTTCTAATTTTCAGTCGTATAGATTCTATGTGCTTTTCTTATTTTCAGTCGTATAGATTCTGTGTGCTTTTCTTACTGAACTTAATTTTTCAGTCTTATAGATTTTATATGCTCTTCTAATTTTATTGGCTTACGGCCTATCACGTTGAATACACTGGTTCTCGCTCGATCACCGAAGTTAAGTAACGTTGAGCCTGGTCAGTACTTAGATGGGTGACCGCTTGGGAATACCAGGTGCTGTAAGCGTATAGTGACGGATGTGCGTTGTGGTGCAGTGGATATCGGCTCGGAAAAAGAAATCGGTGATCCGAGTTCGAATTCCAGTTGAATACCATGCATTCACTTAAGCACTGGTACCCTTGGGAAAGGTATTAATCTGTCCATTCCCTCCAGTTATGGGTTAAATAACAAGGGTAGGACTTGGGGACTGTGCTCTTAAGAACAAATCCCAATGAATCGTGGAAAGAAAAACGTTGTAAAAATAAAATAACCTTACCCAAAATCACTGGTTATGACCTTAAAATGATCCCATAAGGATTAATAGGTCGTTAAGCCTAAAAAAGAAACTAATTTTATTTATTTTTCAGGTGTATGAATTATATGCGCACTTCTTATTGCATTTTTTGAGAATTATGAATTTCATGTTCGCTTCTTACTTTACTTACTTTTATATGCTTTACTTATTGCGCTTGATATGCGTTGTGGTGCCGTGGATATCGGCTCGGAACGAAAAATCGGGAAGCCGAGTTCGAATTCCAATAGAATTCCTTGCATTCACTTACGAACAAATACCCTTGGGAAAGGTATTAATCCGTCTCTTCCTTCCAGTTTTGGGTTAGATAATATAATAGATTGAGTTCTGTAACCTTGGCTGACAACCAGTCTACCGTAAAAGGTAATGGCAAACTTCTGTGGGATAATCTTCTGACCAGTCAGTCATGTGACGAAAGAGACATGATCGCCCAAATCGTTTATAACGTGTGGCACTTAACTGACTGACTTATTGCATTTACTTTTTTTAGTCTTGTGCATTTCATGTGCTTTTCTCATTTTACTTATTTTTTAGTCTTATGGATTTTTTGTATTCTGCTTAAAAAATGCACCCCAACATCTTTTCTGAATGCTGTAGCTTTCCAATAATCTACCCTGAAAAAGATGAAAGTGGGCTTCATTACTAGAAATGATTTTTTTCGAAAAATCATCATCGGTGTGTCTTTGTGTTTCGCTCAACTGACGTATGTACGGCGCTTCACAATTTTGTAAGCGATGTAACGTTGCTGTGGAGAGGTTCAATGTCTGCGGGTGTTGACTAATAGAGGTGTCTGAATTCTCGGCTATATTCTTGCGCACTGAAGCAACATTTGTTAGCTGAACGGTGTAAACGAGCTCGCAATGTTTTCTTCACATCTGCCACCGACTCAGTTTCTTTGAATTTATGCCAAATTTTGGCAGTTACACTCTCGGTTGGTCGATTATGTTGACAAAAAAAATGGCGATGTGCCTGAAATTAATTTCTGTTTGAACGTTTATTTTGGTAATAGGCTTCGGTAAATTTAACACGTTGTTCGATTGTTAATCTTTCCATCCTTGCAATTGCCAAAGACTGAAGTTGTTAAATCTGAAAGACATTAAAAAATTATTAAACGCTTAAACGTATTTAGCATTTAAAATCGGTCCAAGTTCTTCGAACACTCTCTCTCTCGCCCCCCGCCTCTCTCTCTCTCTCTCACTCTCTCTCTATATATATATATATAGGTATAGATGTCCAGTCCGTAAATAATCCAACAAGGATAATCCAGCAAGTCCAACAAGTCAGTCAGTTAGTTAAGTGCGATACGTGATACACGCTTGGGCGATCATGTCTCGAAGGAGACATGACTGAATGGGCAGAAGATTATCCCGCAGTAGTTTGCCATTGCTTTCTGCGGTAGATTGGTTGCCGACCAAGGCTATAGAACCCAACCTGTCCTGTTATTTAACCCATAACTGGAAGGAATAGACAGATTAATGCCTTTCCCAAGGGTATTTGAGCGTAAGTGAATGCAATGATTTCGGCTGGAATTCGAACTCGGCTCCCCGATTTCTCGTTCCGAGCCGATATTTAATGTACCACAACGCACATCCAACAAGATCAACTTATAAAATATTAAGTGTCATATCTATATAGGAAGCTCAATGGATAATATCCAGAGCAATATGATATTTATAAAGGAAAACTCAACACGACATTTAAATTGGTTATATAATTCATTTCAATAAGCTAAATTTGCTCATTTTATCAGACCACACAATATTCGTTCCATTTGGTACAAACATTTTTACGGGAAAGGATCTTTGTACGAAATAGAACGAATATTGCGTGGTCTTATGAAATGAGATAATTTAGCTTATTAAAATGACTTATAATTTATAACTAATTTAAATGTCGTGTTGAGTTTTCCTTTATATATATATATATACGAAGTCTGTTCAAAGAGCTCAGTGAATGGTGCTATAAAAAGAAAACTACAGAACATATCAATTCGACATTTAATCTCCTTCGAATTAGTCCCCTTTTAAAATAACATACTTTATCCAACGTCGTTTTCATAATGGAAGGACTCCTGGAATTTCTTTTTTGAGACTTCTTCCTTGTAGCATTTTATGGGATCTCCGCGACAACTTTCAATCTTGTTCCTCTGATTTTTTGAAAGAGAATATGTACAAACCAGTGGAATGTTATGCATGGACAACATCAGCGGCACAAGCTGTACAAAATGGCCAGGCATGTTATCATAGTGAAGTTAACACACAACGGAAGCATGCAATTCTATACTTTTCCTACAAACAACATCTCTCTAACGCCGCAACACGTCACGCTAGTTCGTCACGTTTGTTGTCTGGTCAGTTGGAGCATACTCATAATGAATATGGTCATTTCATTCAAAGAAAAATATCATTATTGTCGTCAATTTGTTTCGACTGATTCATGCTTTGTTCGGAGAATGAGGGGTCTTCCACTGCTAAGACTGGGCTTTGGTTTTGGGTCATAGACTTCTGATGATGAGATCATCATACTCTAATCTTTCTCTCCAAGCACAGCTGTAAACAACGGAAGTAAGCTAGAACCTCATAAGCATGCGCAACAGTCATTCTGCGCTAAGATTCTTCACCCCGTTACCCTAGCAATACCTAGGATATGTTTTTACGAATATATATATATATATATATATATATATATATACATATGATAAATTATAGTTTTATGTTATGTGATATTTATGGTTTTGAGTTTTCAATATCATGGTTGGGGTGTATTCAAATATAAAAGTGGACATTGAGGTTTTAGTCTGTTTAACTTTAAACGCAAACGTCAGGACATGAAATAACCTGAGCAATGCGCTTAGCATGAAACAGACTCCATGAGTGCTGAAATCTATGTCCACTTATATATATATATATATATATATATATATATAACAAATGTCAAAAATGCCGGCCAACCTTGCTACGTCGGTTTTAACCGTGAGGTTTCTTCAGGATTATTTGCTTGAAGACACCTTGCGGTTGAAACACAGGTAGGCATGGTAGACCAGCATAACTGACTTTCGTTAAATATAATTTGATTTACATTTTCATTGTTGAATGTTGTATTGTGCATTTTGTAAAGTTCTTACCTGAAGAGCGGCCGTTTTCTGCCTCTCTTTTGTATTGCTATATATATATATATATATATATATATATATATATATATATATATATACGTAAAAAAATCACAAGATCGCCAAAACCTACCGCGGTTACACACAACGGCTCGTCAGATTATTTTATATATATATATATATATATATATATATATATATATATATATATATATATGATTATTATATATATATATATATATATATGTATTGAAAGAGAGGAAGAGAGAAAGAGGCAGGTAGACAGATGAGGACAAACTAAAAAGGAGCAAAGTATGGCATTGATGCATAAAAGATCAAATTAGATAAGTCAGCAAAGATCTTTACATCCATGATCTGATAAGTATTGTTAAAACACTCAAATGGTAGCATCGAACATATTAGAAAAAAAAAGAAATGCAAAAATATGAAGAAACAACTGAGACCAGTTGAAACAACTCTCTCCCCTCCAAAACAAAAAGCTACATATTGGTTGCAACTAGTTTGGTCAAAGTTAACCTACAGACAAAAGTATACTTCACAAATTGATTTGGTTTCAAATCAGGGAGAGTCGAGATAAACCATTTCTCTTCAGGTATCTCTGCCTGTAAATGTGACAAAGAAAGACTGATAGAAGAAAATAATATAAAAATCTGGTTTTGGCAAATGAATGGACAATAGCCTCTAATAGCGTTTTGTATGGAGACTCAGCGAAGGGAGGTCGCGATTATGATGCGATACTCTTTGCTGATTGACAATAAAATAGGTAAATGATTTTGTTTCTCATGCAGTGTTTGGTTTGTGGCGGGATTTTGCGACGACGTCTTTCTGATTGGCTACTTAATCTGACACTGATTATTGCGATTTTTTCTCGTGTATATATATATATATATATATATATATATATATATATATATATATATATTAGGAGTAATGCAATCTAATGGGTTGGCAGTCCACTCTTTGTAGTCATATACTTTATTAAGTGTGTTCCACACTTAGCAGCGTAATATTTCACTGCCTGACGAAGTGCTAATAAGATAATACCGAAACACAAGAGTTCTTGTGTTGCAGTAAACTCCGGTTTTATTATGAACTTATGAACTGTGATACAGCAAAAGAGGCTTGTATGCGGATGACTAATATATATATATATATATATATATATATATATATATATATATATCCGTAGAGAGATTTGTTTCGCTGTATCACAGACCAAACTGGCGTCAGTCGTCGATTCTACCTCTGGGCTATGGGTGCTCCGTAGAAGAAGGCAGACTTTTTAGCGTGTATATTATCAGTATACGATTTTAAACAAGCATATCTGCTCTGAAATGTATCGTAATGTCAACAAATGTAAACATGTTACAGAAATTAACGAATTTTAACGAAACTTGGTTACTTGGTTATAAGCAACCGACAATTTGTAATGAATTATTATCGGTAACAATAATGTTCAAAATAATCATTACAAATTGTCGGTTGCTTATAACCAAGTTTCGTTATAATTCGTTAATTTCCGTAACATGTTTATATATATATATATATATATATATATATATATGTGTGTGTGTGTGTGTGTGTGTGTGTGTGTGTGTGTGTGTGTGTGTGTGTGTGGAGATTCAAGTCAACATCCAGAGGCGAATGTCTGTTTCAAAATCCAATCATCAGGTCATATTGTTTTTTCTCGACTATTTATATATACAGGTTAGAGATGCATTGTGGGTAGTCTATTGTATTATTCTAACGACTGTATTTTGGTGGCCGGTAATGGTTGTATTTTGAATTATTCTAGCCGCTATTGAGTATCCTGCTAAACGATTTCGTTGGGGATTAACGAGACTGTTGCCTCTGGATGTTGACTCCAATGTTCACTTTTATATTTACATCCGCTCTATCCCAGATATTGAGCCCTTTAACCAATAAAATGACGTCTCTCTCCAAATACTTTTGGAAGTTAAAAGACGAAAATAAAACACCTAAAGTTAAATGGAAAATCCTCAAACAAGCAAGAACAGATAAATCAATAAAGGAACCATGTTTCCTTTGTCTTCAAGAAAAAATTGAAATCATTAAATAAATGAAAAGCAACAAGATTTTAAACCAGAGACATGAAACCACAGTAAACTGCAAACACATTAAAGAACTAACCTTACAATCTTGCTAACAAATACTACAAAAGCCAGAGCTAGGACCCCTTAGAAATGATACACCTTCATAGTACTAAAAACACTCTTACACACACCACAAACTATGATCTAATTAAAAATTTTATAGAAAAAATCGATATCCTAAATTCAAAATAAGGGTTAAATATACAAAATTAGATTAATTATAAAAACTGTGCTTAACTATATGCATTAAATTTTACCTATTACCTGAAATACAAACATACCTATTACCTATTTACCTATCACCTTAAATACAAACATTAAATCTTACCTCTTACATTAAATTTTACCTATTACGCACCTGTTACCTACTTACCTATTACCATAAATACAAACATTACATTTTACCTCTTACATTAAATCTTACCTATTACACACCACAAACTGTGATCTAATTTAAAATTTAAAATTTTATAGAAAACATCGATTTCCTAAATTCAAAATTAAGGTTAAATATACAAAATTAGATTAATTATAAAACTGTGCTTAAAAACAAAAATATTCTATAGTTTTACAAATAAGTGGTAAGTCCAATCCCATCCCTTCACACCCCCTACACCTCCCTATTCTGCTCCTCTAAGAAATCCAAATAAAGTCTATTCAGAAGATCATAAAACTTACATCCCATCTTCTAATGTTAAATCTGTCTACAAAATTCCCAGACACTCATTAATCAACTATATTCACTACCCACACCACTTTCTTCAAAATTCAAGCAGACAATTTACAAGACTTATTCCCTTATCACTAATCCCCATCAACATCCCACACACAACTCACCAAATATAAGAAAAGAGGCTTTCCATTCCTGTCCACACCAGCTGATGAGACATTGTAGTTTCAATGTCGAAACAAATGTACAATTTGTAGTGGATATATTTAAAAAAAACTGTACATGTTCTAAAATATAATTTATAATAAATATTCACAGCTCTATATATTATATATCGAGCATTGTTTTAAATGAATGTTTTGGACGTTGTAGAAAATGTTTTTTTTTGGTCATTATTCACTCGGATATATATATATATATATATATATATATATATATATATATATATATATATTAATAAATATACAAATTATCCTACGTCTATGGCACGTTATGCAATCACCAGGTGCCTATATCAAAATAACAGTTTAACAGATTTGAATTTAAATTCATTTGATGTTCATGTGAATTAAATCTTATAAAGTTAAGTTGCTGCTTTTTAATAACAAAATTGTTGTCACATGTAGATAAAAATTTAAAATTTAAATTAAAAACTTGAAATAAAAATAAAAAATACTGGAAATAAAACATGCATGGAAAAGAAAAGAAAGCGGCGTAAATCATAAAAAGTAAAAGTTTAAATATTCAAATATTACATATAGATAAAAAATTAAAATTTTAAATAAAATAAAATAAAATAAAAATAGAAATTCAGAATAAAAAGTAAAATTTAGAATTAAAATTAACAATTAAAAAACGTAGAGAGCAAAAAGAAAAAGAGTTTAAATCATAATTGTTAAAAATAATATTGCAGATGAAAGAAAGAAAGAAAGAAAGAAAGAAAGAAAGAAAGAAAGAAAGAACAAAAAAAAACAGACCAAACGTAGTGGAATACACATCAATCTGGGTTTAAGAATTTAATTAAGTATTTTTTCTATGACAGCATGTAGTCATTAAATCACATTTTTATTAAGCAAATTAGGATTATTGATATGGTTTAAGATGGCAAGATTTTTTTATAAAGGCATAGATTACATTTATCTTCTTTTCCATTGTAATGTTTGGATTTAGCTACGATATTCCAGGGAATGATTGGGTTTATGTAGTTTTTAAATTTCCAATAATGTATGGATAAAGCAGTACTTTTGGTGTGTAATATAGCAATCTAGCCCCCACCCGAAGAAGGTTGATGCAATCGATGGTATTTCCCGTCGATGAAGGGGTCAGCGAACGACAAGACAGGTGTTTGAGAAATACATCCTGTCGGCGTCTGGAGCGGATGTCGCAGGGTTATGAGTCGGGCTCGTTTGACCTTATTTCCGACAGCGGCGGAAATGACTACGGAAGTAAACAAAACAGGTGTCTCTTGGAATTACGTGGGCGTTGCGTAGGCGAGACAAAACCGGAAGGAAAAGTCCCGGTTCTAGAAGACTATAAAAAGAAATCGACACACAGATTCGCCAGCAGAGAACGGCCAGTGGAAGCAGAGAGACACCACAGGCAAGACTTACACTCCCGTCGACTCATTCTATGCGCGCTCTCACTCTTCCATTCTCTGTTCCACACAGGCTCGTCGTCAGGAATAGAAATATAATCTTATATTTTTATATATGCGTGTTCTCGTTGTTTGTCGTCGTACAGTGATATATAACAGGTGTATTTACTGTTGTTTAAAGAAAACATGTGGTCGTTAAATCTTATCTTCCACCTGTTAGAAGTAATTCCAAATTCAAATTTAACGTCATTATCATCCAAATGAATTCAAGCTCTATAAACAATGCTTTCAAACATACATTAGCTATTCAATGGGAATGTTTTATTTTTTCGGCAATTGCAATTATTTTAGAAGTGTTTTTGGTTTTTGGTTTTAGTTGGTGACGGATGTTGTTTATGTGGGCCAAATATATATTTGATATCATAGCATTATATTGTGAAGTATATTTATCTATGTTTTTATAATTAAACCCTTCAAAAAACTACATAGGTAAAATTACCAAAATTATACTCAAAAGAGCTTCCATATTCACTAAGAATACTTTAGGCATGAACCAATGAAAGAACACAGCCGAGGTTGACTGGTTCACAAAAACGAAAAATAAAATGAATTGCACTTTCATCCAGTTTGATATTTGTGACTACTATCCAGCCATATCTGAAAAAGGTAAAATCCGCTGTTACATAAATCAAAGCCGTGTCTAAGATTCCAGAGCAAAAAAGCCCTACGAATTTGCAGGTCTCTGCAGAATCATACACCACCATGTAGATGTAGAAGTCAGGGTTGTTTTTTTTTCTTTGTAGTTCACAGACATTCATTGTAAAATAAAATAGATTTTTTGGCTTGTTTTACGATGTTGATATCTTTGTCACTACTGGGGCAGTAATTTTTAGCCAAATTGAGGGCTTCTCTTTATCTTTTTTCAGTCGTTTTCTTTCGTTTTATTTCTGATCTACAAATTTACAATTGATGCAATTCTTCCATTTTATTCGCGACTTGTCTGCGCATGCATATGGTTGGTTAAAAAGGTATTTTTAAAAATGGGACCTCCACGCTTACATGAGTAAGACGAAAAACAATTCTCCGACTCCTTCAGTGATGGCCCTAAAATGAAAAGAAAAAAAATGGAATCAGTCATGTGTGCGAGTCTTCATTGAATTAACTTGATGGTTAATCTAGAGGAGGGTCATCAAAATGTTTTCACTAGAGACCCCCACCTTTTGTTTCTCTTCATTCCCCAGCGACCCCCCATTTAAAACATATTTGAACCATAAAACTCGCACTGACGTTGGCAATTAAAATGTTAATTCAATGTATGAAAAGTTTAAAAAAATTGGGATCAGATTAAAATTTTTCCCCTAGAGCCCCAAATCCCCCCACCCCCAAATTATCATATCAAAAGAGCAATCAATGCTTAATGTAGCATTAAATATCTCTCATCAAAGTAAGTTAAAACTTACTTGGATAGTTGTAACTAAGGCATTTGATTCTGTTGATCGTCAAGTGCTTTTTTTGCATCCGAAGAATACAACATAATAGGTACACTAACTAAAATTTAGCTCATCGTCATTCGTATACCGAACACCATTTGAGCTCTTTACTATCATCGGCCCTCTGAGACGCCTCACCGACCACTAGATATTCGCTCGTACCCGGTTTGACGACTCCTGGACAAGAGTAAATCATTCATGGAAAACGTAGATTATTTAGAAGAAATCAGGGGAAGTAGACTAAGATTTTGAATTGGTATCATTGGTAGCAAAATTATTCTAGGTAGTAAACTTATTGTAGGCAATAGAATTATTGTGGGAAGTAGAATTATTTAGGTAGTAAAACTATTGTAGGTAGTAAAGTTAATTAGTTAGTAAAATTATTGCAGGTAGTAAAATTATTGCAATAGTAAAATTACTGTAGGTAGTGAAATTATTGAAGGCAGAAAATTTAGTTAGCAAAATTATTGTAGGTTGTAAAATTATAGGTATTTTTATAATTTGAATAATAAAGAAATACAGTCATTTCTTTAGCAAGAAGCTTTAAGGTAAATGATATATTTATGCAAGAAAAGGCTCACTATTGATCACTTTGCCAACAAAAGTGTTCTTGGAAGCGAAATTGATACATTAAATAGAATTCCCTCCGTATATTAAGCAAATGCAATAAAAACTTTACGGTAAACCATTTAAAAAGGCGTATATGTGAATGAAAAGCAATATTTGAGCGAAGAATATATCCGGGAAATAAATACTGCAAATAATGTTCAAATAGAAATAAAAAGTAAGTTTCACAAAATCAAATGCAGAAAGACTGATGAATGTTACAAAACATCAACGAAGCCATACTAACTCGTAAAATAATAAAATAAGATCTCTGGTTAACACGATTTTTGGTAGAAAGAAACAAAACAAGTATTTTAGCTAATTTGGTGCTTCTGATTTCGGAAATGATTTTAAATTCCAGAAATGACCTTAGCTATTCATGGTCAGCTACCGAATTTGCTGTACTGAAATTACTAATTTTTTATAAAAAGATCAACTTACGATCTTGGCTAATCGCAAAATTTAGTTAATAAAGGTAGTAGAGAGCCATCAGTTTTTAGGTAGGCCGAGCAGTTTATGTCAACAGCCAGAAATAAAGTATTTTTATGAGAAAAAAGTGTTTTCGGGTCAAAATCTTTAAAATACAAGTACAGAATATTTTTAATTTATTGCTAAAATTCAAATTAACTGATAAACTTCATAAGTAATACACTAATAAGTGTAAACATGTTATGGAAATTAACGAAGATTAACGAAACTTGATTATAAACAACCGACAATTTGAAATGATTTGTTTGAACATTATTTTTGATAGATACTCATATTTAAGTAGATATCCTGTTTTTAATTAAACAGTATTTTATATTTATATCTACCGGCCTGTGTCATTCATCCTGCCGAATGACACACATTTTCGTAATAAAAATTTATCGTAAATAATAATAAAATGTACAATGCATGGTGGGTCTTGGCCGTGAAAGTTTAAACTGATGCAACTAAGTTATGTATTTCGTCTGAACACAAATTTGTTTTCGTGGAAAAATATTTGCTTTTCGTGGGGAGAAGCTGCTCAAACGGAAGTTACATCTCACCAATGGAATACATAGGTAGCCGTGAAGGTTTTAACTGGTGTAACTAAGCAATAAAATTCGTCTGAACACTTTCCATTGAAAAAAAAAAGGTTCGTGGGGAGAAGCTGCTCGAATGGAAGTAACATCTCACTAATTGAATACATAGGTAGCCGTGTTCATAGCAGTAAATGCCGAAAACAGTGTTTGTTCGTATGTATGTGTGAGCGTTTGTCAGTTAGGAATGTCCTTAATGTCTCCGCTCCGTTGATCGGGTAAGTAGCTCAGGGGACAGAAAAGAAAATGAGAGGAAAAGGCGAGGCGAGCATGGTGTGATCGCTTGACGAGGTCAAGGGACGTGCCACTTATGCTCGTACTTTCTCAACTTTCTGTGTCGGCTTTTCATTTCGTCTTTGTGGGTCCCAGCAAGTCATTACTGGTAATTACAGTGGTAATTATTTGGGTGAGTAGATTGCTAGGCACTGTTTCTTATCAAAACGTTGAAGTAATGTCTAAATTACTTTAAAATGATATGAGGATCAAGCAAATGTTATTTTTTTGAAGTAATATAGAGATTACTTCAACGTTTCGATAAGAAACACTGCCTAGCGATGTAATTCACGAATGACACGCTTCTTGCTTTTTTCTTTCATCCACTTTACTTTCACTCTTCATTCGCTCGTCAGTCAAGTTGTTTGACACTCCATCAAACCTTTCTCGCTAGCTCATTTCCCATTGACCATATAGACACTTTTCTACCCCCAATTCACCATCCCTTACAATTATGGGTAAGGCAGGTAGCATCCATTACGACACAGTTCTTTCTTTTAAAAAGACTGGTCCCAACGTAGACCCCTTTTATGTTCATAGGAAGATTATTTAAATTTTGAGTTGTCTCGCCATTGTCAGTGGAGTCAGTAATTATATCTCTGATTGTCTTGGTGGTGCTAAAGACTCTAGTATCGGGTCTAATTATTTTCAAATTTTCTAGATACAGTGTCAGAGTTTAGGATTCTGAATTTTGTGTTGCCGATGTTAAATGTGCTATCAGGGTTATCTAGGATCTTTGACGTGTAGATTTTGTATTTGTGGTACAGTGGATATCGACTCGGAACGACAAATCGGGAAAGCCGAGTTCTAATTCAAGTTGAATTCCTTGCATTCACTTACGCACAAATACCCTTGAGAAAGGTATTAATCCAACTCTTCGCTCCAGTAATGGGTTAAATAACTAGGACAGATTGGGTTCTATAGCCTTGGTTGGCAACAAGTCTACTGCATAAAGCAATGGCAACCTACTGCAGGATAATATTTTGCCCAGTCAGTCATGACTCTTTCGAGACATGATTGCTCAAGCGTGTATCACGTATGGCTCATAACTGACTGATTGGGTATAACAGTTGAAAACATGATTAAGGCTTTTACTGGACATAAAGTGGGGGATCAGTCTTATATTGTTTAAAAGTAATAAACTGATCTCCTATTAATTACTGCTTAATAATATAATACAACACATCCCCCTCTAGCTATGAGTAAAATGAAAAGGATAGATTGGGATTTATAACCTTGGTTGGCAACCAGTCTATTGCAGAAAGTAATGGCAACATACTGTGGTATAATCTTCAGCCCAGTCAGTCATGTTGAAACATGATCGCCCAAGCTTGAACCACGTATGGCACTCAATGTAATATAATAGTTGAAAATATGGTTAAGGCTTCTACTGGGCATAATGTTGGGTGTCAGTGTTAAATTGTTATGAAGTAATAAACTGATCCCCTACTAATTACTACTTAATAATATAATACATCTCTTCCCCCTCTAGCTATGAGTCAACTAACAGGACAGATTGGGTTACCTAGTCTTGGTTGGCAACCAGTGTACCGCAGAAAGTAATGGCAAACTACTGCGGGATAATCTTCAGCCCAGTCAGTCATGCCTCATTCGAGACATGATCGCCCAAGCGTGTATCATGTAAGGTCCTTAACTGACTGATTGAGACTTTGTATGCTCATTTTATAGTGTCGAAAATGAAATGATGGTAGCTGTGAAGAATTTTTTCAATGTATTTATCTTCTTCAAACAGGCATTCAGGTTTACTTTTTCTAAGTGATCTGAGGAGGAAGCATTTGAATAGTCCTGATTTTATTTTTTGAGGGTTATTTTTCTGAAATATCCTGACAATCTTAAAATCATGAATTTCTTTGAAAAAATAAAAAGTAAACCATGTTTGTTCAGATTGACCATTCCCAATGGGATCACCAACCAAACCAATGCCTGATCATCTTAACACTTGGACTGGTATCTGAAACGCTTAGCTTCAAATTTAACCACGAGAACAAAATGCTAATGAAGTTTTCCTAATTGAATAGAAAGAAAATTCTAAAGTTTACCCCATAACCGTTTTTATTCTCAAGAGAAGAAATATCAAATTACTTCCCTCTGGGTCGAAACGAACTTTAACCTCTGATTAACAAATTCCAAATATTTTATCAAAATAAATAACAATAAAAAATTAATGAAATTATACAAGCGATCATCTGAAACCAGAGCGACCGCATAGAGTTTCCGAATGTAAACGTTCGATTCTAGTAATGTCTTAGAATATAGAATTGTGTATTTTTCAAGCTGGATTGTTTATTGAACGTTTTTATATTTAATTTTCTTTTTCACTTTACCGAAGACACCATGAATGGCAGTTAGTTGAAAGGGTCACCGGAAGAAGATGTGCAAAATGAAACGGAAGTACAAGCGATATAGCAATTGAGGGTCAGGGGAAAGACACCATAATAGGAAACAAGAAAATTAGAATCAGCAGAAAAAAAATTGAACAGATAGATAGATAGATAGATAGATAGATAGATAGATATGAACAGACTTAGATAGATAGATAGATAGATAGATAGATAGATAGATAGATAGATAGATATTGAACAGAATGAGATAGCTAGCTAGCTATATATATATATATATATATATATATATTGAACAGTATGAGATAGATAGATAGATAGATAGATAGATAGATAGATATTGAACAGTATGAGATAGATAGATAGATAGATAGATAGATAGATAGATATTGAACAGTGTGAGATAGATAGATAGATAGATAGATATTGAACATTGTGAGACAGACAGATAGATAGATAGATAGATAGATAGATAGATAGATAGATAGATATTGCACAGTATGAGATAGATAGATAGATAGATAGATAGATAGATAGATAGATAGATAGATATTGAACAGTATGAGATAGATAGATAGATAGATAGATAGATAGATAGATAGATAGATAGATATTGAACATTGTGAGACAGACAGATAGATAGATAGATAGATAGATAGATAGATAGATATATAGATAGATATTGAACAGTGATAGATAGATAGATAGATAGATAGATAGATAGATAGATAGATATTGCACAGTATGAGATAGATAGATAGATAGATAGATAGATAGATAGATGAGATATTGAACAGTATGAGATAGATAGATAGATAGATAGATAGATAGATAGATAGATAGATAGATAGATATTGAACATTGTGAGACAGACAGATAGATAGATAGATAGATAGATAGATAGATAGATATATAGATAGATATTGAACAGTATGAGATAGATAGATAGATAGATAGATAGATAGATAGATAGATAGATAGATATGCAGACAATGAAGAAAGGGTGGTATTGTTGAAGCAGTAAAAAAGTAAATTCCTTAATGGTAGACATCAGATTTCCTCGTTTACAATCACGTCAAACAGACGCTCTTAGGTACATAAATAAAAATCCAATGCAAGTCGAGGACGCTAGAGTTTCAAATACCTAATTTGTTGAGGATATCAGATTGGAAATATGTTACCATAACAATGAACAGAGTTCATTAGTTCAGCTGTCAGCAGTTCAAATCGAATAAATGAAGAAGAGTGTGGGACGGAAAGATGGTGGATAATGATGGCGGCTTTCTACACATAATCGCTCCATCACTTACTGTGGTTAATTCACTTACGAAAAAGAATGAACCACAGGGTGAATCAAGTGACAATCATCTTGTTTCCCGAAAAGATTTAATTAATGCGCACATGTGATTTGATCTCTCTCTTGTGCCCATGGAGGAAAGCAAAAGTTATTTAATGATGTTCAGTGTCTATTAATGCGATTTGAGAACACTTTTCTTTTTATTTTGATGTCAGGACAATGGATCCGTTAGTTCACAAATGGAAAGATCTATCCAGAAACCTTCACTCTGATCATAATAATCGATCATATTCTCAGACAGCTCATCAACAAAGCAAATAGAAGTAATAGTAAACTTAAGAGAAGCAAACAAATAATGTCATTTCAAATAACTTACATTTTCGTTTTGATCTTTACTGAGATCAAATAATTAACTTGACCCTTGCTAAACTTTCACTTAACTACGTTGTACCTTGGGCTTAAGTAAGATTTGTTGATTTCTACTTCTGTCTTAGAGTGCCTGTTAAGAACATGAGTCCGTTAAATGCCACTCGTGATACACACATCGGCCATCATGTCTTGAAAGATCCATGACTGACTGGGCAGAAATTTTTCAGGCAGTAGACTGGTTGCCAACACAATCTGTCCTGCTGTTTGACCCATAGCTGGAGGGAAGAGACGGATTAATACCTTTCCCAAGGTTATTTGCATGTAAGTGAATGCAACGAATTTACCTGGAATTCGATTTCTCGTTCTGAGCAGATATCCCCTAGACAACAACGCGCACACGCCAAGCAAATATGTATCTGAAAAGTGTATTTCTTCCTGGGTTTCATCAAAGTTCTAGATCAAGCAGCGGAATATATTTATGACAAATATTTTGCATCGATTTATTTAGTCATCAGGTTGGTAAAAAAAGCTTGTTTTTGGACGTGGGTTGGAAAACTTACCTCTATCTCCGAAGCCGGAAATACACATCTCACAACCCAACGAAGAGATTGTATTATTTATTCTAATGACACAAAATAGATTCGCTTTACTATAAACAATCAAATTATAATTCTTAGCTATTAACTCTACCAAGATTTTCTTTTTTTTTTCAATAGGAGTAGCGCCCGGTTCACACTCCACCCACATCTATTGAACAGGTGAAGAGGCTCATTCCTTGTTCCCTGTTTAGGATGTGGTTTCCGGCTTTCTCTTTTCCAATCTTTTTACTCTTCTTTTTTTCTTTTTTTCAATTGGAGTAGATAGACTGAACTATCGCCCGGTTCACACTCCACCCATGTCTATTGAACAGGTGAAGAGGCTCATCCCTTGTTCCTTGTTTAGGATGTGGTTTCCGGCTTTCTCTTTTTCAATCTTTTTACTCTTCTTTTTTTTTTCAATTGGAGTAGATAGACTAAACTATCGCCCGGTTCACACACTGCCCACGTCTATTGAACTGGTGAAGAGGCTCATCCCTTATTCTTTGTTTAGGATGTGGTTTCCGGTTTTCTCTTTTCCAAACTTTTAACTTTTTCTTTTTTTTTCGTTTTTTTTTCAGTTTGAGTAGATAGACAGAACTATCGCCCGGTTCACACTCCACCCATGTCTATTGAACAGGTGAAGAGGCTCATCCCTTGTTCCCTGTTTAGGATGTGGTTTCCGGCTTTCTCTTTCCCAATCTTTTTACTCTTTTCATTTTTCTTTGTTTTTTTTTTTTCATTTGGAGTAGATAGACTAAACTATCGCCCGCTTCAAAATCCACCCTCGTCTGTTGAACAGGTGAAGAGGCTCATCCCTTGTTTCCTGTTTAGGATGTGGTTTCCGGCTTTCTCTTTTCCAATCTTTTCACTCTTACGTAGCCCCCTGCGCATCAGTGGGGTTACCGCCTTGCTCGGGGTATATGATAAAAAACAAAAAAAACAAACACTATTTTTCCGTAGTCGAAGCGTCGTCACATTAATCAAGGCCACGAGGCATGAAAAGATAAACGTCTATTTATGCACCTAAATATATAAGGGACACAAAAGAAAAGAATTACCAGAAAAGATATGCGTCTCTTTAATTTTGATCAGGAGACAATAATCATTGAATAGAATTTATTGGCAAGGAGTATTTACGTATATTCAGTCGAAAAGAAAAAATCCGTCTATTCCTTATAGACAGAATTCTTACGTAGACGAATTTATTTCAATGATGATCTCATTTCCCTGGAATCTCGGCCACATGTATTCACTCGTGCAACTAGATTGGCATTAAGGTCTCACCCTTTTACCTTCAAACTATTTAAATGTAACCATCTCTTCTACTCTACAGTTTCTTTTCTCGCACTTCCTTTTATTGCATGCTTCCATAGTAGCTACAATCTCCATCAGTTGCTATCTTTTCTTTACTTGATTTCCTTCCATCTCTTATCTTTTCTTCCGTACGTTTTTTTTTATTTTCTCACTGCAAACCAATGGTATTCTTGCATTTATGCCATTTTTCTTAGTGTGAAATGACTATAAATTAAAAGAAAAGTATGATAGTAATGGTAAGCGTTTCCTAATCAAGAAACATTTGGCATTCATTGACTAAACAACCATTGCTTTATTTGGATGTAATTTACAAAATCTCTCTTTTAAAACATTTTTGCATAAAAAAAGTCACTGTTATCACTCTTTCCAGTATTAATGGAGGTTTCTTTACTAAGATTTTGTTTGAAGTAGTGTGGAACATCCACAGCTTGATTATGTTCTTGTTGAGGAACCACACAAAATAATGAACAATAAAAACATGGAGATAGAAAATTAGGTTATATTGAACGCGGATTAGTAAATCCAGGAATACTATTAGTACAAATAAATATATACAACTCTTGAAGTGAAGTCTTTGGAAATAGTATGTCCGGGTATATTATTCTAGCTGAGTGGAGCTCAGAGCTAGTCTGGTCTCTGGGTAACTTCGATATCTGTCGGAACTCTTCGATAATTGTAACGGATCTCTACGATTACTCTCCACTGCCAACTGCCACTGCAACTTTCTCTGTGGCAGGATTATATGTACCCTCAGTCGAGTTCATTATCCTATACAAAAAGGGTAGATCCCACAACAGTTATTATTTCCTCTTCAAGTTGGATTCATTTTGGTTGTCGCTGTTGTTGAAAGTGAGCAATAGCTCTTCTGTTGTTTCTTTAGGCTAAAGTCTTTGATTTGATAATAGATTTGGTTTTGGGAATGATTTTGAAATTCCAATTAATGAGACCACAGAATATAAAAATTGTGCTCTAAGCATTTAAGACAAGAAGATTATATTTCCCAATTTTTTGAAGTAACAGTTTCAATTGAAACAATCAAAAACTATTCGTTTCCATTTCCAATCAAGATCTACTCTGATCGAGACTTTAATATCGATGCTATATATTGCGCTGAAATATCAAATATGTAAAGTTTTCGCTGCATAGAACCGCATTCTAAGACCTATGTTTAAACATGACTTTGAGAAAGAGTAAAGACTGAGAAACTTTACGAAGACGGAGACCATCCCTCTTCGAAAATTATGGCGTCACAGAATCACATAGAACTTTACCAAATAGCAGTGAACACATCACATTAGGAATTTTAACAGTAGCCACAACGAGAATTCTTAGAAAATGTAATTCTATGTGAAAATAATGACATGATTTTGATGTTCCACGAACCAAAGCTTGTGAAGAAAATCTTATCAACAAAGCAAAAGGCCATAACTGATACTGAATTTATGAAACCTTTTCTAAAAAATGAATTTGATTGGAAGATTTTTATAGATTTAAACCGATAACAGAATTAGCTGTTCGGCCAATGAATACCCAATATTTCCTTATAGGGAAACGTCTAATTTTACTGTTACCATTTTGTTAAAACAACGAAGATTAAAACAAAAATTCGAAAGTGAAGAAACGAGCACTAACTTTGATGAAAGGAAATGAATAATTATGTCCTCGTTATCGTAGTTGACATAGTAGTAAGAGCAAATTGGTTTGGTTTATTTAACAGCATATCAACACTTCATGGGTCATTTAATGCCAAAATTTAATTAAGAACATTGGCAATTTTCTTTTCAAAAATTATTGCTGGTAATTTTTTTCTTTCTTTACTAATTATGTATTGACGCTAAATTTATTTTATTTTTTATAAAAATGTATTGCTTGTATTCTTAATATAAAAATATATTTACTATTCATCCATAGGTTTGACTTTAACATTTACTACCACCCCGAGTGAGTGTGGGAACAACTGCAATTAATAGGTGGTTCAATGCTCCTCAAAATATCCAATCAGAGGCCTTGCTGTCGGATGTAGATTATCGTCGTACCCAGGACGGGTAGGAGCAGAAAGATTATTGAAAGAAATAGTTAGAGGTATAACATTCTCAATTCGTTTATCAGAATCTGATCAGAATTTTATTATCATTTGCGATTAATTTCTTCGTCTTTGTTTTGATATTTCTTATCATAACGTTAATTGCCGATCGAATCTTCCACCTTTACGTTAAAGCGCGTCAAAATAGATTTAATTTAAATTTAATCTTATAATTAATATAATGCATTGCCTTAGACGAACTTTAAGCTCACATATCCGTCGAGGCATTCGAGCTGGTAACAAGTTCAGATTAATTTTATCGCCTGATAATATCGGACAACCGATCACGAATTTTGGACGTTTATGATATGAAATATTTGTTCTTGCATCTTCCTCATCTTCTCTTAAATCGATTAGAAACTTTCATGTAATTTGAGTTTTTTATTCTAAATAAAAGGTCCAACAATCAGATTGAACAATTTCATTAAAACTTTGTTTAGAAATACTCACAGCATCAAATGGGTTCGAAAATTGTCATTTCAAGCAACGGTTTATGTACACAGTTGTAGGAAGATAAAATATTACAAACGCTAATTCATAATAGTCTTTTCGCTCTAAAATGTTTCTTATAAATTCTTTGAGAAAAAAGGCAAATATTGTCTCTTATCGTGTTTGTTTTTGTTTACATAAGTTTGCAATTTGCCATTTCAAGCAAAGGTTTATGTACGAAGTTGTAGGAAGATAATATTTTACAAAATGCTAATTCATAACAGTCTTTTGTTCTAAACAGTTTTCTGATAACTTCATTGAGAAATAGGGCAAATATTGTCTCTTATTGTGTTCTTTTTTGTTTACATAAGTTTGCAATTTGCCCTTTCAAGCAACGGTTTATGTACAAAGTTTTAGGAAGTTAAAATATTACAAAACACTAATTCATAATAGTCTTTTCGCTCTAAACAGTTTTCTTATACATTCATTGATAAATAGGGCAAATATTTTCTTTTATTGTGTTCGTTTTTGTTTATATAATTTTGCAATTTGCCCTTTCATGCGTCGGTTTATAGAAAATTAGTACAAAATATAATATTAACATAACGCTTATCCACGATTATCCAAGTATTTTTCTCCAACATACATTAACAGTTCCCTTGTATTAATCAGTGTCTATTTTGTATCTCAACCAAATTGCCGAAAAAACAGCTTGGCATTAAAAAAAAAGTCTCCAAACTTAATAAAACTAAGTTTTTCTACCAAAATGTTCATCTTATTGTTAAGAGGAGAGATCAAATTATTATTTAATTATCTAAAAAAATTTAATTCTTTTTAAAACGTTCGAAATTTTGGTAAAAAAATCTTGTTTTGATTTTTGTTTGTGGATAACCAGATTGTTAACAGAGTTTACAATGGACAATGTAATATTACTCAAACACATTCATTTGAAAATTCTTGCAAAAATCAAATAATTGTCGAACTTGAATGAAACTTTCAGGATTTATTCACAAATTAATGAAACTATTTTTGATATTATTTTAAAAAATCTTGGTAAAAATACATTTTTATACAACTACCTCCACATAAATCCATAAAATTTTAAGACATTAAAGTTTTTTGAGAAATTGATTTTATTACTTAAACGCAGGACTCAGTGGGGAATGTAAATCGTCTATTCCTTTTTCAAACATTGTGTCTTTATTTCAAAAAATCTGTTCCTAATAAAAGAAGAAATAAATTTATGACATTATTTAATTTGATTGTAACACTGCAGTGCGGCTGGCCCTCAATTCGCTCGGTGGTCACTCAGGGTTGATCCTCGGTCACGGCAACCAGATATGATACCACCGCCAGGGCGGACACGCCCGGCGACAGACCCTCAGGCCGGATTCTCGTCTCGAAACGGCACCAGATTTGACACTTCAGCCTGGCTAGCCGTCTGTCCAATGTGACGCTCGTCCTCGCCGACGGTCGTGACGTTCCCAGCTAAGACGCTGCTACCCGGTCGTACGGTTGGTTTGGACGCAGTCACTGGTTGGGACGATCCCGCCCGATGATGTCACCACAAAAGCTGGGTTGCAGGACGTCTTTTGCAACAACGGACCACTGTCCCACGTTGTGATTAGATCCCAGAGCTCTCGTCTTGCAATCTTAATAGTCGTCCCTTTTAGCTGGTGTACACTTGTGAGTTGAACAAAAAAAAAAAATAAATAAACACGGCACCAAAAAAAAAAAAAAAATTAATAAAATAAATGAACGAAGTCGAACACGCCTGGAGAGCTACGTAGAATGTCTTTATATAAAGAAAAAACAATGTCTGTCTTTTCCCAAGAATACAGTTGTCGAAAATGATATACAATCGTCGAAAATGATTTTTACAACGGAGAGAGAAGGTTCGCCAAAAGCATCAAAGCTTCTAATCTTCAAATAAAATGTCTAAGTTTCGTTAGCGTTGAAATAAACAGATCTCTTCAAATATTCGCCAAAGTCTCTTGTATTTCATTAAAAGTCTTTTCATTAATTCTCTATAATCAGGATTGTCAATTTTCCTATGTAACTTCTAAAACAGCAAAGTTCTTTCGGGTCCTTATCGGAGTTTAACGGAGTTTGCCGAGGTTGAACGAACGAAGAATCAGAATTTTCGATTTTCCCGTGATTAAAAAAAATAACAATAACGTTCTTTCGGGTTTCATGTCGATGGCGCATTATTCCAAATTAACTTCTTTGAGTTAATTTGCGGCAGGCTTCATTCGAAATTAACTCTTTAGCCATAAGTTCTATGGTGGGCGACCAGCCATGGGTCATGGCTCCCCGGCTGGGGCCATTTTCCCCCCAGCCGAAACATTTCGACTGATAGCAGCTCTAACTCAAAAACTGTCACCCAACTCGAAAAGCTTCCACAGACTCTGAACAAACTGCTTCCCAACTGAACTTTTCGTGTCGAGCATCTATTTTTATAACCAATTTCGATCCTCTCTGGGGGATCCGGCCTGCTCACAGCCTTCGGCCAATGAAAATCGGTCTCCGCTCATTCGATTTGTGGATGTCTTAGCTCGACCAATGAGATCATTCCAACTCACACCGAATCGAATCCAGCTCGGGTCACTTCGGACTGTTGGGCTAAAACAGTGGCCTTGGCATCCGGGTAACCTTATCAAATCACTCTGACACTTGTTTTGTCTACGCATTTTCAGATTAGCGGAATACATTTCAAATCTAAGAGAAATTTATATGAACATGAAAAGATTAAAAAATCATGAAAGTCGAGAAATGTATATTTATCTAAAATAACTTTATTTTATGCTCCCGTGTTTTTAGAAGCACTTTATGGTACTAAAATTATTAATTTTTACCTAAGCTCACATCACGTGACGCAATAAAACATTAACAATATCACCAATATCAACTTTTCTCTCCGTTGTTTTAAACCAACCAAAAGAAAGTATCCCCGCGGGAGAAGGGAAAGTATCACCATGGGAGATAGTGTCACAGATAAGATTTTAATTAGTTTAATAAATAATACATATTAAGGACATTATAGTCTGAAGTAAAACAGTTCCGATTAATAATGAAATTTTAAAAGAATTGTTTTCATTTTATTTTTAATTATAATAATTCATAAGGTTTCAAATATATTTTAAAATCTCCTCAAAGATTTCTTAGGGTTAGGTTATTAAATTATTAAGTGAAGATTATATTTACTAAGCGAAAAATGAAAAGTTTAATACAAGTCATCGCCCCTTCGCATTTTTAAACTAATTTATTTATTTATTTAATTTTTGTGTATCTGATGTTTTTGTCTGCATGGTAATTTCTATGTGTATATTAAAAGCTCGTGTGTTTCAGGGTTTCTTCCCTTTACAGGAACAAAATTGGAAAATTTTCTCAATTTCTGCTGCCTTACACTTACCTAATCTCGCATTTGTTTGGCTGTCATCAAATGTCAAATATTAGGGGAAGAGATCAACACACTGTGTTCAAGAAATATTTTTATTCTAAATATCAAGCTATCAATAATTATTATTCGTACTAATCAGAATAATTTAACTTTAATTTGTTAATTTTCCAAAAATAACGTGTCACAGTTTATATTTTATTTTTGTAAGATTTTTTAAAACCGAGAATTAACTTTTGTTCAGAAATGTGTTGATCAATCAAAAATGGACAAAAAAATGAAAAAAATAAAGAAACTCAAAATTTTACATTCCATTCAATGTAATTTTAACTTGAAATACACCAGAGCATTTTATTTTTAAAAATTCAGTTTAAAAGTTAGGTATCGAAAATGAGTGGAGGTACCTAGAAGATATGGAAATGCAAACAGAGGGATTCGATAGTGTGTCTCGACGTTAGGCGTTTATAACATCACACGTAGATGTAACATGTCATTGTTTCATGCCCAAAGAAAGCAAAGCATTTGCTCAGATCAAAATTTTAATTTGTTGTGAGCATTACTAATGACAATTACAAAAAATGTATTGCTGGTGTATTTCTTTTTCTTCAAAAATATATTGCAATATTTTTTAAAAATCTATTGCTGATATTTTTACTATGAAAATGTATTTTTATACTTTCCTAGTTTTTATCCTAGTTTCGGGGTAAATTATTTTCCATATTTTGGACCCTAAAAGAAACTATCAGCTCTCAAGTTAGGGTGGACCGGGAAACAACAACAATTAAGAGATGGTTCCACGCTCTCATTGCCTTTCGATCAAAGATCTTGCTGCCGGATGTAGTTTATCGTCATACTAGTACGGTCAACCTGGGACACTGCAATACTTAGATATCGTTCAATAAATATACTGCCAAAACTTATGATGTCGATCTTATTATTCCTTCGGTGTCGAAATTGGACCATCAGATAGTAATCCGTCTTTGTGTGCATTAACATTATTATTTGGTACCGTCTCGAAATCACAGATGATCATCATATCTCGGCTGCTAACTACAGCTTAGAGATAAAGAACTTTGCTTAGTAAATCATCTGCTTCAAGCAGCGTTGCCACCTGCAGATTCCCGAAGATGTCACGTATCCCCAAGGCCGCTTGCGGGGCAGAAAGTTTGAAATATTCGCGAGTTCACATGGCACAAATGGACAACTTGAGTTCCTGATACATTTGACTTTCCTTGCCAGAGTGTTTCGCCTTCACGATGTTCTTATTCCAAGATACGGCAACGTCTATCGGGAACTATTAATCCATGTGACATCAGGGCGATTGCTCTCCATGTGCATGTCAGTCAATATAGTTGTAGCTCACAGGAGCATTTTTGATAAAACTCATTTCACCCCAAGCAAGGCGAGACCACCCCTAGTGCGCAGGGTGTCACAGGGAGAGAAAAGACTGGGTACAGCAGTATATTGAAAGGATAATAGATGAACGGGATTCAAGAAGATAGAAGATTGTAATTAAATTTTGGAGATTATGGCTATCAGGGAAATAAGTAAAAGGAAAGAAGTTTAATCGGCGGAAAGTTCGAGGAAAGACTCTGTTGGAAAAGTGGCGGTTACATTTAACGATTTCAAAGGTAAAAATGGTGGGACCTAAATGCCAATCTAGTAGCCCACTTAAATTCACATAGATGTGGCACCAGAAAAAAAAAAGCTCATCAAAGCAGCTGCCACGAAAAATTTATTCATGGGCTACTAATTATTATTGTCATTATTTAATGTATATATACGCAAAATATTGGGTGGTCATCGCTGTTGATTGAAATCCCCTCAAATATCGAGGAGCTTCCCAGTATCAACGGTGCAGAAACAGATATTTATGCACAGATAACAGGCCGAATAATCAATCGTGAACGCGCGTCAGAGTTCAAAATGCCAGCACCTCCCTCACCTATGATATTATTATCCGACCAACTTTCAACTATGCACAATAAAAGTACCCACTAAAAGACAGCCATCAACAGCTATTGATAGAGGGATAAATCACAGTAATATTGAGATTGGATTTCATGAAAACCCTCATTTAGTAGAGGCCACGTGCCCTGAATGCTGGACCTTTTAGTTAAACTGACTTCAGTATTAGAGGCACACAGAAGAAAGCTTCGGAAAGATTTCTTTGTTGCAAAATAAACAGTGCCGTCTGTCATTACAACAAATGTGTGCCTCACCCCTGCAGCAGAAGACAGAACACCATTAATGCTTTTTGTATGCGTAAAAGCGTCCAACAACCCCTCATTTAGTTTACCTTCGACACACTGTATTTATTCTTTTTAATGAGCTTCGAGGATCAAATCCGGGACTTAGAAACATTATTTCTCTGTCTTTGGTTATACTCGATTTTTCTTCATTTATTTTTTGCCTCGTTTTGGATTTCTTTTCCTCCTGCCTTCTGTTCGGAAAGTATGATTCCAAACAACTAACAAATAAGTATTTAATTTATTCGCTTCTGTCATTTTACATTGCATTTTTTCTCTGTGTGTTTTATAAGACCGTGCAAACATTCATGACGGCTTCTGTATAAAAACAAGCCTCGCGAAATAGCCTGGGTTTTGACCACAACGAATAGGAAAAGGTGTTCATTTAATGCATGTTTTGTTTTCCTAATTGTATAAGTAGTAAAATTGGCTCTAATCAGATTCAAGAAATTTTGTTATTTTTACGTTTAGGTGAATATATAATAGGGATTAAAAGAAATTATGTTTCACATGAAATAAAAGATCTTTTTCTTCTTTTTCGGGTAATATATTTAGTATATATTTTTTAATTGACTTGCTCTATTCGGAGCGTATGTGCGTTGTGGCGCAGTGGATATCGGCTCGGAACGAGAAATCGGGGAAGCGAGTTCGAATTTCAGTTGAATTCCTTGCATTCACTTACGCGCAAATACCCTTGGGAAAGGTATTAATCCGTCTCTTCCTTCCAATTATGGGTTAAATAATAGGACAGATTGGGTTCTATAGCCTTGGTCGGCAACCAGTCCACCGCAGAAAACAATGGCAACCTACTGCGGGATAATCTTCTGCCCAGTCAGTCATATCTCTTTCGAGACATGATCGACCAAGCGTGTATCGCGCATTGCACTTAACTGACTGACTATTCGGAGTAATTCCACCATCTTTAAATCAAGCAATTTATTTTCATAAACATTTCAGAATAATCTTAAAGCTGTTACCTCCCTGTGAAACATTGGTTATCTACCCGATCTTACAAGCGATTACTAAACTACGGAGTTTGATCAGAGCTCACTGCCCAGCATCTATAAACTTAAGCCTTATTAAATTTATACGCCACAAATACTAACGGAGAGCTTAGATTTGGAGAAGGGCTTAGTCGATTTCTACGGTAGCAAGTTCAGGCTTAGAATAATTGGTCGGGCGTATCTACTAGACAAGCCTGGAAAACATTTTTCGAAGTGTGATCCGAAGGATATCTAGTTCATCATAAGTTAGGCGGCATTACAAAAAAATACATGGTCAGATTTTGTTTTAACTACAGAAGACCCTACGCATAGCATCTGCTTGAAAAATGACAAAGACTTGGTTTTCTGTGGAAAGAAATATTTTTACAACCATGTTCAACCTCTACAAGGCCCAAAATCCACTCGAGGTTACAGAATAAAAGGTAGATAACGCCACTAAGACACAAGAGGCTAACAGAGAAAGAGACAAAATAATTTTGAAGAAACTGGAACCACAATCGTAAACAGGAAACAAGGGATAAAACTCTATTTCTGGTCAAAAGGCCATGGGAAGGAGAGCGAACCGAACGATAGGCGAACCTATCTACTTATATTGAGAAAAGAAAAAGTAAATTAATAGTAAATAAAAATTAAGAATTTTAGGCGGTGACTTTGAAAGTATGACGTTGAAGAAGACTTATTCGTAACTTTAGCGAGTCATTCAAAATACCAAACTGTCTACAGTTAGGCCATAATCGTATGAGACAAATCTAAACAGAACGACGTTGAAGTAGATTTTAGAATGTACCAGAAACATAATTCTAAATAGGAAAAAACGTGACACTTCTTTACTGTTCAAAAGACCAGAATGACTGTGAACTGAAAAATAGGCCAACCTATCTAGTCCTAATAGTGAACCTATCTACTCTTATACATTTGAAAGATTGGTGTAATAATTTCACTAATTAGAGTTTGGTTTAGCACAAGCAAATGCTGACGATTTGTTTTGAGATAACCATTTGAGGATGCAATAGTTATTGAATAATTTTAGCAGAAAAAAAAATTTGCTCCAGAAAAATCAATATTATGAACGTTTTTTGTTTCAAAAGCAAAAGTATGATCTTCCTTAAAGAAAACCGTCAATAGTTAAAATGATGAAACATTTCCTTCAACATAAGTTTACAAAATTCAAGAATCATTGTACTTAATTCTTGTTTATGCATATGATTGTCTGAAAGAGTTGGGATTAAACAGGTCATCTTCTTCTTGTTTATGTGCCTTATACCTTCAGGACGTAGACAATCATGGACTTTCACTTGCCCCTCTCCCTTGTTCACAACACTTTTCCTCTGGGTATCTCTCCCAAACCCTACTCCACCATCTACTTGCTCAAGCCTATCAAGTATGTCCCTCACTGCTTTCCCCTATCTCGTTTCCTCTCTATACGTCCTGTGAGTAGTAGATTCTCTAAACCCTTCTTCCTCCTTACTTGTCGCAGAAACCTCAGCTATCTCTTTCTGATGCTAACTATACATCTCCTTTTTGTTTGCATCCTCTCCAACACGTTGTCGTTGCTCATAATCTTCATCCATGACATCCTCAGCACCCTTCTGTAGTACTACATTCCTGTTGCTTCGTGTCTCCACTTCATCTTTGAAGAGATTGTCTAGCATTCGCTGGCATATAGAAGGACAGATATTACATAACAATCTAGTATTCTTTTCTTTGTTTTGAAAGAAATCTTTCTATCTCTGAAAACTTTGATTAGCTTTTGAAATTCGTTCTTGGGCATAACAACGCAACTTCAGATCGTGCTTTCGATCCTCTGTCCGAAGTCATAGTGAAAACTAAATTTAGCGTGCTATTCAAAAAAACCAAACAGTCCACAGTTGGGCCATGATCGTATGAGACAAATTTTAACATAACGAATTTCCATTTTATAGCAGCTAGCCGTGAAGCAGTAATCAATAAGTTAGTTCCGAATTACTATTGTAGTAAGTTCCTTCCTCATTAAGTACTCTACACTTGTAGCCTTGTGTCACTCTTGACCAATTCTAGGAAAAATTCAAAGAAGTGGTTCATAGAAGAGTGATGGTTAAAGAGCATGTTATTATTATTACTGCAGTGAGTTGCATCTTCGCTAGGTACCGCTACACTTGCAACTCGTGCCAAACTTAATTTTAGAAAATATCAATATGAGTACTTCCAATTTTTATACACAATTCTAACTCAATTAAGTACAATTCCCACTGAGTAGTGAAATCCTTGTTCCAGACTTAATCACTTTTAAGGAATATTAACGTGAATAATTTACAGGAATGTGATCACTAACGAATAAATCTCGCGTATTGTTATAACTCAAATGAGTATTATGCTAACTTAGTGATTTGCAGTCTAATTCAAACTTCAAATTGTCCTTAAGAACTATGTATGAACTAGCAGTATAGCCCGGCGTTTCTCGGGTGTAATGAAAGCTTTAAAACTAATCCATGGTCTTGGACGTTGGCACGAAAGACTAAAAAGCAATAGTTGTTTCCAGTTAAATCGAAACCTTAGACTGAAAGAAAAATGAATGTATGTAAGTCAAATTTTGATTTCCTGGTATCGATATCGAATAGTTTTTTTTTCGCCGTAAACTGAATTTTGAAGGCTAAATAAGTCCTCTGAGTAAATCGTATTATGACCGAGACTAAGAACTACAATTATAACTACTTAGAGCCAAACCCGAAGCAAAAACTAAAATAAAAGGGCTGAAAAAATACAGACATACAGGCAGATAAACAGACAGACACAGAAACATCTTGCCTTTTATATATATATATATATATATATATATATATATATATATATATATATATTATCGATTTTCTGCACTATTGTAAGAACTGCAACCTTGAAACTTCTGAATATCGTTTCTTATGTCTTTGTCGATGAGTGTATCAAATTTGATTAAAATCGGACCACTCCTTCTATAACCCAATGTTTTCGACTATCAATTTTCGATATTTATCGGGAGTACCTCGACACAAAACCTAGCTAAGAACACTTGCAGACGTTTATGGTACAACTGTGTAAATTTTCAAGAAATTCGGTTCAGCCGTTTCGGAGTCTGTAGATAACGGACTCGCATACACAGACACATACACACACAGAGACAAAATTCCATTTATAAATAAGTTTAGATAGATATTGTATAATCACTTACATCTTTGTAGATCGGTGCTATACTTTTTTCTTTAAGAAAAGCTTTATCAATTTCATCGCTTCAACTAAGTCCCCTGATTAGGTATTACGATATACACTCATGTTTTATGATCAAATCATAAAACATGCCTTACACAGAATCGCCTTCAATCTATCTCTTGTTCCTCCCTCTACGTCATGTTTCCTGAGAACATCGACGATGATGCATCTCCACAACATTCTGTCTTTTGTTTCTCTAAGTTCTACATATTCCTTTACGAGCTCTGGTTGCTTTTGTAGGGTTTCTTTACGGTAATGATCAGTATGCATTTTAGGAACAATGCTTTCCCAGAAGTTACCTTCTTGAGACTGTGGAAGTTTTAATGGTGTATAGACAGAAATTCATCTCTCCACTTAATAATCAGCTTTTACATTAAGAAATGTTACTATCTTAATAATAAGCCCTGCGGATATAATTTGTTGTAATTTTCTAAATTTTAAAACGGGGTTTATTGTTCTATGTAAATTCGTTGTAAACTGATCCCCGGTAGACAGACCAAAAAGGAAGAAAAAAAAATGCTGTTACCATGTGTGATAACATAGCTTACTTAACTTAAATTTAAAATAATTTCAATTTCGTACTACAAAATTAACATTTCTCAGCACACATTTTTTTTCTTGTGTTGTGTTAAACAAAACTTAGATACAAAATTACTAATCGTTTGAAAAACCGGCAGAAAATGAGAATTTGAAGAATATTTTTACTTATCTTTGCTCATTATTATTATTATTATTTATTATTATTATGTCATTTTTCATCATATTTCGATTTCTGCTTTGGTCTCACTACCAACCAAGTCTGCGGGGAGACCTAAGGCAGGTAGTGGCGTGTTGTTATGGCTCCATTTCATGTTTTTCTATCTTCCCTATCATCCTCAGCATTACATAGATAAAGTTTTCCTTAGTGTGTGGGCTGTACTTAATAAGACAATTTTTTGTATATCTCTTAAGCTGGGGTTTCCAGGGATTCTTTCAATGTGTTGTTTTGTTCCATTTTTTATCATTCCAAGTGCACCTACTATCACTGGCACAACTCTTGTTTTCAATTTCCACATTTTTTCTATTTCAATTTCCAGGTCTTTATATTTTGACAGTTTTTCAAATTCCTTGATTGCTATGTTACAATCCGCTGGACAAGCCATATCAATTAATAGACAAGTTTTCTCCTTCTGGTTTTTAACAATAATGTCTGGCCTGTTTGCTTCAATTTTTCTGTCTGTGTAGATGGTGTAATCCCATAGAATGGTTACATCTTCTATTTCTGTAACCGGTGCTGGATGATGTTCATACCAGTGTTTGTTTACAGCTTTTCCATAATGTTTGCACATTGTCCAATGTAAATATTGCCCAACTCTATCGTGGCGATTTTTATATTCGTTTGGGGCAAGCACAGAACAGCCTGAGATTAGGTGGTCTATTGTTTCTTGGTGTTTATCACAAAACCTGCATTTTGGATCCATATTATTATGCATAATATTTGCCTGAAAGTTTCTCGTGAAAAGACTTTGGTCTTGTGCTGCAAGTATAAATCCTTCAGTTTCAGACTTTAATCCAGATGCACGTAACCATCGATGAGTATTAACTTTGTCAACATTGGATTTATTGGCACGTACTGGATATTGGCCATGCAGAGGTTTGTCTTGCCAGCGCTGTTTCATCTTTTCAAGAGCTTTATCTTTGGCTTTCATTTTCATATTTTTTGCCGCAATAGTTGGTTCTTGGCTTCTGTTTTGCTTTTCTACAGAATCTACTAACTGTAAATCTTATTATTATGTCATTTTTCATCATATTTCGATTTCTGCTTTGGTCTCACTACCAACCAAGTCTGTGGGGAGACCTAAGGCAGGTAGTGGCGTGTTGTTATGGCTTCATTTCATGTTTTTCTATCTTCCCTATCATCCCCAGCATTATTATTATTATTATTATTATTATTATGATACCTGTTATGGTCACACTACCTACCAAATCTTTGGGAAGACGTAAGGCAGCTAGTGGGGTGTTGTTACGCCAAATACTCATGATTTATAACATCACTAGCGTTCCATTGACAAAGATCCTTTTAGGGCTTATGGAGACATTGTTTTGTATTTCTTTTAAGCTGGAATTTCCAGGATTTATTCAATGGTTTGTTGTGTTCCTTTTTTTATAATTCCAAGCACACCTACTATCACTATATATTATTCTTGTTTTCAATATCTACATTTTACATTTTTTCTATTTCGATTTCCAGGGTTTATACTTTGATAATTTTTCGAATTCCTTGTTTGCTATGTTACAATCCTCGGGAAAAGCCATATCAGTTAGTAGTTTTTTTTTCTCTTTTTGACAATTATACCCGGCCTATTTGCTTCAATATTCCTGTCAATAAACAGAGTGTAATCCCATATAATTTTATATTCATTTGGAGCAATTCCAGAAAATCCTGAGATTAGATGGTCTGGCGTTTCCTGATATTTGTCTTTGAACCGGCATGTTGGATCCACTGTAACACTCCAACGGACGGTCCGAACAATTTTCTCCGGCGGCCGTTCTCCACGCTGTGATGTTTGCCGGGAGTTTGTTGAAAATGTCGGAGCCTCAAGCTGGGGGTACAAGATTAAACTATAAGGAACGAACGTCCACAACTTGGATGAGTTGAAAGGATGCTTTATTTCGTTTAGAGCTAGTCTTTTCGGTTGGGGCAGGCGTATGTGACACACAGCTCTAACTCTAATTAATGGAGATCAACAAATCCGAACTGACCGAAACAAGACGAACGGAGGTTCACTTCACTCAACTGACTGACTAACTTAATTGACTCTCTCACTCTACTCTACTCTGAAAAATTACCTGAATTTATTTAAAATTGATCCGGAAATCCTTTAGACCACCGGTGATAAACATTGGCGACCGTAAGTCTGAAATTTCAGTTATCTTTTTTTTATCTTAATAAAGCTTCCGCCGGAAAATTCTTAATGTGTGGTCAAGATACAGTAAAAGACAGCCTTTGACCTGGTCATTCGAAAACCCACCTCCTGAACTTTATCTCTTTATCACATTAAATCACTGAGTCAAATATTTACCGGAAGAGTGGTAGGATTTAAAACAGTAATCGGATACTCTTCTTGTCTCTTCCACAATTTTCTTCATAAAAGAAAAAGTGTTTATTTATTTATTTTTTCCTCTTCTTTTTTCACTTTTGTTAAATATGTTTTTATACTATTTTCTCTTCTAATCTATTTTCTATTTTAATCTATTATAATAAAATACATATATGCCTAGTTATCGTGTCACACCACATTATTATGTATGATATTTACCTGAAAGTGCTTGATGAAAAGACTCTGTCTCACCTTCCGTTTCAGTCTTTAATCCAGATGCTCGTAAATATTATTATTATCATTTCCTTTACATAAATTAAATTATTTACATATTATTTATTTTATTTCATTTCTTTTGGCGTGCGTTGAACATCAGTTCCCGTAGAATCACTGCAGTTCAGCAACGTTCAGCCTCGCCAGTACTTAAATGGGTTACCGTTTGGGAATACCAGGTACTATAATTTTGAATGTGCTGGTGGTTTAATGGATAATGGATTGGGATTGATAATCGGAAAGCCGACTTCCAATGATATTTTGAGTTCGTTATATCCTCTTACGCGCAAATACCCTTGGAAAAAGTATGGATTAACCTCTTCTCCCCGATGTATGGGTTAATAAGTAAGACTTGTATAACTAAAATATTCCCTAATATCTTTGTTAGCACGCAAATTATTTTTTTTGCATGAACAAAAAAACTTATTTATAATTTCAATATCATTTTTATGTATTGATATCTTTGGGTCGATGATAATTTGTGACATTCTCTGAGATTACGGAATGAAACAAACATTCGGCAACCAAGTTGTTTATATCCGTTAAATGATGCCTAATTTATCAGAAATATTATTGTCCCTTAACTATCATGTTCCAAATATTTGTCATACGTCCACAATGATTTTTCTTTTAAAGAAATTGTCGCCATTATCCACACCACCATCACCTCACTATCACTATCGCCACCATCCCTACCATCATCAGTACAATGTTTCTAATGACCGCAAACATTTCTAGGAATGTCATTATGAAAAATATTGGCACCATTACCCACATCCTCATCGTCGTCTCTGCCATCAAAATCAATATTATCCCCCCACTATCATCACTGAAGTCATCGGAACCACCTAACGGATACCATTACTAAAGGCAATGCTGTCTTCATTCCGACCCTTAACAGTAATCTCACCCCCACCACTCCCAATTTCTCAATTTTATACCCACCCTCATTCAAGAGAATAACGCTATCCCCACGGCTACCACACGGTCATAGCTTTGTGCAAATCAATTAGCCAATGAATTATGCATCTCTCGTGTGAATGATGGGCGTAAAAGTTTACATCGTTTTCCGATGGTCCATTGCTCTACGTCAGCCGGTCGGCACAGCTCGGGTGTCACCGATACAATGTCGGAGACCACCAGTGTCAACCAGGTCTGGGATTCGGCTATTTACTCGACAGACCGATGTCCATATGCGATTGGGATGTGTCACTCGCCCTGACCGTCGTGTCCATCACAATCAAGCTGGAATCTGGGGCTTCAAGATGGCACGAATAAGTTCATTTAATCTTTTAGGATGTTGCATGGTGAAGAAAAAGAGCAAGTTTAAAAGACACAAAAAAGCACTTGGAACGACAATGTTCGCCGCAATGAATAGCCGGTGTGCGTGTGTGTGTGGGGGGGAATGGTTGGACAGGGAATGGTACTGAAGAAAATCAGAAAGCAGAAAGGAAAAATTGCAAGTAATTTCGTAGAAAGAATAAAAAACAGATTGAGATTGAGATTGAGAAAAAATGGCAAACAAGAATGAATGAATGAATGAATGAATGAAGGAAGGAAGGAAGGAAGGAAGGAAGGAAGGAAGGATAGAAGGAAAGGTGAATAAAATTAAAATATTTATTTTAAAGAGAGCAATTTAAAAGAAATTATGGCAGAAAAGAATGAATGAAGGAAGGAAGGAAGGAAGGAAGGAAGGAAGGAAGGAAGGAAGGAAGGGTGAATAAAATTGAAATATTTATTTTAAGATAGCAATTTTTAAAAAAATCCTCACAGAAAAGAATGAAGGAAGGAAGAAAAGAAGGAAGGAAAAAAGGAAGGAGGGAAGAAATGATGGACAGACAGGTGAATAAAATTAAAATATTTAATTTAAAGATAGCAATTAAAAAAATCATGACAGAAAAGAATGAATGAATGAATGAATGAAGAAAGGAAAGAAGGAAGGAAGGAAGAAAATGTGAATAAAATTAAAATATTTATTTTAAAGAAAGCAATTTAAAAGAAATTCTGACAGAAAAGAATGAATGAATGAATGAATGAATGAAGGATAGAAGGATGAATAAAATTAAAATATTTAATTTAAAGAAAGCAATTTAAATATAAAATCATAACAGATTCATAAACAAATTATGCCCATATCTATGAAGATCTTTAATAATTTATCGCTGTTTTCCAACAGATGGCGTTCCCAGAAGTCCGTGCGTGTAGTTCCAGATGATAATGCATCTATAGGAAGTACTATAAGCAAGCTTGAAATTCAGTGGATGTCATTTTGTCGAAGTGTAAACAACTTTGTTTTTAATAGCGTTAAACATGTTGGGCTTCGTGCTAATGAAAGTACATTTTACTGCATTTTTTTTTGTCAAACGATATCTGCAAATCATTCTCTGTCGAAAACAATATGCAGAGATCGGTTTAGATGATTCAAAAATAATGATTTTGATATTGAAGTTAAAGAACGCTCTGACGCACCGAAAAAGTTTGAAGACAAAGAATTAGAGGCTTTACTTCATGAAGGCTCACGTCGGGTGCAAGGTGAACTTGCAGAATAATTAGGAGTTGATCACAAAAGAGTTTCGAAACGTTTGAAAGCGTTAAGAACGATTCAAAAGCTAGAGCATAAGGTGCTGTACTAGAGCATAAGGTGCTGTACTAGAGCATAAGGTGCTGTACTAGAGCATAAGGTGCTGTACTAGAGCATAAGGTGCTGTACTAGAGCATAAGGTGCTGTACTAGAGCATAAGGTGCTGTACTAGAGCATAAGGTGCTGTACTAGAGCATAAGGTGCTGAAGTCGACAAACGTCAAACGACGTCTTCTCACGTGTGAACAGCTGCTTCAACAGCAGAAAGGGAAAGGTCTTTTGCAGTGTATCATGACTGGCGATGAAAAGTGGATAGTATACGATAACCTTAAGGGTAGAAGATTATATGGTAAGTCTGGCCAAGCACCAAAATCGGTGGCAAAGCCGAATATCCATGCGTCAAAGATACTGCTCTGCCTTTGTAAATACCAGCAGGGTGTAGTTTATTATAAGCTGCTTAAACCGACCGAAAACATCACGCGATCCCACTATCGACTACAACTGATTCCTTTGAGCCGAGAATTGAAAAAATAAAAACGGCCGTAATACGAGCAGAGACACGATAAAGTGTTTATACAACATAACAACGCTAGGCTTCATGTTGCATAACCGGTGAAAATCTACTTGGAAACACTTACATGGAGAGTTAACCCACCGTCGTATTCACGAGACATTGCTCCGTCAGATTATCACTTGTTCCTATCGATGGCACATAGCTTGGCGGAGCAGCACTTTCTTTATTATGAAGATGAAAACAAAATGGGTTGGCTCGTGGTTAGCCTCAAAGAACGTGTCATTTTTCCGACGTGGAATTCAAATGCTGCAGAAAGATGGGAAAAAGTAGTGACTACCGATAGATAATATTTTCAGTTACATGTATTTTTGTAAATAAAACATGTCATTTCAGGAAAATCAGCAAAAACTTATTCAAGGTCTTAATTTTCTGACAAAGAAATAGTCCCGCCTTACTTTGTAGCCCCCTGTTTTATCCAGAGTTCTATGGTAGTTTATAATTTTCGTGAGATTTATGCATCAAGTGAGATAGCAGACATAGACATACCATGTTTTGTGTGGATACAGAAGTTCAACTTCATATTACAGACAGGAGGATAAACTCAGGAGGGAAACAGACACGTGTTGTACCATGTTAACAGATGTGGTGACTTATTTGTTATGGACAACACATCAGTGCGTCCTCAACGACAATAAATACAAAGAAACTAGGGGTAACTTTATCTATCTCTGTAAGTGTTCATTTGCCTATAGTAGAATTTTCAACACTCCGTATGACTCGTTGTCATGTGGTTAATAGACAATAAAGAATCAAAAACAACTTTCTTCTTCGCTTTTACAAAAATTCACATTGACAAGTGAAATCCTGGTTTTGCTGAATAGAAAAAAAATTGAGCACGTGCTTAAAGGAAAGGTGGAAACCAGATTTCGTATGTAGATGTTAAATTGATTTTCTGACTAATGGACACGGTTTCCAAGACCGAGAAGAGTTAGCGATCCGTTGCGAAAAAACTAAATGGCTATAAAGGCTTCGGTCAGTGTCACCCAGTCAGTCAGATGGAAGCAGCGAGAGAGACGACACACTAAAATGTAACAGGAGAAACCTCTATGACGCGGTCAGTCCATCTCTGTCTAACCAGGTCACGGAAACCAATTATGATGAGGTTCGGAACCTGAGTCGGGGTTTATGCTGTCGATACAGCACCAGTTATGACGAAGCTCTCGGGTCGCTAGTGGTGATGGCCTCGTCACAGTAGCCGGCCTTCGAGTCGTCTATTACAACGGTGTTCCTCCCTGACCATGCTGTGAATTTTGATCTCAAGGAAGACACGTTAAAAACCCGGTAGCTGTTTCTCTACAACTTCAAACCAGACCGGGCATACGTGCACACTTATGTTGATAAGTAAAAGAACAGCACAAACATTAAAAAATGACGTCCGGATAAGTTACGAAAAATTCTTTAAATACGCAAGAAAAAAATAAACAGTCATCGAATTCCTATTCTTACAACGGATCGAAAATTTTAGTCTGAGATTAATGGTTGTTCATTTTAATCGGTGAGTTAAAGATTTTCTTCAAATTTTGACGGTTTCAAAACATCTTATCAGGGCTTTTCGCCGAAGCCTTACTGAAACAGTCGAAGTTGGGTCTTTGTGGCCGCGGTAATTCGTCTTGTCTTCTTAGCACGTCTTCTTCAGGTTTTTCTCTATCTCAGCTCTTACTGTTTCCATGCATCTTCAGACAGGACTCTGTCGGAGGCGCGTTACTTAATTTTAACTCTTTTAAGTCGGTCGGCGGCAGGCTTCTCTATGTTTCTTTACATATTCAGTCAGGATCTATCGGAGGCAACCGTCACTGTCTCTAAGGTTGGCCCCTCGGTGCGGCAACCGTCACTGTCTCTAAGGCCGGCACCCAAACGGCATGGCTCCCGGTTGGGAACATCCCTTCCCTCAGTCGTTACATCTCGACTGGTCCCAAGGAACTGCAACTGATTTGGGCTTTCTCAGCTCTGATATTTATGCATGTCCCAAATTCTCTTGAAGAACACGGGGTGTCCATGCCAATCAAATCTTTAACCAATGAAATTACTCCCAGTTTGTATCATGAGGCGGAGTGATTTTATTCCCTTGGTTTAACCAATGAAATAGCAATATTTCTATTGGCGTAATTTCTTTTCTTCTTCTTCCCGATTACATCATTTTTTTCAAGTTTTCAAATTTTCGAATCATTCCTCAGCGAAATTCGGGAATCATGGATCTGACCTTCCTTAACCCCATCAAAAGTTTTCGACAGTCGTGTTTTGACTACCTATATTTTTCACTTCCACCGGCTGTAAAAGGCCAAAGCTCACAACGGTGTTTTTCTTAGTTACACAATGGCGGCCAATGATGACCTCGTGTGACTCACAGCCCCCAGCTGCATTTTCCTTTTTATTCTCTTCAATTTTCAATTTTCAATTTTCAGCAAGTTTTTTCAGATTTCACAAGTTTTGTAACAAATATTCTGTTTTTAACTCAACTCATATTGCGATTGATAATAAATGATTTTATTGTCTATTTGGCATATTGCGATTTCCAATAATCTACAGAATTAATACCACTATTAATAATATCTTTCACTCTGTCGTACTTAATTTAGGATTATATGTTTTTGTCTTCACACACAATATTATAGTATTATATATATATTTTTCATACACCAGAAATATTGTTACACTTCAAGTCGACCCGCACACTCGTTCTCTTTCTCCTTCTTACTCTCGTGCTGATTCCTTTTACTTCTTCTTCTCCATTCTCAACATTCATACTTACGAAAACATACATACTACTATGAACTCTTGATACCGTTAACTTTCACATTGAACATTAACTTCTGCAATTCATGTTATCCTTTTCTATCAATAAATTTCTATTTTAGGATGCAAAATGTATACGAGGGTTATCCAATAAATAAGGTAAATGTTTTCTATAAGTACTTCTAGTACAGATAGAAGTTTAATTTTTTATTTTTCAATGTAGTCTCTCACCAGTTTCACACACTTTCCCCGTCTGTGCACAAGCTTCCATATTCCCTCATCTTAAAAGTTTTTGGACTGATATCTCAGCCACAGCACTTTTGAATTTATCCTCACTTTAAAACTTCGTGCCTCTCGTGAACGCTTTCAAGGGACCAAACAGGTGAAAGTTTCAAGGGGCAAGGTCTGGGCTGTAAAGGGGATGAGGGAGCAGTTTCCAGTCCAGCTCGTTGATGGTCTGCACCATTTGGGCTGCAGCGTGAGGCCTTCGAGTAGGCAAGGTCATCATGGACAATTTTGTGTGCTGTCCCACAGATAGGCTCACAGTCCTTGCAATGTCACCCACTGTTACCCTTCTGTCAGATTGAATGAGATCATTGCCATATTCGATCACCTTAGGAGATCTCACTACTGTAGGCCTCCCCGGCCTGTCTTCATCCTCAACACGGCTCAGTCCTTCTTTAAACAATTTAGCCCACTTGTAGACATTTTTTGGCTGAAACATGTGGCACCATACACAGTTGACTTTCTCCTATGAATTTCAACTGGTTTGCACTTTTAGCAACCAGAAATTTGATAACTGACCTCTGTTCAATCCTGGAGCATGCTTCTTGGTCGGCCATTTTTGTTAATCTCCAAAACTCTCATAAAGTTTAATTTGTCAATCTGCAAACAAAGTTAAATCCCTTTGAAAAAGAAGTAAAGGAAAAAAAATTATAAAATAGTAAGCTTCTATCTGCAGTAGGTAGAAGTTCTTATACCGAAAAATTCACCTTATTTATTGAATGACCATCGTAGATGTCCTTATACCGAAAAATTCACCTTATTTATTGAATGACCCTCGTAGACGTCCTTACACCCAAAAATTCACTTTATTTATTGAATGACCATCGTAGATGTCCTTATACCGAAAAATTCACTTTATTTATTGAATGACCATCGTAGATGTCCTTATACCGAAAAATTCATCTTATTTATTGAATGGCCCTTGTAGAAGGCCTTATACCAAACAATTCATCTTATTTATTGAATGACCCTCGTAGAAGTCCTTACACCGAAAAATTCACCTTATTTATTGAATGACCCTCGTAGAAGTACTTTTACCGAAAAACTCATCTTATTTATTGAATGTCCCTTGTATTTTTATTCTTCCACACATCCACACTTTCCAACCTGTTGCCAACCTTCTGATGATACCGAATAAATAGTATGTTGTAGAAAATTCGGTTATGTTTCGCCCAAAGCCGAATCGATAAACATTAACCATCTCCCTATATCTTCAGTCATACTATTCTATTACTTCCTTGACTTTTTACAGTTCTTTGGCTTCTCAAATTGTGTGCTAGTCAGTTCTTTTGTCAGCACATCGACAATCATGTCCTTACTTTGACAGTTTTGTAGTTCAAAATTTTTCATTGCTCTTGGAAGTAATGAAACTTAATGTCAATATGTTTTGATCGTCCATGATAATGTGGATATTTTACTGACTGTTGACATAACAGAGGCTTCATTAAGATTGTGTTAGAGATGCTGCATTCATACCTCCTCCTGTGCTGCACTCATCAAATCCAAATATTCCACTTAAGTTGTAGATAATACAGTACAGTTTCGCCTTTTACTCCAACTGGCAGTTGCCTCACTTTAATCCTGACATTGACTTGACCTGAAAATTTATATCCGAATATCCCATCAGATTTAACTTTTGTCATAGAGTCGCCCATAGTTACACGTACCATTTAAGTAAAGCATGATGTTCTTTAAAACCTTCTAGTTTTGAACTATAGACTGGAAAGAAAACCTTGCTACATTTCCAATAGGCGATATCGGGTCGAGTCTTTGTCGAAAAAAAAGAAGCAAGCATTTAATCCCTGACTGAAATGAACAGCTCACTGTCCTTGTCAACTTTGTTCTAGCATCACTTATCTAATTGTAAGTAACTGTTTATCTGACTAGAGTAGAATGTTCAACACGATTCAATCCATGGGAATAGAGATTGATCTTATTCTCCATATCCGTTAATTCTTCTTACATAATTTGCCTGTCAAGTTGCCGGTTTCGTAGAAAGAACATTCAGTAATCAATATATGTGGAATATAATCAGATTAATAAACCAAACAAAATCGATTGCAAAGGATCAACATATATGCTAGGCTCAAAGAACCAAGCATAATATAATAATGAGCACCATCTGGTTTTTATTTGTATTTTTTTAATCGTTTCACCCCAAGCAAGGCGGTACCGCCACTGATGCGCAGGGGGCTACATAAAATAGTTAAAGTTTTAGGCAGGAGGAGAGTGAAGAGAAACACGAACCAGCTACAGGGAATGAAAGAGAAAGGGTAAGTGAAGTATGTGAACACAGGAGTGAAGACAGTTACGAAGGCAGAGAGAAAGGAAAAGAACAAGAAACACGGGGTGATGTAGAAAGGACTTGAATTACATAAGAAAGGTTAAGTATTAGGCAGGAGGAGAGTGAAGACAAAAACGAACCAGCTACAGCGGGTGAAAGAGAAAGGGCAAGAGAAGGATATGAACACAGGAATGAAGACAGTTACGAAGGTAGAGAGAAAGGAAAAGAACAAGATACACGGGGTGATGTAGAAAGGACTTGAATTACATAAGAGAGGTTAAGTATTAGGCAGGAGGAGAGTGAAGACAAAAACGAACCGGCTACAGGGGTGAAAGAGAAAGGGCAAGAGAAGGATGTGAACACAGGAGTGAAGACAGTTACGAAGGCAGAGAGAAAGAAAAAGAACAAGATACACGGGGTGATGTAGAAAGGGCTGAAGTTACATAAGAGAGTTGAAGTATTAGGCAGGAGGAGACTGAAGACAAAAACAAACCAACTACATGGAGTGAGAGAGAAAAGGCAATAGAAGGATGTGAAAACAGGTGTGACGAAAATTGCGAAGGTAGAGAGAAAGGAAAAGAACAACATATACGGAGTGATGTAGAAAGGGCTGAAGTTACATAAGAGAGTTGAAGTATTAGGCAGGAGGAGACTGAAGACAAAAACAAACCAACTACATGGGGTGAGAGAGAAAAGGCAATAGAAGGATGTGAAAACAGGTGTGAAGAAAATTGCGAAGGTAGAGAGAAAGGAAAAGAACAACATATACGGAGTGATGTAGAAAGGAATGGAGTTAAGTGGACGATAGATGGAAATTGACTTTGCATTTAAATTCCTGGAGGTTGTAGCCGTCAGGAAAGTAATTATATGGAAGGGAGTTCCACAGAGAGGAATCGCGAGAAAAGAAGCTGATGGAGTAAAATCGTCACCTGCATTTGGTTGATCCACCTGTAAAAGTGTGGAACATTGTTGCCAGTCTGGTTGCTCGAGTAAACTTTTGTGAATAGGGCATCCAGTGATCTAAGTTCGTCAGAGGAGAAGCCATGAAAATATTTATAGAAGAGGACTTTTAGAAGAGAATATTGAGAACATTTAGTCAAATACTAAAAATGCATTTCCCCATCTAATTACGGTGCAGACAAGTTAACATTCTTAGAGAATGAGAAGTCCTACCAGGATTCATTTTTAGTGGCCACAATCTTAACATTACATATGTAGATGACTCAATGTTGATACTAGACCTCCTGCAGAAGGCATTAAAGGAAAATGAAAATATATACACATTAACTGCAATAAGACATAAAAAAGAAGCACGAAAAAGCTAAGAAAAGTATTAATAAACTAGAAAACTATTTTGTTAGTATCAAAGAAAAGAGTACTAAAAATTATGTATCTCGATATTCCATGTAGCAGCAAATGTTGGACAATCTCTTCGCAGAACAGATTTAAGACAGCAGAAATGTGGTTCTACAGAACGATGTTGAAAATACCATAGATTGGACGTGTGGGCAACGTCAAATTTTTAGGAAAATGAAGAAAAAAAAAAGGTCAGTTAAAAATAGCATCAGAAAAAGACAGTTGAAATATTTAGGGCACATAATGGGAAGAGGGATAACAGTTGATACACAAAGGACATGCTGAAGGCAAGCGATACTGGGGAAAGCAACACATGAAATATCCCACAAGTTTGTGTAAGTTGTTGGCAGAAGAAGGAATCAGGAAAGATAGTAAAAAGACAACCTTTGCTAAGAGCTACAAAAGATAGGGAATCGTAGGGAACCATGTTCGCTTAATTCCTGTGTAGATGTGACACACAGGCGAATTATGCGCCCTTGATAAAACTCATTGAAGAAAAGTTGCTCTCCAGCAGTGTTCGAAACTGCGTCCCCCAGTGTAGGAGAAAGCATCGGCTAGGTTATGACGACAGCTGTGACGAGGCCATATTAAGAACGTGTTTGGCTACAAATAGGGGATGCAGATTCAAACCGTTAGATAATACTTTCTTTTCTGGAAGGGTCATTAGACGTAATAGACAATTTTTCAAATTACAAAAACCGATATCCAGAAAAATACCATTTCAATAATTATATATATATATGAATGTGTTGTGCTGTGTGCCGGTCTAGCCATATTCCATTTAAGAATTCTAGAGTCTTTGTATGTCAGGTTCTGCACACATTCTCTCTGTAAACAGCGTGAATGTTTGCTGGGGCTTACTATCATTAGCCTCCAGTACTTCTTTCCCTTTTACATTAAAATTTCTCTCTCTCTCTCTCTCTCTCTCTTCACTTCTCTTCGTTAATTCCATGGGTAAGTTTAATCTAAGTTAATCTCCGATGAGGCCTAACGAGCGAGAACGAAACCGGTTGCTTCGTTTTTAACATCCTAATTTTATTCGAATTCTAGTTGAAATCCTTGAATTCAATTACACCCAAATACACTTGGGAAAGGTGTTGATGCGTCTCTTCCTTCCAGTTATGGGTTAAATAACAGGACACATTGGGTTCTATAGCCTTGGCTGGCAACTAGTTTAATACAGAAAGTAACATCAACCTACTGCGGGATAATCTGCTCAGTCAGTAATATATTAGGTATGGCACTTAACTGACTGACTGAAATATATTCAGCTTTACACTTTCATATCTTTTATCAGGCCCTGTACTTTCAAAAATACATTTAAATATAAATATGTATATTTCCATCTCGTCATATATATATATATATATATATATATATATATATATATATATACCGAATACAACACCTTTGAAAAAAACTAACTCACTGACTGAAAATGCCTGGAACAGTAAAAACGATAGACAATTTTTATATATATATTTTTTAATATATGTCCTCGACAATCATATGTTTGTTTCAACGTTGGGTGCTCAACGTTTCTTCGGGAGGTAAAAGCAAAACTGAATTCGTCTGCTCCCTATATTTGGTTCATTGTTGTTGTGGGAGGTTGGTTGGGGTTATTGAAAATGAAAGGAATGTGTCTTGTGTTGTCTGTTTGAGTTTTGAAGAGCCTGGTGTGTAAGTGCTAAGTTGTTGATAAATGGTATTATCTGTTGGAGTGTACGTTTTTATCGGTCGGGTATATCTTTTGGTTAGAATTTCGAAGAAAGTGGTGTGTGGAGGAATTTGATTACAGTTTTGTGTGTTTGCGTGGGTTTTTTTGGTGTGTGTGATTGGGAACTTAACTTGTTTGTTAACCTTAAAAATTTGTAGGCGTCTTGCTTAGCTAGTGTTTGATTTATTTTTGTCTTTGGGTTCCTTAGACAGACGTGATAGGGATGGGGTGTTTTCTCTTTTTAATTTTGATTTTTTCAGTACGGCATATTTTGTATTTTATTTTTATTTGTTATATTTTTTTATTTTTTATTTTAGCGGGATCGGACTGTTTATTAAGGTATTATTGTATTTAGACAAAGTTGTTCCAAAAAAATCTAAACTTTTATTTTTTCGGAAGTAAATGCAAATTTCTATTTTGTCAGCTTTTATAATGTTTCTAAATTTGTATATTTAATCTTAATTTTGAATTTAGAGGATCGACTTTTTCCTTTTAATTTCTTTGATTTTTTTTTAATTGGGGAGCTATTTTTTTATTCTTTTTTAATTTGGGAGCTATTTTTTTCCTTTAGAATAAAAAAATTTGTTGTAGACTTTCGTAATTTGATCTATTTAAGTGTGGATTGTTTTGTATTTAGGCGAGGTTATTAATAAAAAATCAAAAATTGTATTTTTAGAGGGCAAATGCAAATTTGTATTTTATCAGTTTTTTATAATTTATCTAAATTTGTATATTTTTATCTTGATTTTGAATTTATGGGACCGATTTGTTTTCCTTTAATTTTTAATTATTCCTAGATTATAGTTTGGAAGCCTGTTTATTTCTTTTAATTTTACATTTTATTTATTTAGATGTTGTTGTGGGTATTAGATCTTACTTTAAGGGTTTATTAGATCGATTTTTCTGTAGCAATGTTAGTCTTTTATAACAAGAATATCTAGTCAAACTCCTAGGATTTCCTAGCATGATTGTAGGGTTAGGCCCCTAATGGGTTTACAGTTTACTGTGGTTTCGTGCCTCTGGTTTAAAAGCTTGTTACTATTTATATATTTAAGGATCTCTATTTTTTCTAGAAGGCAAAGAAAACATGGTTCTTTATAAATTTTGCTGTTCTTGCTTGTTTGAGGATTTTCCATTTAACCTTAGGTGTTTTATTTTTGTTTTTTAATTTCCAAAAGTACTTGGAGAGAGACGTCATGTTTTGTTTTTCTTTGTTATTGAAGGATATATATATATATATATATATATATATATATATATATATATATATATATATATATATATCGGTCGGGTTTCGAGCCTGGGTTGTGTAGCAATCGGAGTCTAACCGTACTGATGAGCTGTGATACAGCAAAACAGATCTGTCTGCGAATGACAACAATATATATATATATATATATATATATATATATATATATTAACAAATTATATATTTCAGCATTTTATCTACCTACCCAGCTGGATATCTATCTCAACTTCTATCTATCTATCTATGTCTATTAATAAATATCTATCTCAGCATTATCTCTCTCTCTCTCTCTCTCTCTCTCTATATATATATATATATATATATATATATATATATATATTAACAATTATCTAGTTCAGCGTTTTATGTATCTATCTCGCTGGATATCTATGTCAAATCCTACCTATCTCAGAATTTTGATCTATTCCAGCATTTCTATCTCTCTCTCTCTCTCTCTCTGTATATATATATATATATATATATATATATATATATAACAAGTATCTATTTCAGCATTTTATCCACCTCTCTTGCTATCTATCTATCTATCTATCTATCTATCTATCTATCTCAGTCTGCTCATATCTATCTATCTATCTATCTATCTATCTATCTATCTATCTATCTATCTATCTATCTCAGTCTGTTCATATCTATCTATCTATCTATCTATCTATCTATCTATCTATCTATCTATCTATCTATCGTATGATGTTAATATTATTCTAAAACTGCTGATACGCATCACTCTATTTTACTTTTGTCTTGTCTGTCTCTGCTATTTCGTTTTTATATCAAAATATTCCTGGAAATATCCAAGCCAGCTTATGGCATCCACTTTCCTGGACGTCGACGTCAGTCTGTCCATATGCACCCTACACTCTTTCTCTCCGTCTTTTGTAAATATCTTTATTAATTCAAATATAGTGAAATGATTCTATTTTGGTATATGGCTGAGTGTTTGCAACTATCATTGTGTGTTAAAACATGTCGTTCTGATCCGTGCCCATCTATTAGAGGTGAGGGTTAGAGTTAAAAATATTTAACACAAGGAACATAACAAATCCTCAAAAATCTTCAAATATTCTTTGGGGTAGTCATGCATCAGCCGATTGTTTACGCATTTTTAATATCTACAATTCATTCGTTTATTATAAATTGATATTTCATTACTCTAGACGTGTGCGTGTGTGTGTTTTGCTAGTTTCATAAGTTCTCGATTATATTCAATATTTATATATTTACAACGGACTTCTCACATCTTTACATCTTTTACTTGTAGTCTTATTTACATCTGTTCATATATTAATTATTCTATTAAGATTTCTGTTTACATCAATTTACCTATCTCTTTTTCTCTGTGAACACACTCGTACACATACACATATTGTGTATTTGGCCAGCAATCTCTCTTTTATGAACGTTTCATGAAAATGTGAAACAATTATTATGGTTAAATTTTTTATGTAATTTTTCATGTGATTTTTTATGTTTTTTCTTTTAAGAACATAAATTATATAAAAATTGTCCAAATATTTCGTTTATCCAAGTGCTTTTGGCTCTATTTTTTATTCATTATCGAGGATAGATTTTATTTTACGAGTAACCCGATGTACACACAATTTATGACTAATTATATCGGTCACACGACTACAAAATTGACAAGAAGACTTACACTGCATCTTTCAGAACAGAACTCAATTCTATCTTATTGATAGTGTATGACACTACCTCATACCAAGTGGCAGTCATATATATATATATATATATATATATATATATATATATATATATATATATTGTAGACTGGTAGAACGCAATCTGTCCTGTTATTTAACCCATAACTGGAAGGAATAGACGGATTAATACCTTTCCCAAGGGTATTTCCGCGTAAGTGAATTCAAGGAATTCAACTGGAATTCGAACTCGGCTCTCCGATTTCTCGTTCCGAGTAATTGCTTTACCTTAATTATTATTGAAAGTAACTGTATAGCGACTTTTTTTGTGTGTGTGTTTCTTATTATTTTAAATTATACATTTTTTATTATTTAGTGAACATCGCATTTTTAACACAGCAAATTTTATCTACCGGCTTGTGCATTCGAAAATCTTTATAGAGCAAATGTGCCTTCTGTCATTTTTTGTTCGAATACACAAATATGATTTGCGTTGTTTAAAAGTTAAAAGAATGTGTGTTCAACCTGGTGTGTTGAATTAATGTAAACCCCAATAATAATAATAAAAAAAAAAGGTTTCGGTTTTGCTGCCATAATCCTTGCCTTTGTTTTATCTGGTTCCTCGCCCAAATGTTTCCATACATAATAATTAAGGGGATGTGGTTCGGGGAGTCTGGTGACTATATGTAAGGGGGTGATGTGGTTGCAGAAATTGTCTGACAGACATGACTGGGTTGTCCTGCTTGTGTGGCATGGTGCAGAGTCCTGTTGTGCCATACACCATAATCATTAAAATATAAAAAGTCCATTAAATCCTTAGAAATACACACACACACATACACACACACACACACACACACACACATATATATATATATATATATATATATATATATATATAAACATCGCACCCACTTCTACTCCTGCACACCCCATATACATTTCCTTAGTTTCTCTTTTTATTAAACCCAAAGAACTAACCATAAAATCTGTAAAAAGACATAAATTATATTCTAATGTTAAATTTGTCTACAAAGTTTTCAACACATCCATTAATCACCTCTATCTCCTACCTCTTCCCTCTTTTCGTTCAAATTCTAACTGACAACTGAAAACCCTTATTTCTCCATCTTACCCCCCACCTACATCTCACGCACAATTCGCCAATTATCAGAAAAAGAATTTCCATTCCTTTCCACACTACCTGATGAAACATTGTCCTTTCAATGTCGAAACAAAATGTACACTTTGCAGGAGATAATAATTTGTACATATTCTAAACTATAGGATGTGCGTCGTGGTACAGTGGATATCGGCTCGGAACGAGAAACCGGGGAGCCGAGTTCGAATTCCAGTTGAATCCATTGTATTCACTTACGCGCAAATACCGTTGGGAAAGGTATTAATCCGTCTCTTCCTTCCAGTTATGGGTTAAATAGCAGGACAGATTGGGTTCTATAGCTTGGTCGGCAACCAGTCTACCGCAGAAAGCAATGGCAACCTACTGCGGGATAATCTTCTGCCCAGTCAGTCATGTCTCTTTCGAGACATGATCGCCCAAGCGTGTATCACGTATGGCACTTAACTGACTGACTAAACTATAATATATATATATATATATATATATATATATATATACGTAATTATATATGAATAGAATAAGTAAAGAACAAGTTGGAAAAAGTGACTTTAAGCGAAAATGTTTCACTTTAATACGCCTCTTCCGAATGATTTAAATTTAAAAGAAAAATATAAAAAATACAAAGAGACATTATATTGATTGAGATTTGGTTATATTGGTCAGATTCGTGTCACATTCAATAAATCAGTAGATGAACATTTTAAATGTGAGAGAACTACTATTGCTCTATTAAACGTGACACGTATCTGACCACTGAAACCATCCACACTCTCTCTGGGTATTTTATTAATTTTAAATCATTCATCTTAACAAATCTCTGAAGTTTATTAATATGAAACATGTTAGTTTAAAGACACTTTTTCCTACCTGTTTTTTACTTATTCTATTCATCTTGTCGGATTTCAATCCATATATTCAACTATATATATATATATATATATATATATATATATATATATATATATATTCTATTCATATACTGTTAAACATAAGAAACAATGAATGTCTATTATGTTTAATCATGAGCCGTTCTAAACATCGTATTTTGGCTTAATTTCAGATGAAAATAAAGATAAAAATTTTCCAACATTTCGATAATTTTTAGGACCAACTTTAAAAAAAAATTATCCAAATGTTGGAAGATTTTTTCTTTATTTTCATCTGAAATTAAAGCCAAAATACGATGTTTAGAACGGCTCATGATTAAACATAATAGACATTCATTGTCTCTTATGTTTAACAGTATATGAATAGAATATATATATATATATATATATATATATATATATATATATATATATATATTTAAGTAAACATATACTCAGTTATGATCTGAGATTAAGGACAGCATGGCTAAATAAAAAGAAGACATGAGTATGTGTTTGGAAATGATACTCAAACAGACTAACTTACATAATAAAATGTCCAAGGAAAACAGTTGAATTCTTTTCATTTTAACATCTCATGACATTGCATTACACATGAAGATGTTCTAAAACTAAAATACTCTGTTAATCTTTTTGAATGATTTGTGAACGTTTTTATAGTTGCCAACACTGTTTGTTTATAGCTACGTAATTTTGAATAAAGCTCATTTCGTCTTTTTGCCTTGATAAAGTCTGTCACACGAGGAAACGCGTAGGCAATTTAAATACAGTTTTCTTCTTGTCTTCTTTTAATTTAATCATGAATATATATATATAATATATATATATATATATGTGTGTGTGTGTGTGTTTCTGCCTGTGTGTGTTTCTGCCTGTGTATATGCGTATGTACTTTTATGTGCACTACACATGAAATGTGTATGTGTGTGCATGCAATTCTATTCTCTTATACGTCTTAGGGTTCACTGTGTGAGTGTTAAAACGTGAAATTCTATATCTTAACAAATCTTTTTTTACGTCAAACTTAAACCTCCTTTTTTTTTCCTTTTTTTCGTTTTCGGGATATTTTTTCTCTGATGCGTTTTTGAGAGAAGGAGACAAACAACAGACCTTAGAGTCAAGTCATAAAAGACTACAACCATCCCTCATTGCATTATTATTATTATTATTATTATTTGACATTTTATTGCTACAAATTATATATCTGTCAAATGGACGCGAGACATACCGAAGGAACACTGTGTGCTCACTTGTTAGAGAGATCGATGAGAAAGAATGTATGCAACTCTTTCTGCCCATGTCGCTGTCAGTTATTCGCTTAAAGAATCGACCAGAATTGAATTCTTTCTATGAACTCTTGAGATGTGATTGGCATATGGGAGGTTGTGTCCAATGTCTGTAAAATGCCGAGTTTGGATGGAAAAGAATTTAGACGCGTTGGAGTTAGTGTCTGTCTGTTTCTGCTGACGCACGCCTCGATTATTAGGTTGATGGGAAATGTCATCCTTTCATGTCTGTCTGTTTTGTGTTTCATGTCTATGCGTGTGTGTCTGTAGAATTTCTTTTTTCAGTTTTATGGTAAATAAATGCAGAGATATCTAACAGTCAGAGAAAAAGTAATCAGAGACACGTGTTTAAATTCCAGTAGCGATAGGCAATGTTCATTTTGGATTCTGGCTTTTTCGGAATGATATGAGTCCATATCAAAGAATAGGTCATCTCAGAAATGGCACTTTAGTGCTGATAGCATTTAACCCAGTGCAATCTGTCGGTTGTTACTTGGACAGGCAATGGAGACCAATAAATTGAACCTGTTGCTAGAAAAATACCATTTATAACTTTCTATATTGCCGAGATGATCTACGATATCAACTGATATGTTGGTATTATTTTTTTTATAAATAGTCGGCGTCCGTTAAATTCAGGAGACAATGGAGTTTACTAGGGTGGCTATATAATCCCTGTTGCAGTCGTGAATCTGTAGTTTATTCTGTAACAATACCGAGGAAATTTTAGTTACCGTTCCTGCGTGAGAGCGTGTTATCCGGCTTGATCAAGTGTTGCACAACACAATATATACATATATATCAGTCAGTTAAGTTCGATAAGTGAGGCATGATTGAATGGGTAGAAGATTTTCTCACAGTAAGTTGCCATTATTTTCTGTGGTAGACTGGTTGCCAGGAAAGACTATAGAACCCAATCTGTAATGCTATATTGCCCTTAGCTGGGAGAAGCGACGGATTCATACCTTTTTCCTAATTGTATTTGCGAGTAAGTGAATACAACGAATTCAACTGAAATTCGAACCCGGCTCTTTAATATCTTGTTTTAAGCAGATATCAGAGAGATTGGCTTTACATGTATATATATTGCGAGAAATACCAAATCGGTTCAATTTCGATGCCGGCCAGAAGCAAGTCCATGTGTCTAATTACACTGATGAGCTGTGATACAGCGAAATAGGCGCGTATGTGGATGACTAACACGCACACACACACACACACACACACACACACACACACACACACACACACACACACACACACATATATATATATATATATATATAGTTGTCAGTCCGTAAGCGGTGAGGATAATCCAACAAGATTTCCTTAATATAAATTATTAATAGTTACATATAGAGAGCTCGATGGGTGTTAACCAGAGCGATATGAAGTTTATAAAGGAAAACTCAACACGTCATATCACTTATAAACTATAGTTCATTGCAATGAGCTTAACTAGCTCATATCATCAGACTCTTTTACAATATTTCCTCCATCTAGCATAAAATTTCAGCCGGAATGAACGTTTTCTTAAAATGAAGAGGGAACATAATAGAAATAATAATAATAAACATAAGATTACAAACAAATAAATGAATGACAATAAATGTAAGGGGAAGTGGGGAGAAAGAAGGAAAGGAAGGAATGGGAGGGGAGGGGGAGAAAGGGATATAGAGTCCAGTTTCAAATATGGGTAGTATTCGTTTGAAGTTATTTGGCTGTCTTAGATGGTATGACCTCTGATAAAAAACAATTCCCCTGACTTTAGGCGTCTATTTGACCTCATCAGGTCAACTCTACTTAATGATACTAACTTTTATCCACATATACCTATGTGTACATTCCCACATATACTTACCCTGTGTTTACATATCCACTGATTGCTTTTTTTTTTAATCTCTTTTTAGGTCTTAGCGTTTTCATACTCACACATATATACGCTTCATAAGCATAGGGCTTCCGTGCGCCCACGTAGTGCGGTGTATATACGCACTCACATATCGCATTAAATAAATTGTCGTATTCTCAATCTCGCATATATTTATATACACGAGATATATACGAGATAAATAAGTACATGTTTAAGCCCATATACCCAAATACAATTATATATATATATATATATATACATATGTACACAAACATGACCACATATACTCGCAAACAACACATACCTAACTTATAACTTATACAATTGCACTAGTATAACCCAAAGTAAATAGGTTTATACAGAGACGACGGACTAATAATTATCCTCTATCATCTCGCATAGAGAAAAAAAGTAATTAGGGCATTTAAATGGCTAGGTTTTAAAATAGAGATCTCCTCTAATTTAAAAATAGTCAACTTTCTAGATATTACCTTAAATTTAACCAGCCACACATTCAAACCATACCAAGAAAACAATGAAGCCCCAATCTACATAAACGTCAACTTAAAATTTGGTTGATCCCAAATATGTTTTGTTTTGACCTTTTAAGTCATGTAATTTTCTTAAAGCAATGGCAACCTACTGCGTGATAATCTTCTGCCCAGTGAGTCGTGTCTCTTTCGAGACATGATCACCCAAGCGTGTTTCACGTATGGCACTTAACTGACTGAATTTTCCTTTGTAAATGACTTCTTTTGTATTACAAATTTGTTGAAGTGAGCATTTATTTTTGTACTTGCATTTGAAAAACGGTAAAATCAGTGATTGCAAATCACCCGAAGACACCATATGGTAAAAACCTAGGTCCCGTAACAAATCGTTTACAAAGGAAGAATATTCAAAAGTTCTATAATATAATTGTATTGAACACTTTTTAATACAACTGTTTACTGGTCTAATTTTATGATCAAAAACTAAATAATTAAATAATATATATGTGTGTGTGTGCATGTGTGTTGGGGGGATGTATCTTGACTATGTGGTGACAGCCCCTGTCTAATCGCATCCCTTAACTGTTAAACTCTCTCACTGTTTTAACTTTAATTGCCCCAACATAACACTTAAAAAAATAATGTGTCTTTTCACCGGATCGATTCAACTTGTACAACCAGGTGCTGTAAGCGTTTAGTGACGGGTGTGCGTTGTGGTGCAGTGGATATCGGCTCGGAAAGAGAAATCGGTGAGCCGAGTTCGAATTCCAGTTGAATACCCTGCATTCACTTAAGCACTGGTACCCTTGGGAAAGGTATTAATCCGTCCATTCCCTCCAGTTATGGGTTAAATAACAAGGGTAGGTCTTGGGGAACCTGCTCTTAAAAACAAATCCCAATGAATCGTGAAAAGAAAAACGTTGTAAAAATAAAAAATAACCTTACCCAAAATCACTGGTTATGACCTTAAAATGATCCCATAAGGATTGATAAGTCGTTAAGCCTCAAAAACAGACAAACAAACAACTTGTACAGCGAGACTACTTTGATCGGGGTCGATCACATTACATATTCTGCGTTGGATTTTGTCAAGGACCCCTAGGTGTAAGCGTTCGTGAATTAAACGGCTTTTACAAACATTTTTTGTTACGTTGCTTGATTTTTTGAACGTGGGCATTTTCCACGATTACCATTAAAAGGTTGCATTGTTTCCGCATACAATGAGGAAGAAACCACAGCACCTTTGGTGATCTATGACTGATGGTGTTGTCACTCTTCTGCCCTCACCATAAATATCCGCCGTTTTGTTTATTTCATTCTTTTTTCTTTGTTTCGCTTTTTGGTATTCTAGTGCAACAGGCAATCAAAAGCACGGGATCTTCTAAGAGGGGGTCTTTGCCAAAGTTAATTAAGAATGTAAGAGCATTTTCTGCAATTACTTAAACAGATATGATAATTTGTCTATATTTCTGAGATGGGGTAGTATTTATATTATTCATATAATTCGGACTATTGTCCTCATCTTTGTTGCCATTTGTACGACGTTTCGGCCGTTGTACGCTCCGGTCTTCTTCATGTGCCAGTGATTGTAATAAAGAGTTCGGTTCGAAATTCCTAGCACCGGAAGAAGCGTACAACTACCGAAACGCCGTACAAATGGCAACAAAAATGAGGACAATAATCCGAATAATGTAAATAATGTAAATACTACCTCATCTCAGAAATATAGACAAATAGAATGATCTATTATTAAACAACGTACAAATGGCAACAAAGATGAGGACAATAGTCCCGAATAATGTAAATACTGTAAATACTACCTCATCTCAGAAATATAGACAAATAGAATGATCTATTATTAAACGTCGTACAAATGGCAACAAAGATGAGGACAATAGTCCGAATAATGTAAATACTGTAAATACTACCGCATCTCAGAAATATAGACAAATAGAATGATCTATTATTAAACATCGTACAATTGGCAACAAAGATGAGGACAATAGTCCGAATAATGTAAATACTATAAATACTACCTCATCTCAGAAATATAGACAAATAGAATGATCTATTATTAAACGTCGTACAAATGGCAACAAAGATGAGGACAATAGTCCGAATAATGTAAATACTGTAAATACTACCTCATCTCAGAAATATAGACAAATAGAATGACCTATTATTAAACGTCGTACAAATGGCAACAAAGATGAGGACAATAGTCCGAATAATGTAAATACTATAAATACTACCTCATCTCAGAAATATAGACAAATAGAATGATCTATTATTAAACGTCGTACAAATGGCAACAAAGATGAGGACAATAGTCCGAATAATGTAAATACTGTAAATACTACCTCATCTCAGAAATATAGACAAATAGAATGATTTATTATTAAACGTCGTACAAATGGCAACAAAGATGAGGACAATAATCCGAAGTATGTAAATACTACCTCATCTCAAAAATATAGACAAATTAGCCTATCTGTTTAAGTAATTGTAGAAAACGCTCTTACATGTAAATACTGTAATATGCTAATTATTGGAAAGTGGTTTGCTCAATTAGCTACGCACTCCCTAATATATCATTAGATACCAGTAACGTGAGTGATTTTCAAGATATCTGGCGATGAAAAAGATAGCAAAGTGTAGTGGATTCCCGAAAATGACATACCTTATTCACTCTGCCGATTTAGTTTTTCGTGGTGGTAACCATTACACGACATTATCTCGTACACCACAATCTAATTCCATTTGTCAGTCTGTCGCATCGATTGACGCCTTTCTTTTGATTTCATTTCATGTTTCAATGTTTCTTCTTCGCTTCTTCCCTTCTTCACTCTCGTCTTATACATTCTTTCTCTCCTGTTTAGCTTTTGGATACATAATCTTCCACCATGCCCTGCATAATGCCCCTTAATATATTCAACTATATATTTATTCTCGCGATCACGAACACGGTCCATTCTGACGTTTGACATATACATATTTATAAATTCACTTTGCGCTGTTTCAAACAACCGTGTTCCCATCGACAAAAACACATTCTCCAAAAATATTTTCGATGGCACGTGTAAGAAATACTAAATATATAGAAACAGAAAAACCAACAACAAACATTCTGGCGTGTAACCAGCTCTGAGAATTCTATTACGTGAACAAGAAATTCGAGATAATAAACTAAAACGCACATTCACACGCATATATATATATATATATATATATATATATATATATATATATATGAAAAAGTCAGCGAAATGTCCACAAATCTACAAATTCATACAGGGAAATAGCGCCCGCCAATAAAACTGTCAATCTTTTTGAAACCGTATATTTTCTATAATTTCTCATAAGCCCGGAACACGTAGAGAATCAAACACAATGAATCAGACTCTCTGTTCTTCTTATGGCATTTCCGTGATTCTTTTAAGTTATAAGCATTAAAGTATAATTTGAATCTGAACACATAAACTTGCACTTGGTCAAAGGTATTTCTCTAAAACAACTTACGGCAACGTAATCTTGATTAATTTATTGTTTGATAGTCATTTTAATCATCTTGTTTATAGAGTAACAAGTAATGATATATATTACGAATAAAAAAATAAAAAAAAACAATATGACCTGTTGAGTTTTCCTTTATAAACATCATATCGCTCTGGTTAATACGCACCGAGCTCTCTATATGGATTTACCCATTAAAAATTTATATTAAAAATATCTTGTTGGAAGTTTATAACTAATATGACGTGTTGAGCTTTCCTTTATAAAGTTCACATCGCTCTGGTTATTACCCATCGAGCGATCTATATGGATTTACCCATTAATAATTTACATTGAGGAAATCTTGTTGGATTGTGCTCACCGTTGACGGACTGACAATTATACCTATATATATATATATATATATATATATATCTATGTGTGTGTGTGTGTGTGTGTGTGTGTGTGTGTGTGTGTGTGTGTGTGTGTGTGTGTATTGACAAATGGAAAAGCTATTAGGATACTATATATATATTAAAACAAACTTAATAATTATATGTTTAGAAAATTATCTGCTTCCTCGAAGCACTATATATATATATATATATATATATATAGTCGTTGCGAAACCGACAAGATGGGCAAGACCATTCAGCGTCTAGAGGTAAAGATAGCTCAGCATGTGCCGAATAGAGTCCGCAGGGAAGGCCCTATAACATCTGGGAATTCGCAGACTCATGAGTCAGCAATCTGCAAGCGACTGCAGGACACACTATTTTTCGGATTTCTTCTCTGTCTTGCACAGGGCTAGAACGAAACTCCATCTTGACTTCTTGGAGTCTCTGACCATCAACATGAAACGTCCTGTCCTGTGCCGACAGAGAGAATTGAAAAACAAATTAGAACTCTTTAGGGATAACTACCACCCAGCATAGGTAACGGCCCTAACCTTTTTTTTTTTTAATCAATCCTATGTTTATCAGAGTTTATGACAACTTCTCTGGTTTTATTTTTAAAAAAGATGTCGGCCGAAAGGCGTTTAAAATACCCCACTTATATTTTTTATTTTCCCTTTTTAATTTGTTTATATATATATATATAAACAAATTTTTATATATATATATATATATAATAATGGAACCCCTGACTAGTAAGAACATTATAATAGTGCTTTCACGAAACATTGAAGTCGGCATGATACAGTTAAGTGACCAAATTTCTCTACATTACACCTATTATCGCTTTATCTTTCTTTCGATATAGAGATCTTTATATATATATATATATATATCTTTACGGCGAAAAATTTCTTGCAAAAATATCTTTTTATCAGTAAACCACTAAAATGGAAAATAAGCATTCTAACAATTCAGCTCTCTCTCTCTCTCTCTCTCTCTCTCTCTCTATATATATATATATATATATATATATATATATATATTTTAATCATTTCACCCCGAGCAAGGCGGAAACGCCACTGATGTGCAGGGGGCTACATAAATGTAAAAAATTAATTAGAAAAGAGTTAAGAGTACAAACTAGTTAGAAAAAAACAATAGAAAGCTGAGAAAGCAGGTGCGATGACAGATACATAGGTGGAGAGAAAGGGAAGGTTATACAGGGGTGGGGAGAGAGCTAGAGGCCAGTGGTTAGTAGATGAGTATTGACTTTGCATTTAAATTTCTGGAGGTTGTAGCCGTCAGGAAAGCAAGAATACGGGAGCGAGTTCCACAGGCGGGAAGTGCGAGAGAGGAAGCTGCAGGAGAAGAATTGTCGTCTGCATTTGGCTAACCTGACTGTGAATGGGTGGGACCCAGTTGCCAGTCTGGTTGCACGAGTAAACACCTGTTGAGGAGGCATCAGTGACTTAAGTTCGTCTGAGCAGAAGCCATGAAAGTATTTATAGAACAGACAAAAGGAGGCCACATTTCGACGATGGGAACGTGGCTGCAGTCGAGCCGCCAGATCAGTACCTATCACATTACAGACTCTCCTTTGGAGCTTGTCAAGAACACTGAGGAGAACGGCAGGGGCACCTGACCATAAATGGCAGCAGTACTCCATGCACGGACGGATGGTTGACTTGTATATATGCAGGATGGATTCAGGTGGAAAAAACCTCCTGGATCGACATAGTGACCCAACCTTCTTAGCAGTAGATTTTGCTATGGATTCAATATAGTGGTTTCATTTGAGGTCTGAGGACAGGGTAAGTCCGAGGAGGCGTAGTGTATTACTCTCCGGGAGAATCGTTTGAGCCATGCTTATGGGAGGCAGGAGAGGTTGCCTGTAAAGGTTGACAGACAACAGCTTGGTCTTAGATGAATTGAAGTTGACAAGCCGCTTCTTGCCCCAGTTCACCACAGAGTGTAGATCCCGCTCAAGTCAGCAGCGAGATTATGTCTGTCCGCCACGACAGGTTTCTTACTGGAGCGGGAGTATATTGTAGTGTCATCTGCGTAGATGCCTACTTGGGACTTGATCTCATCTGGTAGGTCGTTGATGAAAATAAGGATAGAGCCCTGTGGGACACCAGCATTCGTGCTGTAGGACGAAGAGGCACGCCCATTCAGAACGACCTTCATTTTGCGGCTATTTAAGAAAGGTTGGATTAGGTCAAGCAGGCGACCGGTAATACCATAACCGCGTAGTTTGCATAGGAGGCCAGAGTGCCAAACCCTGTCGAAAGCCTTGGAGATGTCCAGAGCAACCGCGCGAGCCTCGTCAGACTCATCAAGAGCCTGTAGCATGTATTCCGTTACGGTTGTTAGCAGGTCGGCCGTGGACCTGGCAAAGCGGAATCCATATTGCCTGTCGGAGAACAGTTTGTGGGCGGTGAGATGATGAACTATTTCAGCATTGATTATAGCCTCGAATACTTTCCCGAATATCGGTAGAAGACTGATAGGGCGATAGTTGGATGTGTCCGAGGGTTCACCACAATTCCTAAATACAGGAACGACTGAAGAGTACTTCCAGCATGCAGGAAAGCAGGAAGCAGAAAGACTAAATAGTTTAGGGAGGACAGGGGAAAGTTCAGGAGCACACCTCTTAAGGACTATCACCGGGATTCCATCGTCTCCACACGCCTTATGGGGGTCGAGTTTTGAAATTACTCTGGATACAACTGTCGGGGTAATATATACGTCGTGCAGTTTGGCCTCAGTTCTAATAGGGAAGTCGGGTGGGTGTACTCCGGACGAGTCGAATGTGGAGTTGGATGAGAATCTGTGGGCAAAGCACTCAGCTTTGTCCGCAGATGACGTGAGAACCTCAAATCCACGGATTAAAGGAGGTATTGAGGATTTCCTTGCTGAGCACTCGTTTACAAATCCTCCAATAGTCCTTGGAGCCGAACTTGCGTCAGCTATGTGCTGTCGCATTCTCTCAGCAAACAACTGTTTGGCGTCATTTAGGGTTCTCTTGCACTCATTGCGAGCAGATATGAACAGGCACCTATTGTGATCAGTTGACTGTCTCTGGAATAGACGGAAGTAATAGTTCCTGTGGGCAATGTCGGCTGAGTAGGCCGGAGAGAACCACGGAGAGGAATGAGGTTTTAAGCAATACTTCCTGGTGGGTATGAAGGCATCAATGCCAGCTTTCACCCATGACGAGACCTCAGAGGCACAGTCATCAATTGATAGGTCGAACACTTTTCCCCAAGGGACGTCGCAGAGGAAATCGCGAAAGGCATCCCAGTCAGCTTTTTGGTAGAGATAGGAGGTCCTATAGGTAGGGGGCTCCTGGGGGGAGTGAGATTGGAAAGAAATACTGAGAGAAACTACAGCGTGATCGGAGTTGCCGAGAGGGCAAAGCTGCGAGACTTGACACTCGTCAGGCGCAGAGGTGAAACATATATCTAGCAGTGAGGAATGACCCGAGGGAGTACTTGGGAAGCGAGTGGGGAAGTCCACCACTTGCGTAAGCAAAGTTCATGGCGTGATTGCCCGCTGGATCAGTAACGGCGTTTTCAAGTCACTCAGAGTGATGGGCATTGAGGTCTCCAAATACAAATATGTGGGCAAATGGGTGATAGGAAATAGCCTTATCTATGTCGTCAGCAATGCTATCTAGTAGGGAGCAGTCAGGAGAGGAGGGTGAGCGGTAAAGAAAGAATAGGTAACTAACCGAACTGAGGAGAGACAGGCGCGAACATATGTATTGGTGGTCAGTAGTTTCGAGTGAAGTCACCCTAGCTATGAGGAGGTGTTCGCTGACATAAACACCCAGCCCATGCACGTGGACAGTGGAATCCTTCCTTAAAAGGGAAGATAACCAGGGATGAAGAAGTCAGAGGAGGGAATAGCTGAGTTGAGGTTAGTTTCGCAGAGCGCAAGGATGTCAGGGGACTTTTCATGCAGGAACGCTTCTACACTAGGAAAGTTAGTCCGAATGCCTCGGATATTAGTGAAGGAGAGGTTAATGGGTTTAGGTGGTTTGGATTTAACTGGTTTAGGGTCATTTCTGATTTGTTTAGTCATGATTCTGTTTGTAGAAAGGGACCTAGGGTAGAGGATATGACCCAGAACAAAGCTAGCACCTCAAAGAACTTGATGTGGGCCTCTGTGTTGAGTCTGAGTCCACAGGGGAAGAAAAAGAGAGAAATGATATCACCATCACTGGTGACCACTTGATATACCTTCGTAATCACCATTAGACTCTTTATGAATCGTCTACATTGTTCTCAGCTTGACACCAGCCCAATTTGAATTGAATTCGTTGCATTCACTTACAAGTGAATACCCTTAGGAAAGTTATCAATCCGTCAATCTCTCTTCTGCTGATGGTTAAATAGCAAGAAATTGGGTTTTATAGCCTTGTTTGGCAACCATTCTACGGCAGAAAGTAATGGCAACAAAGAGCGGAAAAATCTTCTGCCCAGTCAGTCTTTCGAGACATGATCTTTTAAACATGTGTCATGTGTGGCACTTTGCTTACTGACTATATATATATATATATATATATATATATATATATATATATAGCACCTAATGAGCCAGACGAACCTTACCTGGTTCATTGGGAACTATTAATTTCGCTCTACCTTTGTATTGAGCGCTTTCTGATGTTTACTCGTGTCGGTTTTTTTCTTTGGGCTTCGTACTGATTTCTATCCGAACACTTTTGACTGACTTTCATGCCCTAAGCTCTTTCTTTTCCTTTTTTAAAACCATTTTTTTCTTTCGTTCGAATGTTTTCGAGGAAGGATTTTGAGACGAGTATAACTATATATAATCACGTTTTTATATGTATAGTTTCTAAACATATACTGTTAAATATAAGAGACAATGAATGTCTATTATCTTTAATCATGAGCCGTTCTAAACGTCGTATTTTGGCTTTAATTTCAGTTGAAAATAAAGACAAAAATTCTCCAACATTTGGAAAATTTTTTATTAAGTTGGTTCGGCTCATGATTAAAGATAATAGACATTCATTGTCTCTTATATTTAAGAGTATATGTCTCTAAAATTATTTGTTGCCTCGATACACTATATATATATCTATATATATATATATATAATTTTATAAAGAAAGAAAAAGAATGACTTATAATGCAAATTTACATGCTTGCCTTGGTAACGTATCCCAGAGGACGAAACGCGTCGGTTATATTTTCCTTTTCTCTTTCTTTATATTTTTGAGAGAGATGGGTGGAGGGAGGAAACTCGGTTGACAAATTTCCTGAAGACCGGATGCGACTCGAAATGTTTGCAGACCGAATCATATTTTACACATTAATAATCATTTTAAAATGAACCAATTCTTTTCTGAGCAAAGACAGTCTCCAAATCAGCGGTCACTTCTCCAATTATTCTATCATCTGTGATCTTTGTTTAGTAAGAACTGTCACTCCTCTTACAACATCGGTTCCCTTGATCTCTGTATTTTCGAAAGTAGTTTAGGTCGTTCATTTTGACGTATCAAACCGAGTCGTAAGATCAGAGATACGAACATGGTTTTTATATTTAGCTCTGTGTTCTGTTTTCACCACTTATTGTGATTCTGGTCATTTTTCTTTCCCTTTCGCTGCTATCATAATCTTTCTTTAGTCCCATAGCTTTTTATTAAATGATCTATAAGCAAAGAAAAACAACCATGCTCACAAAACGTACTAAAATTCATATTTTAGATAGGTTTGTCTATAGAGCAAAAACTTCACCGAAACTGTTTCTCGCGCCGATAAGTTCGGCTTGTCAACCCATGTTGTCGTTAGTTAGCCTCTTTGTTGTACGAGACACCATTCGTCAACCGAGTCAGATTTTGTTTGGAAAATTCGCACATTGCTTATTCGTGATAAAAAGCGTTACTCGAGGTCCATTTTATATATTATTACATCTATTAGTATAGTAAATAATAATATTGAATGTGTATTAGGGTTAACAGAATTTTTAGCAGTAAACTGGTTGATTATAGGATAGAGAACAAATGTGGAACGTTTATAAATTTAACATATTTTGTTTCATAAGTATTTTTCGGCAAATTAAATATAGAATAGAAAATTCAAGTACATTTTTTTTTTGTGTTTTTTTTTCATTGTTCATGAAGATCTCACGTTATTATTATCCCTATCTTTCTCCCTCACTTCTTTATTCTCACGGTTTACCCGTCTGCTTTTTCTTTTACTTGATAACCTAACGGAACCATTAAAGACTAAGCAATTACTTCAGAGATGTCCCCGCCCAATGATAACGCTTATACAGACATGCACGCAAGTTACTACTACGAACTCTTGATACCCTTAACTTTTACTACTGTTTCCCACTGAACGTTTAACTTCTGTGCATTCATGTTATTCTCTTCGAATAATAAATTTCTATTTAAACATACAAAAGGTAAACATTTATTCTTCCACACATTCCAAACTTCTGATGATCGCGAATAATCATAAGTTGTAGTGAGATAGGAGATGACTATTGACTTTATATTTAAATTCTTGAAGATTGTAGGTAAATTGAAGGAAATTCCACACACACACACACACACACACACACACATATATATATATATATATCATCATCCGCAGACAGATCTGTTTCGCTGTGTCACAGCTCATTAGTACGATTAGACTCCGATTGCTTCTTTTAACCCAGGATTGAAACCCGACCGAATTGGCGTCAGTCGGCGATTCTACCTCTGGGCTATGGGCGTTCGGTAGAAGAAGGCAGACTTTTATCATGTATATTGTCATTGTACACGCCCAATAGCCAATATATATATATATTCGGTGTTTGTGTGCTCCCGCATGTGTTTGCGCGTGTGTAAGGAGGCAACTCTCTTCTGATATGTATTCATTGCTACCGCTATCCGCTTTGTGAATTTGCACGAGACAAGCTTTTAAAATCATTTTACAATGTTAACAAACAAATTTCGTTCGGTCATTTATTTGGTCTGTAATTCTATGATTTGTCTTCTACCCCATGTCCGGTGAAAACAGACTTCCTTTTATAATGCTTATCACACGAGACTGAATTTTTTGATAGACTCGGCCTCATTGCTTACAAACTTACTGAGTCAAGATGGTGTCAATACAATCCATCTATCGTAACGCGCGTTTAATTACCCATTCATACCTTTTTCCATATACAGGACAACTTCCATAACTACAGAGTGTCTCCAAACTCATGTGCATGACAAAACATAATACTTTCAATATTGGGGTCGGGTTATAACATGCAAAATGAGAACAGAAATAATGACCTAACGTACAAATGATGCTTCTCCCCTTTCCAAGCATATGGTCCAGAAGGTAATCTTTATTATCTTTTGAAAATCAGAAACGGCCACATTTCTCAGAAACTAATTGGGTCAAAGCGCAGTCAGTTTTTTTTTTTTAATCATCTCACCCCAAGCAAGGCATTCCACTGCCACTATTGTGCACGGGGCTACATAGGGGAAGGGAAATAGAAATAGTGGTTAGACATAGGGAATGTCAGGAGGAAGGTGACAGATGAGTAAGGATACCGAGGATGAGGGTTAGGCAGATGGGAAGAGTGTTTGATAGAATGGGAGCAGGTTAGTGTGTTAGGAGGTGTCTATTGACCTTACATTTAAACTACTGGAGATTGTATCCGTCGGGGAAGCATTCGTGTGGAAGAGAATTCCACAGTCTGGAAGTACGAGGAAAGAAACTGTTGGAGTAGAAGTTGCGGTTGCATTTTATCGGTTTCACTGTAAAAGGGCGGGATCTAGTTGCTAATCTAGTATCTCGTGCAAATTCGTATTTAGGGGGCACCAGTGATCTAAGTTCATCGGAGCAGTACAACCAATGTCAAAACCCACCGTTTAATTCCCGGTTCAGGCCTTTTTCAATACAGAGAACAGCTTCAAAAATAGAGCATGTCACCACGCATTACTACCCATGAGGCTTTCAATATTAGTTGAAATTCATTCAGTCAAAGTGGAGTCGATACAATTCATTTGAAAATGCGCGCGTTTACTTACCGTTTCATGCCTTTTTGAATACACAGAACAGCTCTCAAAAGTAGGACATGACTTCTCAAATTTTGTACATCTAATAGACAAATCTTTGTCTATCTATCTATCTATCTATCTATCTATCTATCTATCTATCTATCTATCTATCTATCTTTTCCTCTTTCCCACTCTCTCTCCCTATATATATATTTCATAAATTAATAAATAAAATATATATAAATATATATTCTACAAATACTTTCACGGCTTTTGCTCTGATGAACTTAGTTTACTGGTGCCCCCACTATATAAATTTACTCGATTCACAAGATTGGCAATTAGGTCCCACCCTTTTACTGCGAAGCCAATAAAATGTAAACGCAAATTCTACTGCTCAGCTTTTTTTTCTCGCACTTCCCGCTTGTGGAATTCCCTTCCATTTACTTGCTTCCCCGACAGCTACAATCACCAAGAATTTAAATGTAAAGTCAATAGTCATTTCATATTTTACTAACCTGCATCCTCTCTCTCATGCTCCTTTCTCCGTCCACTCCACTCTCATCAGCATTCTCATCGTTCTCTTACCCACTTCCTGACACCCCCTATAAACTTTCCTCCTATGTAAGCCGCTGAAAAACAGTGGCAGTAAATTGCCTTGCTTGGGGCAATATGATAATAAAAAAAAATTCTATATTATTAAATGCAGTTATAAAGTGGGTGATCAATTCTATATTACACTTAATATATAATCTGATCAGTAACTTTATGGCCACAATCGTCCTTCTTTTATCCACATCCTGACACCACCCATAACCTGACACTTCCTCCTATGTAACCCCCTGCAAAATAGTGGCAGTAAAGTGCCTTGCTTGGGGCTATATGATTATAAAAAAAAAATCAGTGATCAGATCCTCCCCATACGTTCGTATTCATGCCAACCGTTTCTTAAAATAATAAACTCTTAGGGAGCCGGCTGTAGGATTACAAAAATAATCTCAAAAAAAAAAAAAGAAAAATAATAATAATTTGTATCATTGTCCTGTGTAGACGGAAAAAGGTTTTTCTGTGATGGACTTAATTTATTGCGATAAAAGAAATTTTGTTGAAGTTAAAAATGTGGCACATCTTTCAGTAATAAAATTTGAAAAACCTTGCATTGCATCTTTGGGTCGGCAGCGATTCAGGTCGGATGGTACTAACAAACCAAAACACCGCTGATGATGATAAAATCAACAACATTGTTCTTATGAACGGAAATATGAGGAGAACAGAATTTTAATCTTGAAATATATTAATAAATAATTGTTTTCATTTAAATTATCAAAATGTTTTAATTCTTTTTTATATTATAACCTGATTTGCTCCATTCTTAAACTGAAAATAAAATTTGGCATAATAGGTCTCTAAAGATTACCTGACTTTATAGAAACGATTTCCGGAAATTTTGTATGCCATTCTTCTATTTCTCTCTCTCCCCCTCTCCTATCTTTCTCTCTATCTATCTCTCCTCATATATATATATATATATATATATATATATATATATATATAAAAGGTTTTAGATTATTACAATGGGCAATACATATTTCACCGGGTTTTGATGTTATTATCGCGGCTCGTCAGACCTAAATGGCACAAGAGTTGCTCCTCAAAATATCCTCTCCTCAAAAATTTATTTTCTTTATTTAATTTTACATAGACGCTCACATGTCCATCTGTAACGTGATAGGTTCTGACTTGGCAGCTCCACTCCAGCCACTTTCTCACTGGCGAGATGTGGCTTTCCTCTGTCTGTTTTACAATTATGTTCTTGGCTTCTGCTCGGACGAACATAAGTCATTGGTGCCCCCCCCCCCACGCGTGCAACCAGTCTGGCAACAAGGTCTCACCCACTTACAGTTAGATCAACCAAATGCAGCTGTCAATTCTACCCCACCGTTTCTTTTCCTGCACTTCCCACTTGTGGAACTCTCTTCCGTATTTTTTCTTTCTTGATGGCTACAACCTCTAGGTATTTAAATGCAATGTCAATACCCATCTCTTATCCCCATGACACCAGTTTTTTCTACATCACACTGTGTATCTTGTTCTATCTTTTTTCCCCTTCTCTCTGCCTTATCAATTGTCTTCACAACTGTATTTCAGTCCTTCTCTTTCCTTTTCTCTGACACCCACAGTAGCTGGGCCGTCTTTCTCTTCGCTCTTCTCTTCGCTAAACTTTTGCTCTTATGTAGCCCCCTGCACATCATTGGCGGTGCCGCCTTGATGGGGGGGGGGGGGTGAAGCGATTAAAAATAAATAAATAAATGAATACAAAAGTATCTCGTTTCAGAAAAAGGGAGAATTTAAGGCGCCTTTCGGCCGACACTTCGTCAGAAAATTAATCGTCGGCAGTATAAAGCAAAGACGTTAATAGGAAAAATTATTATCAACGGTCGATAATAAAAACTAAAAAAAAACTTTATGAGTACTACATATTATATGGGTTAAGCAGTAGTCTCCCCAAATAAGGCCAACTTGAATTGAATCTCCCTTTGTCTACACAAATCTTCCATATGAAATGATTATTTAACCGCATAATAAAGACCGTCTTGAACGGGCATGCCTCCACATCCTACCGCACGAACGCTGGTTTCCCCCAGAGCTTTATCCTACGCCCGACGCTCTTTCTAATCTTCATAAATGATCTCCCAGACTTGATCAAACCTCAAGTAGGCATCTCCGCAGATGACACCACCATTTACTCCCGAATCAGTAAGAAATCTGGCGGGTGGACAAACATAACCCTGCTGCTGATCTTGAGAAGGACTTCCACTCAGTGATTGCCTGGGGTAAGAAGTGGATCGTAAATTTCAATGCTTCTAAAACGAAACTGCTATCTGTCAACCATTACAGGCCATCTCTCCTGCCATCCATATACATAGACCAAGAAAATATCCTTGAAAGCAATATACTGCCCCTCTTCGGCCTTACCCATTTTTACGACCTCAAGTGGAATCAGTACATTGAATCAATAACTAAATCCACTTCTAGGAAGGTTGGGTCACTCTGTCGAGTTAGGAAGTTTTTCTCGCCTGAACATATCTTGCACATATATAAATCAACCATCCGACCGTGCATGGAATACTGTTGTCATATCTAGTCAGGCGCCCCTGCTGTTCGTCTCAGTGTTCTCCAGAGCCTACAAATGAGAATCTGCTATGTGATTGGTCACGACCTAGCACTTCGACTCCAGCCACTATCTTACCGGCGGGATGTGGCTTCCCTCTGTCTCTTCTACAAATATTTTCATGGCTTCTGCTCTGGCGAACTTAGATCACTGGTGCCCCCTCCAAAAGAATTTACTCGTGCGACCAGACTGGCAACAAGGTCCCACCCATGTACAGTTAAATCAACTAAATGCAGGCGACAATTCTACTTCATCAGCTTTTTTCTCGCACTTCCAGCCTATGGAACTCCCTTCCATATACTTGCTTATCTGACGACTAAAACCTCCAGGAATTTAAATGCGATGTCACTTTCCATCTCTTATCCACTTGACTCCAGTTCTTTCTACATCACCCCGTGTATCTGGTTCTTTTCTTTTCTCTCTACATGCGCAACTGTCTTACTCCTGTGTTCACATCTTTCTCTTGCTCTTTCTCTGTCACACCCTGTAGATGGTTCGTGTTTCTCTGTACGCTCCTTCTGCCTAAAACTTTAACTCTTATGTATCCCCTGCACATCAGTAGCGGTACCGCCTTGCTTGGGGTAAAATAATAAAAAAACAAGAAAGAGAGAGTGAAAGTCACAAAGCGACAGACCAATAATAAGTAAGATGCTGTGAATATGTACTTTTATCAGATGACTATGTCGTATTTATATGAGATTAATATGTGTTTATATTCGGTAAAACATTTAAGAACCTAACAGACGCATAGTGGTTAATTTCGCAAAGAAAGAAGAAGGTGATTTGTCAGGGTGAAAAACGAATTGTTTAAGTTTCCATCACTTTTACTTCCAATTTAATCACACAACCGTCTAGCAAATCAATCTGAAAGCGAAAATTGAATTAGTTATCGATAATTGCACTGAGTCATCTTTTCGATTATCGAATAATAATTGTCTCTTTCGAAATTGAAAAACAAACAGCGAGGATAGGAACTTTGCCATTAATCATCACACGGCGGAAACGGATGATGGTGACTGCAAGAATTTGTTGAAAATCCCTTTTTGATTTGTTTCAAAATAAAATGTATACTTTTTTATTAATGATAGTTGCCATAAGGTATCATGCAAAATAAAATGTATATTTTTTTATTAATGATTGTTGCCATAAGGTATCATGCAAAATATCGAATCCCAGAATGAAGGAAATATAAATTCAGGAAAAGTATTTTTACAATTGGAAACAATTCTATCAGTCTGCGAATATTTTGTAATTAAATACGACAGACACAAAATGAAGGCGTGTCTATAATCACAATGCGCAAAAGGTGGGCCCGATGAAATACTTGCTGAATGTCTTTTCTGTTTGTCCTTTTATTGGAAGAGTTTATTTGTCCCAAATCCAGAATAAGAACATAGAGCTAAATTACCATTATATATATATATATATATATTATGGACTTTCCCGTAGTTCTCGACGTATGAGTGTCTAACTCAGTTAGACTGCCACACCACAAAGAATTGTTTAAAGTGGTGAAGGCTTGTGTAGCACCATCCACACTTTTTGGAACTGCTGATAACAAACAATCGGTGCAAAAATTCGCCACAGATCGCATGAACAGCAGACCTCAGTTATTTAACCCATAACTGGAGGGAAGGGACAGATTAATACCTTTTCCAAGGCTACCAGTGCGTAAGTGAATGCTGAGTGTTCGACTGGAATTGGAACTCGACTCACCGATTTCCCTTTCCAAGCCGACATCCACCGCACCAAAACGCACATCCGTCCATAAACGCTTTCAGCACCTGGTATTCCCAAGCCGTCACCCATCTAAGTACTAACCAGGCTCAACGTTGCTTAACTTCGGTGATTATTGCATCTTAAAAGAAATTCAACAAAAAAAAAAGGTCTCTACTATAAACAACTTAAAACAAAATTCCTAAAGCTTTATTGCTATTCCATCTTTTTCCATTCTATAGTTCCTGTGTATGGTCGCTTTACCCTCAGCGTACTATACAACAGATAGAAAATTAGAAAAAAAAAATGGAGGAAAATAATTTCTGAAATAAAAAATATTTCTTACCCCGGTGGTATTAAAAGTCATGACCGTTTCGCAAAACAAAAAAATAAATAAATAAAGACTTAAATTTAATATTTTTAAATCATTTCATCCCAAGCAAGGCGGTATCGCCACTGATGCGCCGGGGGCTACAAAAGAGAGTAAAAGGCAGGAGGAGAGTGAAGAGAAAGAGGAACCAGTTACAGTGTCAGAAAAAGGGCAAGAGAAAGATGGGAACACAAGTGTGAACACAGTTTCGAAGGTAGAGAGAAACGAAAAGAACAAAATACACGGGGTGATGTGGAAAGGATGAGGGAAGGACTGAAGTCAAGTGGATTAGATATGGGAATTGACATTGCGTTCAAATTCCTGGAGGTTGTAGCCGTCAGGAAAGCAAGAATATGGAAGGGAGTTCCACAGGCGGGAAATACGAGAGAAGAAGCTGTTGGAGAAGACTGTCAGCTGCATTTGGTTGATCTAACTGTAAATGGAGGTGGGACCTTGTTGCCAGTCTGGTTGCTTGAGTAAATTCTTGTGGAGTGGGTACCAGTGACCTATGTTTGTAGTAGCAGATCCATGAAAATATTTGTAGAATAGACAGAGGGTAGCCACATCCTGCCGGTGAGTAAGTGGATGGAGTCGAACTGCCAGGTCGGAAATGATCACATTACAGATTTTCCTTTGGAGCCTGTTGAGAACACTGAGATGATCAGCAGGGACGTCTGACCAGATATGTCAACAGTATTTCATGCATGGTCGGATGGTTAGTTTTTATATGTGCAAGATTTATTCAGGTGGAAAAAACTACCTGGCCCGACACAGTGACCCAAACTTTCTGTCAGTGGATTTATGCAAACATTTAGAATATTAAATGAAATTGATGCTATAGGTTTCTAAAAATATTTTACTAGCAGTCAGTTTAAATCTACTAGAGTACAATCATATAAAATGCAATAGATGTCCTATCGATATACACGCGAAAATATTTTTACCAGAGCGAGTAGTGAATAAATGGAACTTTCTCTGCCTTTCATCAGTCAATATCAAGACTTCGGATCTCTTCCAAAAGGAATTAGAAATACATTTTAAATATATGGGAAGATGGTTACTGTACTTGTAAAAAATGTACATCTTCTTCTTCTTCTTCTTCTTCTCTTCTTCTTCTTCTTCTTCTTCTTCTTCTATGTGCCTTGTCCTTTCAGGACGTAGGTGATAATGGCCTTCCACGTCTCCCTATCCCTGGTGGCTCTTGGCACGCTTTCTCCTGTAAAATGTTGCAACCCCCGTTCTGTCATCCATCTGATCAGGCCTTTCAAATATATTATACATTGCTTCCTTTGTCTCTTTTTCTCTCTATCTGGTCTGTTAGTATCAGGCTATCCAAGCCCTCCCTCCTAACCGCATGTTCCACGAACTTCAGTTGTCTCTTCCTGATGCTCAATATTAATTTCCTTTTCGTTTCCATCATGTCCAAGACCTCATCATTGCTCACATGTTCGGCCCATGATATCCGCAGCATCCTTCTTTAGAACTACATTCCAGTGGCTTCAAGTTTTTCCTTCATCTTTGATGATATTGTCTGACATTCACTGTCATATTGAAGAACTGACATCACATAGCAATCAAGGTCTCTCTTCTTTGTTTCTAGTGAAAGTTTTCTGTGTCTTAATACTTTACTCTGCTTCTGGAAGTCGTCCTTCGCTAATTCGCCTTTGGATCTTTGTGTCGCACTTTCCGTCTTCTGTTATAACACAGAATGTATATTTTACACTGTTATAAACGCTTTCTTAGAATGTTTCAAGCAATATTTCAGTTATTCCTGTTATCTGTACGTTACTGGTGCTCTTAATTAAATCTTTTTTTCATAATCGTGTCACCCCAAGTAAGGCATTTTTCTGCCACTGTTGTGCAAGGGGTTACATAGGAGGAAAGTTACGAGAAAGAGTGACAGGTTACAGGGGTGTTAGGAAGTGTGTAAGAGAAGGATGAGAATACTATCTATCTATCTATCTATCTATCTGTCTGTCTATCTATCTATCTATCTATCTATCTCGGTCTTTCCATATCTATTTATCTTTTTCTTTATAATAAGATCGCCCAAAGCAAGGCATTTTACTGTCACTGTTTTACAGTGGGTTACATAAGAAAAAAGTTATCAGAAAGAGTAACATATTATAGAGGGTGTCAGGAAGCGAGTAAGAGATGGATGAGGATACTTATGACAGTGGAGTGGACAGAAAAACGAGCATGAGAGGGAGAGGATGCAGGTTAGTGAGATAGGAGATGACTATTGACCTTACATTTAAATTCCTGAAGTTTGTAGCTGTCCGGGAAGCAAGTAAACGGAAGGGAATTCCACAGTCGGGAAGTGCGAGGAAAGAAGCTGATGGAGTAAAATTTTCGTTTACATTTTACTGGTTTCACAGTAAAAGGGTGGGACCTATTTGCTAATCTTGTTGATCGAGTAAGTTTACGAGATTCTGCAATAGCCTCTGCTTTGGTTTGTGTTGTAGAGGAATATCCTGTCCTATCCCGAAATGGATATTGTCCGGTCTATAAAAGACTGTGACTAGAGCGAACTAGCAGCATACGTCTGTAAACGAGAGCATACTTCACTAGTCAGAAGCATACGTCACTAGACGGACGCGTACGTCCTAGGCAGATACATTTTCTACGTGATTGTTATACCTGTTACTATTCGTTGGTGTTCGTGTATTGTCTATTGGTTTATTGTAATATGGTATAATAAATCCCTATTCATATATCTTCAGTGTTAAGTATTATTCTTGCACTACTCTTTTCCCTGATTATCCCCTCTCGGAATATATCAGTTTGATATTTTTGTTCCTATGTTCAAACCTCGTTATTTGCACAGTTCTCAAACCGTGATTGTTCCTACACTGTCGTGCAATTTTTGGCGTTACTTTTCAACAAAACGCCTTATATTTCTTATATTGTTTACTGTTGGATAATTAAGACATGATTTCAAGCCTTGCGTGCGATTAATTGCTGTTTGCACCAATGGGACAAACTTGAAAGTTTTTAATAATTACCCAGCCACTTCTTTCTTTGCTCGCCTTTCTCTGTCACTAGTTACAGTTTCTGAGCCGTCGCAAGTGTTTCATTAGAGGCAAAAGGCTAATTCGATGATGGAAAAAAGTTTTTGGCTCGGGTCCACCAGAATATGTCTGGCGCCTAATGAAGTTTCTTGAATGACAAAGCGGGGACGTGTAGGGTTCAAAGTTGAAAGGTCGAAGAGCATCAGTGTAAATGTTGTGTTGTTGGAGACTTTCAGTTCTTTCTCGGGAATTGTTTGTCTTTGTTGGTACTTTGCAGGCGATTGGAGAGATGCGACATCAAGTGTATACTGTGGCAGGGACATGACAGGCATCAGGGAGAAAAAATTATATGGATGAATAGAAAGAAGATGAAAGATTACATAGTAGAAGAAAGAAAGAAAACATGAAAGAGCAAAAGAAAGAAAGAAAGAAAGAAAGAAGGAAACACAAATGAAGAAAATAAATCATGAATAAGAAAGTAAGAAGCAAAACAGTAATAAGAAAGGCAAAAAGGAAAGAAAGAAAGAAAGCAGGAAAGAAAGTAAGAAAGCAAGAAGGAAATCAAGAAAGACAAAGGAGGAAACAAAGAAAAGAAAGAAAGAAGGAAAAACAAAAGAAAAATAAATCATGAATAAGAAAGAAAGAAGGAAATCAATAAAGAAAGAAGATTAAAAAGAAAAGAAAGAAGGAAAGAAAGAAAGTAAGAAAGAAATCAGAAAATCAAGAAAGACAAAAAAGGAAACAAAGAAAAGAAAGAAAGAAGAAAAAACAAAAGAAAATAAATCATGAATAAGAAAGCAAGAAGGAAAGCAAGAAAAAAGCAAGAATAAAGCAAAAAAGATAAAGAAAACTTAAGGAAAGAAAGAAAGAAAAAAATAAAAAGAAACAAAGCTAAAAAGAAAGAACAAAAAAGAAAGGAGAGTAGGAAACAAGCAAGAAAAAAGAAAGTCAGAGAAAAAAAAAACAAGGAAAGAAAGAAGGAAAAAAGAAAGAAAGAAAGAAAGTACGAAAGCTAGCAAGAAAGAACAAAGAAAGCCAGAGAAAGAAACGAGAAAAAAAGAAAGAAAGAAACAATAAAAAAGTAATAAAGAAAGAAAGAAGGAGAGAAAGTAGGAAAGCAAGCAAGAAATCAAGAAGAAAGACCAAGAAGGAAAAAAGGAAAGATGGAAAAAAGAAAGAAAACACTAATGAAAGAAAGTAAAAAGGAAGAAAAGAAAAAAGATAGAAAGGAAGAAGGATATAGAAGGAAAGAAGAAAAGCAATAAATAAAGTAAGCAAAAAAGAAAAGAAAGAAATTGAAAAGTAAGATAGAAAGCAAGAAGAATGCATGAAAGACAAAGAAAGAACGAAAGAATTAAATAAAGAAAGCAAAAAAGAAAGAAAGAATGAAAAAAGATTATAAAATCAGAAAGAAAAAATGGAAATTGAGAAAGAAAAGATGTCAGAGAGGAATAAAACAAAAGAGACGATAAAAATTGCTTCAAATAAAAGGAAACATTTATGATCGAAAGTAAAAGAAATTCCGAATAATATCAAGAATGAATGACTTTTATAATGCGTCACAAAAGAAGGACTTTTTAACAGAAATTCTCAAACAACTTTGATTGACACTATGAATATCTACATACTACATTGGACAAAGTTTCTTTGTGATGAGACTTAACGGTGTCTCGGTTGACATTTCTCAAAGAGACAACTAAAACACTCAAGAAAATGTCTCCATTCACTTGATTCTATTTTGGTCATGTAGTGTCTTCGGATCCAAAAGATCTTTTGTTCCCTATTCAAAGTTTTCCTTTCTGCGAATTCTTTAATCGTAAATGCAGTTTTCCTCGCATCATTGTTTCCTTGACCTGTCTTTTCAGGAGAATTAGAGAACACAAGAAACATTGTCAAAGGTGAAACATTTTCGAATTTTCTGTCATATATGAAAGTTGGTACTTCTAGAATTATATTTGCGAATGTTCGTATTAATGACAAATTTTAACTTTTTATTTTTTATTCTTTTTAAAAAATATAAAAGTACGAATTCATTGCATTTCATTAAATTCGTTTCCCTCTATAGATTTTTTGTTAGTGAAAAACGGCAATAAAAATATAAACTTTGATCTACTTACTAAAGTTGCTGCGTATTTCAAACTATCATATATCTTGTTTTTTTTTAAAAAGAAAAAATTCGTTTTTCAAAATAATTAAACTAAATATGATCATTTGAGGTGAGGTAGTATTTACATTATTTACACTGTTCGAACTATTGTTTTCACCATTATTGCCATTTTTACGACCATGTACTAGCTCACAAGTACCTCTCAATCCGACCAAGAATAGAAATGAATACAATGTATTAACCAGCAATACGGAGGCCTAGAGAAAATACTTATCTTTAAAGGTTGCAATATGAACTCTAGTAAAAAATGTTCATGTATTAGAAAAAATAATGAAATTCGTTAAGTCTCTGTAACATCAGAACAATTAACATGAAGATATTTACACAAAAGTCACAGGGAAGCTGCGTTATTGTAGTAGGGAAGTGATTGAAGCCTAGATATCAGTTCTGTGCCCATAACTTCTTTGGACTTGAAAACATGTTTTAGATACTTAGTAGAAACCCCAGTATTGGCGTAGTTGCAATATCCAAGGAGCAAAATTTGCTTTAAAAATAACGAATATTCAAGGCTGCGGAAATCCTTTAGTAAAAACATCCCCCTACAAACAAGGCGCGGAAATGATTTGAATCTTTCTCAAGACTGGGAATTGAGATTTGATCAGCTTAAGCCCAGGTGTGACAGCCAATAAGACTTTATGTTTGGTCTTATCCGACTCTTGTAAAGATATAACATGGCAGGAGTGACTGAATTAACCGGTTCATTTCCCAAGCATATTTAGAAACAGATTTTATGTATGAATATCACTTAAAGTCTTAAGTGAACTTTTGAGAAACCCATCAGACGTTCAACGCATAGAGCCCGATCAAAATTTCAATAATTCCTCGTAACTGGAGAAAATACATAGAGATGATGACGACGACGATGATGATGGTGGTGATTATGGTGATGATAATGATAAAACAAAACACGCTAATATTTGTTAATTCAATAAATTGCCATGTTGGAGAAGAGTAGAAGTTTATCCTTTTCTTGTTTAAAATTGGGTTCCCCGTTCTTTCTTAAGTCGTCATTCTCTTTCACTGCTAATACCTCCACGTCTGAGTGGCATTATCACTTTATGGGGTGGAATGACGGAAAGTGCGACACAGAGATCCGAAGACGAACTGGCATGGTGAAGGAAGCATTCCAGAAGTTGAGTAAAGTATTAAAAAACAGGACAATCACACTAGAATGAAGGAAGAACGTACTGGATTGATATGTGTTATCAGTTCTTCAATATGGCAGTGAATGCTGGACAATATCATTAAAGATGAAGGAAAAACTTGAAGCAACTGAAATGTCGTTCTACAGAAGGATGCTGCGAATATCATGGATCGAGCATGTGAGCAGTGATGAGGTCTTAGAAATGATAGAAACAAAAAAGAAATTAATACTGAGCATCAGGAATAGACAACTAAAGTTCCTGGGACATGCATGCAATGAGGAGGGAGATCTTGGAGAACCTGATACTAACAGGCCAGATAGAGGGAAAAAAGACAGGGGAAAGCAACGGATAACATATTTGAAGGACCTAATCAGTTGAATTATAGAACAAGGGTTGCATAGTGTAACAAGAGAAGGCATGCTAAGAGCCATCAGGAATAGGGAGACGTGGAAAGCCATGATCGCCTACGTCCTGAAGTGACAGGGCACGTAGAAGATAAAAAACTCATATGTGGTGGAAAGTGAAGGTCATCCGAGAAAACTGGTAGAAGAATTGAAACATAAGATTATATCTTTTACCAGTATCCTTATAGGTTATTTAATGTTCATATTTTAATTTTGTTGGAAGCATTAATATTTTTTTTTCCAAGAGTTAAATGTTTTTTGTTTACTATTTTACTTTCATAATGTTTGATCGCAGTTACCCCGGGCCAGTGTGAAACTGACAACAACAGCAATTAACCTCTGACCTCTCGATCAGAAACCTTGCTGCCGGATGTAGTTTATTGTCATGCCCAGGATACATGACTTTTAGTATTTCAGTTTAAAAGAGATTTTTAATTTATAAAAATCGAATAAAGTCATATATTGTATTGATTTCCCAGGCGCCGCTTCGATGTGGCATAAGGCTGAAGCTATGAAGCACCCAGTGAGGATCGAACTAACTATATAGCTGTAATAAGTTATAAAGAGACAATCTTGCTAACTGTTACACCACATCGAAGAGCTCAAAGGGATTTATTATAGCTGAAAAACGTGTTTGTTCTTTAAAATATGTACATAAAATGTCCATATCCCTGACCAAACGTCTAATGCCTTAATCGATCTTTTATACTGGTCCTGGGTATGACGGTAAACTGCATCCGGCAGCCAGGCCTCTGATTGGGAGGTTGTGAGGAGCATGGAACCACCACTTAATTGCTGTTGTCCCCAGGTTTATTCTGACCCGGATTGGTAGCAGCTGTTAGGGTCCCAGCTATGGGCAAATAGTTAACCCCCAAACAGGGATCTAAACACTATGAAAGTATAGAAATACACTTTTATAGAAATATATACATAAAAATAGACTTTTATAGAAAGATATATAGTTTTTGAAGCAAAAATATTACCAACAACAGATTTTTGAAGAAAAAAATATTTTCAGCAAAACATTTTTGAGTACAAAACTCGAAGACATTTTCCGTTTTCTAAAATAAAAAAAAAAATAAAAAATTTCATTAAAACTTGACTAAATCAACCTTCTCACTATGACTGAACATTTAAAAATACCTTAAAACCCCACCTTTTTAGCATTAAATAACCCACAGAGGTGTTGATATGCCATTAAACAAAACTCAATCTGTTATACTCATGACTCGCTAGATTAATGGAATTGATTGTATTAAAGAATTTATTCGTACTTATCAGTATTGTCCGATCCCAAAGGTGATTATGTTGTAAAACTTTTCGAATATGCTTTTTCGTCATCGTCATTGTAATTACCGTTTCCGCTGCATCACATTACCCTTCTATTTCAACGTTTCCCAGTTGAAAGCTAGAAACCGTTAGACATTAAAATTCAGATATTAAAGGCTGAAACCTGTTTACTCGTCTATGTTTCTGAGTTACAGAGTTATGACTTCGCTAATGTTTGTCCATTTTAATAAAATGTTATTGTTATAGTATTAACATTAGACGGACTACTGTCCTCATCTTTGTTGCCATTTGTACGACGTTTCAGCTGTTGTACGCTCCGGCCTTCTTCCGGTGATAAAAATTTCGAACATAGCGTTTTTTTTTTTTGGTAGTCATGAGTTATCTCCCTGTAAACCTGTATGTTACTTGTACACAACGCTTTGGGTCAAGTCCCAGAAACTAACCAACGTCTATATCCACTGGGATTCGGGCTAATGTTTTCATCTTTGTTGTTTTTAGCGGAATGGGCAATAACTAAGTAGTAATAAATAGGAACAAAACAATATACCCTAGACTTTGATAGTAGAACGAGCAAAATCTTCCCCTGTTGATTAAATAATTTACCCAGTTACCCGGATGGAGAGACAAAAGTAGAAGGTCGAGGGTAAAACCGGGGAAACATTGTGATAATAACAAAGATGAGAATATTAGTAGGAATGTAAATTATATAATTAATGAATTATATATGTATTATAAAAAAGTTATTTCAAATTTATATTAAACTTATATATCACAAACTTTATGTTATTCTGCATTTTCTTGTTTGTAGTAAACTAGCACCCTACAAGTGGAAACAGATGGACTTATTTAGATCTAGGTCAGTAGTTGTGCCGAGGGTCAACAACAGAGAGAAATTTGCGTCGAATTTCTGACACAATGACTTGGTGAGTTAAGTGCCATACGTGATACACGCTTGGGCGATCATGTCTCGAAAGAGACATGACTGACTGGGAAGAAGATTATCCCGCAGTAAGTTGCCATTGCTTTCTGCGGTAGACTGGTGAATTATATTATTCTATTAATAAGTAGTAATTAGTGGGGGATAAGTTTATTACTTCATGACAATAGAAAACCGATCACCCACTTTATGCCCAGTAGAAGCCTTAATCATGTTTCTGTTATATTCAGTCAGTCAGTTAAGTGCCATACGTGATACACGCTTGGGTGATCATATCTCGAAAGAAACATGACTGACTGGGCAGAAGATTATCCCGCAGTAGTTTACCATTTTTTCTGAGGTAGATTGTTTGCCAGCCAAGGCTATAGAACCCAATCTGTCTTTTTATTTGACTCATAGCTAGAGGGGGAAGAGATGTATTATATTATTAAGTATTAAATAGTAGGAAATCAGTTTATTACTTCATAACAATATAAAACTGATCACCAACTTTATGCCAAGTAGAAGACTTAACCATGTTTCCAACTATTATGTTCAGTCAATCAGTTAAAGTGCCATACGTGATACACACTTTGGGCGAACATGTCTCGAAAGAGGCATGAATGACTGGGCAGAAGATTATCCTGCAGTAGGTTGCCATTGCTTTTTGCGGTAGATTGGTTGCCATCCAATGCTATAGAACCCAATCTGTCCTATTATTTAACCCATAACTGGAGGGAAAGCGAGAGATTAATACCTATCCCAAGGCTACTCGTAAGTGAATGCAATGAATTTAACTAGAATTCGAACTCGGCTTCCCGCTTTCTCGTTCCGAGCCGATATTCATTGCACCAAAACGCACATCCTGTGAGTACTTTTTCAATATTCATGGTAAAATAAGCATTTTATGTTCTAATGATTCCTTTCTTTGTAGATTAATTAATATCAGATTCCAGCCAGATAAGTACACCTAGATGAGCACCCGCTTGGGAATACCAGGTGCTGTAAGCTTGGGTGTCTGTGTGGTGTAATGGCTAATTACCAAGTTCCTAACATTTTGGGTACGTTAAGTCGATTTGCAACAGACATAGCACGATTCAGTGCGAAAACTACTCTACAACACCTAGATAGCTGAAAGCTTGGAAATACGAGGGGCTGTAATATGAATGTGAAGGTGGTTAATGGCTCAGAATTGTTAATCGAGGAGTAGAGATCCAATTCCCGTTAGGTTCGTTATATTTATTTTACGCACAAATAGCCTAGGGAGATGAATCCAACTATTCTCCCGTTGCTATGGATTACTTAGTGATGCTTTTATCACTAACTCATTATTATCTCAAAAATATTCTTATAATCTAAAATATTCTCCTGCTTTATAAAACCTACATTGAGTTGATAAGCCGTAGATAAACGAATTAATTTCCTTTTGTTAACTTGCTTTTCTGATAGATACAATCTCTAAAAATTTAAAGGCAACATCAATTGAATCACATTCATCTTTTATCATTTCCTTAACCCCCCACTGTACCCAATCCTTTTTCTCACTGTAATTTCCCACGGTCCGGCCTTGTTTGGTGTAAAATGATTTTTAAAAAAAATTAAATTATCATCAGATTGACTAAATTTTCTACCAATTTCAGCCTTTTAAAATGAATTTGGGTCAGATTTATATCAAACATTGTATGCTGTATAGCTTTGTTGTAATAAAAATATTAATTCTCCTTGTAGAATTGAAGCTTTAAGTTTTAAATGTGTTGCATGGAATGAAGAGATACACCTAGAAATGTAGCTAAACTACTTTATTAACAGAGTGGTACAACCAAGATGGATATGCAATATTTGTGGGCCGAGAACTTGCAACCAACTTATTAAAGGATTGTCCAAATGTTGGAGAGTTTTTGTCTTTATTTTCAACTGCAATTAAAGCCAAAATGTGATGTCTATTGTCTCTTATATTTAACAGTATATATTTAGAATATATATACATATACATATACATATATATATATATACATATATACACACACACATATATATATATTGTCATCCGCTAACTGATCCGTTTTGCTGTATCACAGCTCATCAGTACGGTTAGACTCCGATTAGCTACATAACCCAGGCTCGAAACCCGACCGAATTGGCGTAGTCGGCGACTCTACCGCTGGGCCACGGGGCGTTTTTAGCGCAAATCGTATTACGCGCCCAACAGCTAGAGTGATCCAATTCATTTTACTGAATGAGCGATGCGTATACCGGTCTTTATTTTAATCGAGAGGATTAAAATAATTAATCTTCCTGAAGCCATTAAAAGTTAAATAGAAAAAAAAAAAAAGGAAAAAGTACACAAATAAAATAAATAAGAAAGAAAATTACATTTTCTGGTTTGTCAGTCTTCATAAACAACGAAATTTCACATTGCTGGACGTAGGGGATGCCGGTAAATATATAAAGTTACACGGTGTTTTTATGTTAGAAAAAGCAATATTTTAATATTTATTCTGCATGTTCGTTTCTATATTTTAGTCCGTTTTTTTTTTATTTACGCTTTAAATCTTCCATAGATTTAACGGGGAGTATAAAACACAGTGCCATTAAAACTGAAGAGATGAAAGTGTTGTGTTTATAGATTTGGCTAAATAAAAATTAAAAAAAGAAAGTGAGTGAATGCTTATAGCAAAGAAAGAATTAAAAGTTAAAATTAACGCAGACATTATTATTTGAGAAAGAGAAAATAAAACAAACTCTGAAGACAAAAGAAATAAATGGGGAAATAAAAAAGAAAAAAATATAAAGAAAGAGAAAGACAAATATAAAGACTGACAGACAAAGAAAGAAAGAAGAAAGTAAACAAATATAAAAGAAAGTAAAGGAAAAAGAGAATATAGAAAAAGACAAAAAGAAAGATTAAAGAAAAGAAAGCGAAGAACTAATGAAAAGAGTTTAAGGAAAATAAAGGAAGTAGAAATAAATAAAGAAGATAATGAAGGTAAGAAAAAGAAAGGAAAAGACAAAATATAAGAAGAATGAAAAAAAGGAAAAGAAAAAAGGAAGAAAGAAGGCAAACAAATATAAAAGAAAGTAAATGAAAAAGAGAATATGGAAAAAAGACAAAAAGAAAGAATAAAGAAAAGAAAGAGAAAAACTAATAAAAATAGTTTAAGGAAAAAAAGAAGGAAGTAAAAAAAGGAAAATAAGGAAGAAAATGAAGGTAGGAAAAAGAAAGGAAAAGAAAAAGATATAAAAAGAAATAAAGGAAAAGAAAAAAGAAAGAAAGAAGAAGGTAAACATAAAAGAAAGTAAAAGAAAAGGAAAAATATGGAAAAAAGACAAAAAGAAAGAATAAAGAAAAGAAAGAGAAAAACTAATAAAAATAGTTTAAGGAAAAAAAAAGGAAGTAAAAAAATGGAAAATAAGGAAGAAAATGAAGGTAAGAAAAAGAAAGGAAAAGAAAAAGATATAAAAAGAAATAAAGGAAAAGAAAAAAGAAAGAAAGAAGAAGGTAAACATATAAAAGAAAGTAAAAGAAAAGGAAAAATATGGAAAAAAGACAAAAAGAAAGAATAAAGAAAGAGAAAAACTAATAAAAATAGTTTAAGGAAAAAAAAAGGAAGTAAAAAAAGGAAAATAAAGAAGAAAATGAAGGTAGGAAAAAGAAAGGAAAAGAAAAAGATATAAAAAGAATGAAAGACAGTAAAGAAGGTAGAATGAAGAAATATAAAAAAGGTCAAGAAAAAAGAGAATATGGAAAAAAGACAAAAAGAAAGGGTAAAGAAAAAAAGCGAAGAACTAATGAAAAGAGTTTCAGGTAAAAAAAGGAAGTAAAAATAAATAAAGAAGAAAATGAAAGTAGGAAAAAGAAAAAAGATATAAAAAGAATGAAAGAAAGAAAAAGAAAAAGAAGTAACGGAAAATAATAGGGGAAAAAAAGCCTTATTTGCGTTCCGTTTCTTTTAATAATAGAAACAGAATGACAATAACAAATAGAACTTAGCAATTTCTTCTCGTCAAATGAGATAAAAAGGAATGAAGTCGAAATCGTCAGGCAAAGAAAGAAATGTTTTTACGCTCAAACACTTCCTTAACTGAAACAGAAACCATCGATTACTAGTGCAACGAAAACACAGGTTATGTTCTTCAGATAATAAGTATTTCTTTTGGTCTTCAATATATTGCCTTGTTTCTGCCGTTGCCTTTCTCTCTTTAAACGCTTCACGCACGCATCTTGCGTTTGTGCGAAACGGAGCTTCAATCAAAGCCGAACTCACTCAAGTGGAATGCTTCACGACCGGCCATCAAAGACGGACACTTGGAAAAAGGACTTTCTCAACGCTACCTTGAACAAATGAATCTGTTTCTCGAAGAAATTAAATATATTCATCATCGCGACAATGCAGCAACGATGCATTTTATTGCTTACATTTGATTTATAAACGCCAACCATCCTCACCACCCGTTTTTTATGCAAGAAAATCACGATACAAAGTACTTTCGATTCAATACACTAGAAATATTGTCATTGTGGTTTCCTAGCGTTCTTTTTTCATCTTCAAATCTTCAACTCTTTGATTAGAATGCTATTTTTTATTAATATTATGTGTGCACATACTTAGTTTTCACGCCTGTAGTTAAATTGAAACATATTTTGATAGAAGGCTGCACTCTTTTAATGTAAAGGGCTTCCAAGATTTGTAATATATTTTTACGTTAGGGTTGGCAGAATAATATTGAAATGTCAACAACATCGGGCGCGATTTTTGTTAGATTTGCTATGCTTTCATATAACTGCTTGTGAAGAAAAAACGCCCATCTTTTCGAATGAAATGCTATAGAATAACCAAGATGTGTTGATATTAGTTTTCTTATTATGTTTTGTTACAAAGTGTCAGTTCTTGAATCCACTTGGTATATTAGATTCTGACAAGTGACAAGTCAGTCAGTCAGTTAAGTGCCGTACATGATACACGCTTTGGGCGATCATGTCTCGAAAGTGACATGACTGACTGTACAGAAGATTATTCCGCAATAGATTGCCATTGCTTTCTACGGTAGACTGGTTGCCAGCCAAGGCTATAGAACCCAATCTATCCTATTATTTAACCCATAACTGAAGGGAAGAGAAGGATCAATACCTTCCCAAGGGTATTTGTGCGTAAGTGAATGCAATGAATTCAAATGGAATTAGAACTCGGCTACCCGATTTGTCGTTCCGAGCCGATATCCACTACACCACAACGCAAGTGACAAAAACTCATCAAAATACGCGTTGTGGACAAAATACCAATTTGTGGATGACTCCAAGGTGGTATGGTATTCCGAGCTGGTCAAGGGCAGCAAACAGTTTTCATGGGATTGATTCAAATATGCCAATCACTACTGGATTGACCTTGACATTCCCTTCCAGCATTTCAAACAATCTCACGACGTCTAATTTTACATCGAAAAATGTTTGTTATTCTCAATCACCATGTTTGCTAGATTTGTGTCATTTCTATGGCAATATCATTAATATAAAAGTTCTTGGTGCATTTAGATACCACAATAATATCCGGTCAGCCTATCTGGAAAATAACCGTCCCAGAATATTGTACGTTTTCCAATTTCTTCGATTGTTATGCAAGATAGATGCTTGTACCAATTTTCTGCAACATGTTATCCATACTTTCGATACAATAACCAATAAATGCTTACTTTATCATGGCGCCTCTTCCATTTCTTTTGAGCTAGCATCTTGCAATCACTGATCACATACCCAGAATTGTAGAATGATTGATATTTTGCGGTATATTATTGCATTAGTAGCAAGGGCTTGGTCTTGTGCTGCAATTACCAAAGCTTTCAGTTTCACGTCTGAGACATGTCCACGATGTTACTTTGTCCCTAACATCTTGCGTATCGCTTTCAAATTGGTCATGCAATCCCATCTCGAGATCTGTCCTTCACTTTTCTCGTCTTTCTCGTGAATTTCTCTTAACCCCTGCACAAATACCTATATTTTGGGCCACATATCTTAACAAATCGTCATCACTGTCAATCCGTTACTCTTTAAGTGAGCTCCGCTAATTTTTAATATAATTATAAACATTTGAAAGACTCTACATTGACTTCTTAGGGTGTTAAGCGCTGGACAAAGTCATCACTTTCCTGGTCTTACTACAAAGTTGTCTCATCTCTTTGTTCCCCTTAATAATAGACGCTCTGTACCGCCTAAATGGTCATTGTTGTAACCAGATTCCTTGCATTCATATTAGATTTTAAATACGAATTCTCTCTTCGATCAGGCCAGCTTTACTTTCATTCCTATGTATAACATATACAGTTTTAATATCTACAAATACTTATGGGTGCACTTGGGATGATAAAAAATGGAATGAAAGAATCCCTGGAAACCCCAGCTTAAGAGATATACAAAAAATTGTCTTGTTAAGTACAGTCAACACACTAAGGAGAAATTTGTCTATGTAACGCTAGGGATGTTAGGAGAGATACAAAAACATGAAATGGAGCCATAACAACACACCACGATCTGCCTTAGGTCTTTTCGCAGACTTGGTTGGTAGTGCGACCATAGCAGAAATCGAAATATGATAAAAAATGACAACATGATAATAATAGTGGCATATTATTCTAAAGAGCAAGAGAACTGATATAGCACATTAGTCATTTGTGAAATGTTCTTTTATGGAGAAAAGCTGCTAGTAACAAAATTAGAAGATTTAAATCTTTTGTTGCATACGATAAATATTAGTCACATTTATTATTGTCTATTTTGAATTATTTTTTCATTGCTTTTGTTTATGATATTGCATTGACTCTGGTTTTTAGTAACATAAATGCATTATTTAGTATTGTAGTGGTTTACGTCAAGAGATTTTATATTATATTTTCCTGATTAATTGTTTGTAAATGTTTTATTTCTTATCAACAACGTGATTAAGTATTCCGTTATTACGGGGTTTTAATTTCATATTAAATAATTATAATAGAGTTCTGATCATTAATATTAATGAGTGCTTCAAGAAAAAGCATTTTTTTATTGACACTGAATTCATATACAAGACGAAGTACAGAATTACTTATAAATGTATGCATGTTATGGCTATGGCTGCTGGGTTGGTTCTTCCACCTAAACATACAAGACTTGTTGAATAGCTTTCGTCACTGAAATAAATAGGCAAAGAGAAAAGGAAAGATACAGAGACACTAGAGGGACAGTTTGGATACTGATTTTATTTTTTGATTCCAACGACTTCTTGTTGAGAAAATCCCTTCCCGAACAGTCGGCACACCTTTACCAGTCAAAGTCCAACAGAAAAAGAGAGAGAGTTTACTTTTGGCGCCAGGAAGCCTCTCTTTTTCGCATATGCGTAAATTGTCTTTCCTGTCAGAGGACTCCTGGGAGATTTTTATGTTTATTTTATTTTGTACTTTTATTTTATTTAGTATTTTTTTTATTTTATTTCGTATTTTTATTCAATCCCTACAAATGCTTATTTAGTTTTTCTTTTTTTTATACGATCAAAAGATAAAAAAAGGAATCTGCTGTCAAAAACTGGATATAAAAAATCTGTCGGTTATGTTAAAAATGTTCATTTCCAAAGTGGACATATAATTTGAGAAAGAAAATCCTGTGGGAGTCAGTTTGTGTTTATGTCGGAATCACAACATAAAACAATTTTGTTAAGTTTACGAATTTCGGCCTGAAACGAAACAAGCTTTTCGACATGACGAGAAACTTATCAAAAGACCCAAGCACACATTCCCTGTTCATTCTGTTCAATAGAACCAGCTTAATAAAACATCAATAAGAACCTATTCTAAATATATTAGTTTTTCGAACTAGAAATTTCTAATTGAGATTAATTAGCATTTGCATTTTGCTGGGGTAATTTCTTATTTTTTCTATAGCGTATTAGATATCTTTTTTTTTTCCTTTTTTTATGTTACTTTCGGAGCTTTATTTGTTCTTTTTAACAACACTATAGCTTTCTGATAAATATCCTCATCACTTCTCGGCCTTTTCACCGGCATCAAAGTGTAGTGCATTTTCTTTACTTTGTTTTAGATGGGAGACTCACGGAGCACTCCAATCTTGTAGTACCACTTTTTTCATTGCAATAAGAAAGACGGGGTTGGTGTAAAATTACCGCAAAAAGACCAGTGGGCTATATTTTTCATTGGCCCATCTGCATGCTTATGGAATCCGCACATAAAAAAGACCATGTGTCATATACTGAGTTAGTGAGGAATACAGGCAAATCAAATCACATTTGATTCATTTGTCTTCAGACCTGTTTACACAGTCTGCATTGCTTTTTAATTTTGATTTTTTTTAATTCCCACAGATACGCAGAAGCAGATGTAACAAAATTGACCCTCATATTTCGTATTGTGAACCGCTATTCGCTACTGACGCTCACACCTGATAATTAAAATGACGTTCGAAGAGGCTTAGGAAAATTATGACTCTATCTAGGTCTTCTAACTAGGAGAGAAAGAAAGAACTAATCGATCAGGTGAAAAAAGAAAGAACTAATCGATCAGGTGAAAAAAGAAAGAATGAATCAACCAGGTGTGAAAGAAAGAATGAATCAATCAGATGAAAAACAATCATTCAGGTGAGAAAGAAAGATTGAATCGACGAGTTGAAGAAAAAACAATACATCGATGATGCGACAAAGAAAAAATGAATTAGCCAGGTGTGTAAGAAAGATTTAATCAACTAGGAAAAAAGGTAATAATGAGTAAAGCAGTTGAGAGAGAAAGAATGAATCGACAAGGTGAGAAAGCCTGGATGGGCCATGAGAACATGAATTAATCGAATATGTCTTAAAGAAAGAATGAATCGACAAATTGGGAAAAAAGAATGAAGCCACCACGTGAGAAATCTTTATGGTAACTTACCCATATGACACATGAACATTTCCAAGCTATATATAAGCAGCGGTTCTGCTTGGTAGAGAGCAGAGAGTGAGAGCGGAATCTCTTCCAGCAGATAAATCTGACGGCCGGACTAACAGTCACCCTAATAATCTCTCATTGCTATATATTTTAACTACCGTAACCCTATTTTCAGGTGGCTAGTATTGATTTTAAGTGATTTTCAAGATGAGAAGAGTTTTTTCTAAAATTGTAGAATACAATTATTTTTGTCGGGTAAAGTAGCCGAAATGTTAACAAGTAGAAAATACAGATACAATAATTCACTGTATGCAAAATTATTTTCTTGAGAGAAGTGAATGTATCAAAGTTAGTTACCTAATTCTGATTAAAATATTTGTCAATGGGTTTTGACGATATGTGACTCTATACCAAAATACGGCCTTGAGAATTTCCTGTGTACTGATTACCAGGACAGTTGATAAGAGCAGGCTGACAATAACAGGGAGTGTGTTTTCCTCCCCTTCTCCTGGAAGTTGAAATGTTAAATATTACTTACATGTCAAGATAGTAAGTCATATATATAAGGAATGGGAAAATAGAAATCCCGTACTTAACTTTACCACCACGCTCTGGGCGCTTGTTTAATAAAACCAGAGTACAAGACAAAATTAGTTCGGCTTCCGTGTTTTGGATGAGAAGGTAGAAAGAGATTTGAATGGCGGTTTGAATAATACGGTCGGATTGAAACGGACGCGCTGCTAAAAGACAACTGAGTAAACACCGACTCAGAAAACATTGCTATTGAAGTAATTTTACAATACCAGTCAAATGAGTGTCACCAGCTTTGATTTGCTTGTAAATCATATATTTATTCGATATATATATATATATAGGTATATTTAAATTTATGTCGTTGCGGTCTTAAATCTGGCTTTGATTATATACCAATTCCTAGTATGTCTAGACCAGACTCGTCAAGCAATAATAAGTAATATTGCTTTGGCTATAATGAGATCTACAACACAGCGTAGGCGGAATCGACTGAAGCTCAGTAAGGTTGGCTAGATTCAGCCAGGGGTCGTGTTATACTTCTGTTTTGCAATATATTTGTTTAACTCTATTCCGTCTATGTGTCTTTATTTCTGGCTACAATTGGCGATGGGGATTCTCAAAGACCCTTGAGAACCCCAAAAGGACTGCGTAGTTCAACAGTCGACGCACGGAATTTTAATTTTCGTCACACTTTGTTCTATTCAGCAGTGCTTTCAATCCAGAAAAAAAATACAAGTGTAACTAACTTACACTGAACTTGAACGCGAGCTGCTAAAGTACGATAATTCATCGTTATTCTCTGAATAAGTAAGAAATTAAAGTTATTAACTTTCAATTATTTGTTATTTCGTTGCTGAGTGAGTAAGGAACTAAATGTTTTTTTTTTTTGTTATTCAAAGAAAAGAAAATTTTCATTTGAATATAATTTCTATTCAGGTAATGCTAAAAAAAGACACGGATAAACATGAACGAATGTAAATCCACAATGCTCGAACTTCTTAAGTTCAAATTTGAGCAGCAAAATCAACGGGAGCTTAAATGGCAAGAGAAGCAAAACCAACGAGAAATTAAATGACAAGAAAAGCAAGTTGAGCAGTAAAAAAAGCAATAGAGCAATTCCGGCAGGATATACCAAAAGAACGACTCGAAATTCAAAAGCAAACTGAGAAAGAACAACTCGAAATGCTAAAGCAAGCTTAAAGAAAGAACTGATTGAATTTCAAAACAAACTGAAGTCAGATATCAGAAACTCAATGAAATTTTACTTCAAACTCAACAAGAGCAAAAAAACTTGCGTAAACTGGCAAATTGGAGACCAATTAGTGAAAACGAAACTGCGTTCTCACAAAACATGATCTGGGGCGCAATAAACGCTTTTACATATTCTCCAAACGACGATATAACTTTCGCCTCGTATTTTAGAAGATTCGAGGATTTATACGCCACAGATTGTGAAAGGTTGCGCCGACAATTTTTCAACAAGTGATGGATATTATGCTGAGCGGTTTTGACTTCGGTGTTGCATATTTGGACGACATATTAATGATCATTCAAAATGTAGAACAGCATCAGGAACATGTTATGAAGTTTTTTCAAGAATTCAGGAGTACGTGTTCAAATTGAAAGAATCCAAATGCGGCATTTTTATGGAGAGGATTAAATACTTGGGACACATTATCGATAAAGAGGGCATAAGACCAGATCGAGAACGGGATACACCAATCAAGGACATGCCAGCTACCGAAAATGACTCTACTTAACAAAGTTTCTTAGGATTGGCAAACTATTACCAGGTGTTTATACCAAATATGCACAATTTACGTGCTCCGCGAAGCGAACTTTTGAAAAACGCACGAACTAATAGTGGACACCAGAATGCCAAGAAGCCTTCATCGAAATAAAGTTTGAACGTCGGATTTGTTTCTCACACACTTTAACCAAGACTTAACCATTATAGTTGCCAGCGACGCCAACTCGTATGGCACTGGAGCTTGTATTATGCACAAGATGCCAGATAGATCTTACTAACCAATAGACCATGCATTGAGAAGACTTCTTCCTGCAGAAAAGTATTACTGACAAACTGAGAAGGAATCGCTAGGGAATATTTTTGCAGTGACGAAGTTTTACGGTTGACTCTCTACTTTGCAGACAGACCATAAACCGTTACTGACAATCTTTCGTTCTAAAAAAAATTTACCTATGCATGCAGCAAGTAGACTGTGGAGACGGGGAATAATTCTTTAAATTATAAGTTTAAAATGGAGTTCCTACTATCTAAAAAAAACTCTGTCATGCCGACAGACTGTCCAGATTATTTTTGAAGATACTGTGATTGCTTTTCAGCAAATAGAAGGAGAATGTAAAACCACATTGTGCAACATTGTGCAACATTGTGCAACACAGTACGAGAACTCCCTGTAATCTCAACCAAATCAAACAAGAAACTCTATATGATGAGTTTATCAGGCAAACCAAAACCAAAATTCTTGAAAAGAACAAACAGACTTCTGATATTATTTTTATGCTACAAAGTACGACTGTATGGTGAACACTACAAAGAAGAAATCTGAAAGATTTCCATGCGGTCATCCAGGGATTACAAGCATAAAAAGCCTTCTGCGCAGTTAGATACTGGCTGAACATGGATAAAGGTATAAAAAATATGGTAAAATAATGTAAAGGCTGTGCCTTAGCAAAGAAGGCACCTCCTATCAAATATAGTCCTTGTCCCAAAACGGACCGACCATAGTTTAGAATTCATATAGATTTTTCAGGTTCGCTAGACGGATTTTACTGTCTTATAGTAGTAGATAGTTTTTCTAAGTGACCTGAGGTTCCTAAGTGTAGAAATCCCGCTATAGAAGTGATAATCAAGTTCCTACACAAGGTGTTTGACAGATTTTGGATAGTCCATGGTTTAGTGTCAGACAATGGGACACAATTTACGTCCGGCGAATTTAAGAATATTTGCGAGATCTTCCTGATCGATCATATCACGATTTCTCCATATCACCCAAAGTCAAAGGAACAGGCCGAACGCTTCATTGACACGCAAAAAAGAACTCTGAAGAAAGCTAGAGGCACACACACAGAAAAAGCCCTAAAGAAAGATTTTCTTCAGGTGTATAGAATCAATTCCAACGACAACACACCATCATCGTTACACCAAAACGTTTGCCTGTAAAATTAGATCTGTGTTCGAGGAGCTATTTCCCAAACAAATAAAACCCGGACGAACAAACACGGTATCTACAAAACGCTATCAACCCGGATTGAAATTTTTTTTTCGGATGTTCCGGAATAATAAATGTTTTTGAGAAATAGATGCAACTGACAAAAGACATTTAAATCAAATCAGGAAAGGCCTGTCGGACGATGCTGACAGCTGTCTTCCTGAAGAAAAAGAAGTGATGGATGTCATTTACGATGCTTCTGATATGCCAATTCTACAGACGGTACCGGAACAGAGCCGTTGACAGAAAAATAAAAATAAATATGTACATATATTCTCGTCGGGAATTCAAAAAGAAAAAAATATTCCAAACTATATATAAGCAGCAGTTCTGCTTGGTAGAGAGCAGAGAGTAAAAGCGGAATCTCTTACAGCAGATAACTCTGACAGCCGGACTATGTGTCACGCTAATAATCTCTAATTGGTATATGTTTTACTACTGTCTTTGTTAAATATATTTATTTCACTTTATTAATACTTTATGTCATTATTTCTAACCGCAACAAGGCCACAACAGAAATAAAAAGAAGGATTTGGTAAGTTGATAAAAAATTCTTAATTTATCAGGTGAGAAACAAAAAATGAAACAACGACGAGTGAAAAAAGAATGAATCAAACAGGTGAGATGGAGAGAATGAATTGACACGGTGTAAAAAAATAATGTATATAGCTAACGTGAAAGAAAAAATAAATCAGCTAGATGAAAATGTAACAAGAATTCGAGCAAATGATAAAGAATGAATCGATCAGGTGAGAAACCAAAAAGGATTCAAACAGGGGAGAAAGAAGTAGTGAATCGATTCAGGTGAGAAAGAATGAATTAATTGACCAGATGAGGAAGAAAATATAAATTGATCTGGTGAAAAAGAAAAATTAATTGACCAGACGTGAAAGAACGAATGAGTCATCGATGTGAGAAAGAAAGAATGGATTATCCAGAAGAGAAAGGAACTATTAATAAACCAAGTGTGAAATAGGCTACTTATTGACCAGGTGAAAAAATAAATAAATTGACCTGGTGAGAGAAAAAGAATGAATCGACAAGGTGAGAAAGTAAGAACGAATTGGCCAGATGAAGAAAATATGAATAGCGTAGGTGAGAAAGAAAGAATGATTCGTACTGATAAATATGCAAAAATGTATTGCCCAGGTGAGTAAGAAAAAGTGAATCGACCAGGTGTGAAAGACAACATTAATCAACGATGCAAGAAAGAAAGAATCTTTGAGCTGTGAAAGAAAAAATGAATGCATTGACGAGGTGCACAAGAAAAAACTGAAACGACCAGGTGAAAAATATAGAAAGGGTCGAACATGTGAAAAAAGAAATTATGAATCGACCATGTGAGAATTAAGGAATGAATTGACCATTTAGGGAAGAAAGAATCTAAACTTATTATATGTGTGTGTGTGTGTCTCCGTTACCTATAGACTCCGAAACGGCTGAACCGATTTTCTTGAAAATTTACACAGTTGTACTATAAGCGTCTGCGAGTGTTCTTAGCTAGGTTTTGTGTCGAGGTACACCCGATAAATATCGAAAATCAATAATCGAGAAAATCGGGATATAGAAGGAGTGGTCCGATTTTAATCAAATTTGATACACTCATAGACAAAGACATAAGAAACGATATTCAGAAGTCTCAAAGTTGCAGTTTATACAGTAGTACAGAAAATCGATAATATATATATATATATATATATATATATATATATATATATATATATAAAAGGAGAGATATTTGTGTGTGTCTGTTTATCTGTTTGTATGTCTGTATTCTTTTAGCCCTTTTATTTTAGGTTTTGCTTCGGGTTTGGCTCTAAGTAGGTATAATTGTAGTTTTTAGTCTCAGAAAGGACACCATTTACTCAGAGGACTTATTTAACATTCAAAATTCAGTTTACGACGAAAAAAATCTTATTTGATATCGATACCAGGAAATCAAAATTTGACTTACATCCATTCATTTTCTTCAGTCTACGGTTTCGCTTTAACTGGAAACAACTGTTGCTTTTTAGTCTTTGGTGCCAACGTCCGAAGTGTCTGAGCTCCAGGACCATTGATTAGTTTTAAAGCTTTCATTACACCCGAGCAACTCCGGGCTATATTGCTAGTAAATAATAAAAAGGAAACTGGATTCTTTATCTCCATCCATCCGAAAGGCTTTTTTGTTTCAGTTTCTAGTTGAAGTTTTCCTTTCCATTTAATGTTTAATCTATTTTTTTTATTTTCCTGTTACGTCGACCGTTTCTTTTAAGTAGAAAGTCTTGTTATGTTTTCACTTGTCTCTTTTTAATTTTCGTTTTGTAAAATTTTGTTTTCATATTTTTTTTAGAAAAAACTGTTTACGCTGTCTAATTAATTGTGTCGTCTGAGTGATTTTATACTTTTTACCTTACACATCAAACATTTTTTGTCTGCTTTTTGGTTTTCGTTTCTACATTCTAAAATTTATCATATTTCTTCTAATTGTAGAACGACTTTGTTTTTTAAGCGGTTGATATTTTTAAGTTAACTAAACTTTTCGAATCACACTTTTTGTTAAACTAGATTGTGTCGGTCTTTTTTTGTATTTTTTCTTAGTCTCGTTAAATTTGCTTTTCTTTATTTGTGTATTTGTTGAGGATTATTATTTTGGTAATTGTTTATTTTATTATTTTTTTTTTTCGTTTTGAAAAAAAAACACTTTATATAAAAAAAGAAATTTAAAAAATGCCCAACAAACCTTGGTCGGTTAAAAAAACGAAATAAAATAAAATAAAACTGAATTCAATCCACAGTGGCTGCTGCGAGATTAGCCATTACTGAAGACAAAATTGAAAAGAAAAAAGTCTTATGGCTACACTTGGTTAAGATCAAGAAAGTGAAAATGAATTTCCATCTGAGACCAAGAACAACCGCAACGTAGTGGCAGGGGAATTACCCTCATGCTAGACGTCTCCGGCGGAGTGTGTCAGCAACATGACTGAGTTCCTCGAGAGGCCCAATAGCTATACATGTCTTATCAAGGAAGATAAGCTCTTAGTAGATCACGTAGTGTTACAGAAGGTTGATAACAAATTGTGTCGTGACACAAAAGATACCGTTGTTATTATATCTTTGCGTCGCTTGTGGTCAAACCTTAAAGAATTATAAAAAAAAAATGGTTATTTTATGTGTAAAGTGTTTCCGTAAAGGCTATTCAGGACAACTTTCCTATGGTACTTTTGATCATCGAGCAAGTTGACAGAGAAGCTGCGTTGATCAATTTAGATCATACCAAGGTATTCGACAGGAGTGACATCGATTTATAGAGACTATATATTCGGCTGCCGTATTTTCGCAACTGGTTCCGACTTATGTATTCGTCTCCCAGTGCGCTGGTGGAAGTGAAAGGGGTTCGATCAGGACCTTTCATATTGTTTCACTCTTTTCATCAAGTTTCTGCGCTTTCTCTATCTGATGCTACCACCTTGTTCAGGTACTCCTATGAGCTGACAACTGTACGGTTCTCGCGTCGAGAAAAGACGAATAAATAAATTTGTAAATAAACCCGACGTTACGAGACAGGTGAAAGAAGAGATCAACCACGACATTTCTAAGCTTGGGGTTGGGTGCGAGGGAGTTATTTTTTATCCCGAGCCTTTCCTCTATACAGAGGAGCCTGTCTTGATACTCATCATCAAGTTCAGTCCCTCTTGAAAATGAATTGGTTGGAAGTAATTGGAGTAGATAGACTTAACTATCGCCCGGTTCACACTCCACCCACGTCTACTGAACAGGTGAAGAGGCTCATCCCTTGTTCCCTGTTTAGGATGTGGTTTCCGGTTTTCTCTTTTCCAATCTTTTCACTTTTCCTCTTTGTTTATTTTTTTTCAATTGGAGTAGATAGACTGAACTATCGCCCGGTTCACAGTTCACCCACGTCTATTGAACAGGTGTAGAGGCTCATCCCTTGTTCCCTGTTTAGGATGTGGTTTCCTGCTTTCTCTTTTCCAATCTTTTCACTTTTCCTCTTTGTTTATTTTTTTTTCAATTGGAGTAGATAGACTGAACTATCGCCCGGTTCACAGTTCACCCACGTCTATTAAACAGGTGTAGAGGCTCATCCCTTGTTCCCTGTTTAGGATGTGGTTTCCTGCTTTCTCTTTTCCAATCTTTTCACTTTTCCTCTTTGGTTATTTTTTTTTTCAGTTGGAGTAGACAGACAGAACTATCGCCCGGTTCACAGTCCACCCACGTCTATTAAACAGGTGTAGAGGCTCATCCCTTGTTCCCTGTTTAGGATATGGTTTCCGGCTTTCTCTTTTCCAATCTTTTCACTCTTACGTAGCCCCCTGCACACCAGTGGCCTTACCGCCTTGCCCGTGGTGATATAATTAAAAAAAAAGTGCGAGAGAAGACTGAGGTCACAGTTCGCCTGTAGTCCCGGAGGAATTTTCCTTAAAGTGTAAGACGGAAGTATGTCTCGCATATATTCACCCTTTTACTGTGAAACCAATAAAATGTCAACGCTAATTCTACTCCATCAGCGTTTTTTATCGCACTTCCCGCCTGGGGAATTACCTTCTATTTACTTGCTTCCCAGACATCTACAATCTCCAAGAATTTAAATGTAAATCAATTGTCATTTCCTATCTCCCTAACCCGCATCCTCTCTCTCTCTCTCATGCTCCTTTCTCTATCCACTGCACTCTCATCAGTATTCTCATCTTTCTCTTACCCATTTCCTGACACCCCTATGACCTGTCACTCTTTCTGATAGCTTTCCTCCTATGTAACCCCCTGCACAATAGTGGTAGTAAACTACCTTGCTTGGGGTAATATGATTATAAAAAAAGAATACCTTTACTCAATTCTCTGTACTTCCAAATCCGTATACCACACTAATGATATTAGTAGGGTCTGGTTCTCCTTGTGACAAGGCAAGGCCCTCAGTGTTTCTTCCACCCTTGCCTAGCTTTGAGACTCGTCCATTAATGTGTCAGTAATGGGTTGGTGAGAGCGAATTCTAGAAGGAAGACGCTAGTAGAAAACTTCCCATCACTGTGAAGTATGCACTCGCGCTAGGAGGAGCCCTCAACCCACGTTTACTCCGAAGCAAATTCTCCTTCTATCGTGAATGTTGGATTGCTCTGAAACACCTCTTACGAGCGACGCATGGTCTCTCCGACGTCCAGAAAGACGTTATTTTAAGTGTTATTTGGTGTTTCATTCGAGATGATGATAGGTGTATTCCGTCTTACTCGGCAGGAAACCGCTCAATGTAACATTGGGAGAAAAAGTTGAAATTCCTCAATAATTATGAGGTATCACTTACCTGGCTTGTTATTAGAAGGGTCTTCTCGGTCGGTAAAAGACTGTTTGGCGGGCTTGGAAAAATCTCCAAACTGTCACGGGGTGGTTACGGCCCTAGACCAAACACTTTCATTGTCGGGTCGTAGGCCCCTTGGGTAAGTTTATTGAAGATATCATGGTTCACATGCTGGATGAAAGTTTTTCGTCTTCGAAAGACAGCTTTGTCTGTATAAATGTGGTACCGTCTTTGGAGAGGCCTGAAGACTATGTTAAACGTTATGAAAGTCATGATATGGAGGACACGTCAGAAGGAATTCCAGGGAAACGAAAAGTGCACCTCTTCCGAACTGATCTTTTTCTTCAAGCATCAGCTTAAAGTAGAGATTAAGACAGAAAAATTCACCCTCCATCAGAATTTAGCAAAAGGTGGGTGAGTCTTGCGTGTCGAGTAAGAGGAGCTGATTTAGAGTGGCATTTTGATGTCGGTTAGCTATAAGGTAATTGATTTTATTGGAATGAACATTGGCACCCCGCCTGAAATGAGGTTAATGTTTTTTATTTCTTCCTTCTAAGTTAACTTAGCTAGGTGATATATGCACATTAGCCCCTTCTATTTCAGGCCCCACTTTCTTTAGTTTAACATTTTCAGTTGACATAAATGGGAATATTATATTGAAACCATTGGTAAATCTGCAGCTAAGAAAGTTCAATGAGTCGTAAAAGAATATCTTTCACTCCTGAATCTATCTTACGTCTACTATTCTTCCATGTTCTTAATATTTCTGCCACATATGACCCGGTGCCCTTGCTACATATTTAGAGATTCTTGATAAAATTCAAATAAGAATCAGTAATATTACTGGTCCTGACCTAATGTTTTCAGTCACTCTCCCACCGCCATAATGTAGCTTCGAGGTACCTTCTCTATAAATATTTCATATTAATTGTTCGGGGAGACTCTTCGCTATGGTACCTAGACTTTATGAAGTTAAGCACAGTACTAAATTGGCAACAATGTCTAATAATTTCACAGCTGAATTGGCAAAGATGGAACCGGAAATTCGGATTTTAGTTTCCTCTCATTGTTGAACTCTTTTTTGGCTCTATGCCTCTCCGTTTTTACCTTAAAAAATTTAAATAAAATGTCAATCGTTATTAAATGCCTTCTTGGTTCTTCTTCTTTTATTCTTCTCGATCCTGTAATATGTTTTTCTTTCTTTCTTTCTTTTTCTTTCCTTGCTTTCCTGATGGCTACAACCTCCAGAAATTGAAATGCAAAGTCAATACTCATCTACTAACCACTGGACTCTAGCTCTCTCCCCACCCCTGTATAACCTTTCCTTTTTCTCCACCTATGTATCTGTCATCGCACCTGCTTTCTATTGTTCCTTTCTAACTAGTTTGTACTCCTCACTCTTTTCTAATTAATCTTTTTACATTTATGTAACCCCCTGCACATCAGTGGCGTTTCCGCCTTGCTCGGGGTGAAATGATTAAAAAAAAAATTGACTAAACTCTTGTGTCTTAGTGGCTTTAATGTCACTGATGAAATCATTTAAAGAAATATTGAAGATTTGCAGAAATTCGTCCGGACAAGATTGCTTCTTAACTTAGTGAAGATAGTGTAACTATTGTACCCATCACTTTCCTCGGCGCATTCAAGCAATTATACAATGAGAAGTTATTTACAAATCAATTTTCTTTCTACATATTTTATAACTAGCAACAGACATTTTCTGTTTTAAAAAAGTGTGTGTGACTGGTGAGGCTGACAGTATTTTTTATACATATTGCGCAAATTAGATATGGGTATTAATCCAAGAAAATGAATGTTTGATTTGTGGAAAACGAGATGTGAAACATATTTATCAGTTGGTAATTATTAGAAGTTGATAGTATTTAAAAATATCCAAAGACTTTTGCGTGGAAGTATATATATATATATTTGTCACTATATATATATATAACTTTATTCCTCACTATATATATGTATATATATCTTTATTCTTCACTATATATACATATATATCTTTATTCCTCACTATATATATATATATATATATATATATATTGCAAAAGTATTTGTACAATTTGAAATACGCTAAACTTATATATATATATATATATATATATATATATATATATATATATTAAAGAATGAAAAGAAAATGAAAAATCGATAAAAACCTACAGAAATACAAGTATTTGTCTGCATATATATATATGTGTGTGTGTGTGTGTGTGTGTGTGTGTGCATATATATATATATATGTGTGTGTGTGTGTGTGTGTGTGTGTGTGTATGTATGCATGTATGTATATAAAAGTAATTTTACTGCCATCTATCAGTATATAACTCTTCATATTTATTCACTGCTGCTCTTAAAATTATTTTTTCCATTTCGTTCAAGGGGCACATATTTATTAAATTGGTCTTTTTCTTTAATATTGAGCGACACTCGTCACGGTGTCTCTTATCTATCGTTACTTTTTGTTAAGTCGGGTTCCTATCCTTGAAATAAAAAACTTGTCTTCGCATGGAATAAAAAATCATACGCGTCTCAGGAGAAAAAGTGTAATGAAGATTTTCTTTCTATTTTTTTTTTTTTTCATTAATACTTTTCCTAAATAAATCCAATGACATCCTTAAAGGAGAAATAAGGAAAAATTTAATAACATTAATAACTAAAAAAAGAAAAAAAAAACAAAGGAAAATTAACAATAAAAGAGTGAGGAAGAGTATCTTACAAACACTTATACACACACACACGCTCGCGCGTTCACATACTTCTCTCTTTCTTTCTCTTACTCTCTCTCTCTCTCTATCTATCTTTATCTATCTATCTTACTCTATAAATATAGAGAGAAAGATAGCAGGACGGGAGGAGGAATGGATGGAAGAAGGGAGAATCAATTGAAAGAGAAAGAGATAGAAAGAAAGAGATAGAAGGGGAGTTAACTGCTATTTATTACCGAAACATTTAAAGTGTGTGGATATTAATAAAGATGTCTGGTTTATTGATCGAATATTTTTTTGTAATTTTGCCTATTGCGTTATTCTTTTTTTTAAAAAAAAAACTTCATAACATTTTTTCACTTGGTTTCTCAAAAGACTTTACCTCGATATAAGACGATGTGTTTACTTGAATCTGTCATGAGTTTTCTTTTTTTATTTCTCAAAATACAAAGTCGCCGATAAAAGTTTATAATAATTATTCTATTTATTATATTCTGGGAGATGCAGTATGTCAAAAAGAAGAAAGAATCATCAAACGTGTGCTTCTTTCAAATACTCTGTCTGGGCGGAAAAAATCTTACACTGTAGAAGTCTTTGATTAAGTTGTTGAAGGAGTATCGACTTGATATGAAGGCACGAAAATAATGTTTCTTGTTATTTTAAGAATAATTTGAATGCCTGTGATCTGACGAAAACCTTCTTTATGTTTATAATCTAATCTGTTATATCAATAAATTCGTAGGCTACTCATAAAAAGCTCTTTTATTTTACACAACGAATTTCCTACATAAATTTCTTTTTTTTTTATTTATAGAATTTCAATAATCAATATTATTTACATAATTTGGTCACTATACAATGAAAATGTTAGATCCACATTCAACTTAACGGATATGATTAAATAATTATATAACTCATATATATATATATATATATATATACATATATATATATATATTTTAATCATATCACCCCGAGCAAGACGGTAATGCCACTGATGTGCAGGGGGGTACATAGGAGTGAAAAGATTGGAAAAGACAAAGCCGGAAACCACATCCTAAACAGGGAACAAGGGATGAGCCTCTTAACCTGTTCAATAGACGTGGGTGGAGTGTGAACCGGGCGATATATATATATATATATATATATATATATATATATATATATATATATATATATATATAGTTATGTATTAATTGCACATTGCGACACGGAAATTTCTATGTTTTGAGATAGATTCTCAACATCAGGCAATGTTGATATTAGTTGTGCAGATGATTTACATTTAAATGATAAAACATTTGGTTTGCTGTGTAAACTGTTTAAACTAATTGATATATATATTCCACAGTTAAATAGTTCAAGTGTTCAATAAAGATGTAGAGCATTTATAGTTATTGTTGCTGTTAATATAACAACATGCTGCAACTAAAAAGCTTTAAAGTTTTGATGCTCAATGCACCATCATAAGAAAATCACTGGCATATTGGGCACCGAAACCTGAAATCTTTTGAGTTGCAGCATGTTGTTATAATAACAATAATATCTATCTATCTATCTATCTATCTATCTATCTATCTATCTATCTATCTATCTATCTCGGTCAATTCATAACCTATCTATCTATCTATCTATCTATCTCGGTCAATTCATAACATATCTATCTATCTATCTATCTCGGTCTATTCATTATCTATCTATCTATCTATCTATCTATCTATCTATCTATCTATCTCATCTATTCTTATCTATCTATCTATCTATTCTATCTATCTATCTATCTATCTATCTATCAATTATCCTATCTATCTATCTATCTCATCAATCATCCTATCTATCTATCTATCTATCTATCTCATCTAATTCATAACTATCAATTCTAATCTATCTATCTATCTATCTATCTATCTATCTATCTCGGTCAATTCATAACATATCATATCTATCTATCTATCTATCTATCTATCTATCTATCTATCTATCTATCTATCTCGGTCAATTCATAACCTATCTATCTATCTATCTATCTATCTATCTATCTCGGTCAATTCATATCTATCTATCTATCTATCTATCTATCTATCTATCTATCTATCTATCTATCTCGGTCAATTCATAACATATCTATCTATCTATCTATCTATCTATCTATCTCGGTCAATTCTAACATCTATCTAATTCATAATCTATCTATCTATCTATCTATCTATCTATCTATCTATCTATCTATCTATCTATCTATCTATCTATCTATCTATCTCGGTCTATTCAATTATCTATCTATCTATCTATCTATCTATCTATCTATCTATCTATCTATCTCGGTCTATTCATAATCTATCTATCTATCTATCTATCTATCTATCTATCTATCTATCTATCTATCTATCTATCTATCTCGGACTATTGATAATCTATCTATCTATCTATCTATCTATCTATCTATCTATCTATCTATCTATCTCGGTCAATTCATAACCTATCTATCTATCTATCTATCTATCTATCTATCTATCTATCTCGGTCTATCTATCTATCTATCTATCTATCTATCTATCTATCTATCTATCTATCTATCTATATCAGTCTGTTCATTATCTATCTATCTATCTATCTATCTATCTATCTATCTATCTATCTATCTCAGTCTGTTCATTATCTATCTATCTATCTATCTATCTATCTATCTATCTAACTCGTTCTATTCATAACCTATCTATCTATCTATCTATCTATCTATCTCGGTCTATTCATTATCTATCTATCTATCTATCTATCTATCTATCTATCTATCTATCTATCTATCTCTATCTATCTCGCTCAATTCAATATCTATCTATCTATCTATCTATCTATCTATCTATCTATCTATCTATCTATCTATCTATCTATCTCGGTCAATTCATAATCTATCTATCTATCTATCTATCTATCTATCTATCTATCTATCTCGCTCAATCTATCTATCTATCTATCTATCTATCTATCTATCTATCTATCTATCTATCTATCTATCTATCTTTGGAATATGGAATTACTGTAGATGTATTCGTCACTTACCTGAGCAATGTTATTTCAATCATGCCAATACCAAGCACTTTATGACAAAATAACTTACTTACCTTTAATGCCTTTCTACCATCTTCTTCTTCTATGTGTCATGTCCTTTCAGGACGTAGGCGATCATGGACTTCCGTGTCTTCCTATCCCTGGTGGCTCTTAGCCCGCTTTCGCCTTTTACACCACACAAACCCTACCCTGACATCCACTTGCTCAGGACCGTTAAGTATGTTACAATCTGCTTTTTCCTGTCTCTCTTTCCCTCTGTCTCACCTGTGAGTATCAGATTCTCCGTGCCCTCCTTACTTGTTACATGTCCCAGGAACGTTAGCTGTCTTTTCCTGATGCTCAGTATTAATTTCGTTTTCGTTTCCAGTTTTCCCTAAACCTTATCGTTGTTCACATGCTCAGTCAAAGATATCCAAAGCATTCTTTTGTCGAACCATATTTCTTTTACTTCAAGGTTTTCTTTCATCTTTGATAATATTATCCAGCATTCACTATTGAAAAACCGACATCACATAGCAATCCGGTTCCCTCTTCTTGTTTCTAGCGAAATTTTTCTGTCTCTCAATACTCTACTCAACTTCTGGAATGCGTCCTTCGATATGCCAGTTCTCATTCGGATCTCAGTGTCGTACTTTCCGTCGTCTGTTAGAACACTTATTAGGTATTTAAATTATCGATCTGTATTTGGCATTTTGGACTACTCATTTTGCTGATTACGATGCATTTGTTTTTCTTGCAGTTTATTTGTAGTCCTTTCTTTTTAACTCTCTTCAGCTACCTTCTGTAGGAGGCCTTGTAGTTTTCTTTCTGTGTCTGCTATCTGCACTGTATTATCATCGTACCTTATAATTTCTAGGGTCCTCAGAATAGTCTCACTGGACAAGTTGAATAGAACCAGTGAAAAGACCCAACCTTGTCTTCCGCCTCTTTCTGTCTTTGTATACCTGCTGATTTTGTTTCCTGTCCGTATGCAGGCGGTTTGCTGCCAGAAGAGGATCTTGATTATTCTAATGTCTCTCCCAAATATATCGAGGTTGCCGAGCATTTCTATCAACTCTTTGTAGCGTACTTTGTCGAACGTCATCGCATAGTCCATAAAACATAAGTAAGAGGTCCTTTTTCATTTGTATTGCCATTACTGATAGCATCCTAATCATAAAAATCACGTTCCTTGTTCCAGTGTGTTTGAGGAAACTGCACTGTTTTTGTCTTATCATTGGCCTGAGTCTGCTTCGCGCTCTATTCATCAGGACTCATGAGTGTTGTTATGGGGCTCATTAAACTGATTGTTCGGTGGTGTTCGCTTTGTTTGCACCTGGCTTCTTAGGGAATGCTATGAAAATGACCCTGCTTAGGTCGTCCGTTATTTCACCACTGTTTCATTTATGATTTCTGTAAGTTGCTCTATCTGTCCAAATTGTCCAGAGCAGTCAGCATCTCTGCTACAATGCCGTCTGGTTCAGTTGTTTTGTTTCTGTTGTTTGGCCATTGCAGCTTCCACTTCGGATTGAAATATTTCTTGCCCGTCATCATCTTTGTGTATTGCCGGTTGCTCTTTCTTGCCGTGGAAGAGATGTTTTATATATAACTCCCATCGCTGGCGTAGTTCTTTTTCTCTAATATGATTGTTCCGTCCTTGGAGTTTATACATCTTTTTGAAAAACACGTTTTTTTTTTGTCCTGTCTGTTCTCTTATTTTTTATGTCTATCTCCTTTATTACTCCTGCTCAACCTCACTACTTCTGCACATTTGTTATTGAGTCATTCCTCTTTAGCCTGTCTGCATTTGCTCCTTCTTTCATTGTGCAGTTTCCTGTATTCCGTTCCATGTCTTGGCATAGTTTTCTGTCTCCTTAGCCTCATGTCTAGAATCTCTTCAGTCATCCACTCGTTTTTTTCTTCTGCGTCTGATTTCCTTGGGGGACAATGATGCTTGCTGATGTCACTAGCACTTCCTTTAGTGGGTCCCATTAAGAGATTCTGTTTCCAATTTGTTCTTCGTATTTGTTTTTCACACTGTCAGTGTATTTTTTCTGAAGGTTGAGGTCATTCACGAGTTTGTTGCATAGCAGTCTGGGTGCTCCACTAGGCTTCTTCAGTCTCCGGGGTTTCACGTCTAGCTTAACTGGGAGGTGGTCGCTTCTACTATCGGCACTTGGATAGATTTTGCATTAAACCACTGCGTTTCTGAATCTCCTATTTATGGTTATGCTAATTTTCTAAGAGTAGCTTAGATGTGGCACAAGGCAGAAAGTAAGGGGCATCCAGTGAGGATCAAACTCACTACTCAATTGTAATGATTCTAGCAAGACAAGCTTGCTGACCATTACACTACCTCGAGGTGTCCCTGTTTATGGTTATGTAATTGATTTGGGTTTTCGTGTCGTCACCTGGGCTTCTGTACGTTCTTAAGGACACATGGCCCAGTGGATATAGACGTTGGTTAGTTCCTGTGACTTGACCCAAAAAGTTGTGAGTTCAATACAGCAGTGGTGAACAAATAACTTGCAGGGTTAGAGGGAGATAACTCATGACTTTCAATCGAGGATTTACGCAAGGAAAGAGATGATATACTCCAGAGATTGTAATAAAGGGTTCGGTTCGAAATTCTTATCACCTGAAGAAGGCCGGAGCTTACAACGGCTGAAATGTCGTACAAATGTCAACAAAGATGTGGACAATTGTCCGAATAATGCAAATACTGTAAATACTACTTCAACTCAGAAATATAAACAAATACAAGCAAAATATTATTTATTTTTATTTATATCCTAATTCAAGTTCGTGGGATTATGTGAATAAAAACGAGAATATTTTTTGCTTTGTTTTTTACATATATTTGTTTTTCTGGTGGAATCGAAGATCAGTGTTCAAATTTCGGCCCAGTTTATCATATTAATAATATATACTAAAAGAACAGGGTAGACTGGAATTTAGGGTATTGGTTGGTTCAAGACAACAGAGAAGGCAACAAAAAACACTTCTGGAAATTTATCAACATTTCAACTTAATTCAGTTAAGTCCCATACGTGATACACGCTTTGAGCGATCATGTCTTGAAAGAGACATGACTGACTGGGCAGAAGATTATTTCGCAGTAGTTTGCGATTGCTTTCTGTGGTAGACTGGTTGCCAGCCAAGGATATAGAACCCAATCTGTCCTATTATTTAACCCATAACTGGAGAGAAGAGACGGAATGATACCTTTCCCAAGGGTATTTGTGCGTAAGTGAATACAAGGAATTCTATTGAAATTCGAACTCGGCTCCCCAATTTGGTGTTCCGAGTCGATATCTACTGTGCCACAACGCACATCCCCATGTCAATTCACATATTTATCCGGATCTACGAATTAGAGATGTTAATGTCAAACAAGTGCAGATGTTTATATGTATCTAGGCATTTAAATGAGAATGTAAAATACGACCTTAGAATCACAGTTTGTATTTTTCATGACCTGACTTGCCACAAATAAACAATTTCAGAAAGCACTACGAAGGTTTTTAGGTGACGTGCAGCTGTTGTAACTGACCTCACCTGCCCTGGTACATAGCCTACGTTGCCGCCAGTTTTTCTTTAGCGCTCTAATCACACCAACACTTTCGTGGATCGCATTTATATATTTTTCTAAATAGTGATTATGTTATTTGTACACATAGTGCAAAACCTTATTTTTATGTGAAATTTTAATTTTATCACTGTGAGAATCACATGAAAAGCGTCATTACCTCTGTAGTAAAATTGTTTGAGACAATTTGTATTGGCTTAAAAGTAAGCTGTAATAAACTCGTTATTTACCTGCCTCTCCAGTGAGGCTGGATTTGGCACAAGACCGAATTTTATGTGGGAAATCGGAGCCCTTAACTCGAGCAAAAGCATATCGTAGACCCTGCTTTTCTGTCCTCCTCCCACCAGATAAGACACTACCCTTCAGCGTGCTGGATTGCTATGTGATATCTGTTTTTCTGTATGCCTGTGAATGTTGGACGATCTCTTCAACGATGAAGGATAGGCCTGAAGCAACAGAAAAATGGTTCTAGAGAAGGATGCTGAGGATACCATAGACTGTGCACGTGACTAACGGCAAGGTGTTGGAGAGAATGGAAATAAAGAGAAAGCTCATACTTAATATAAGGAAGAAACAGATGAGGTTTCTGGGACATTAATAAGGAAGGAAGGCCTGGAGACTTTAATACTCACAGGACGGATAACGGGAAAGAGAGACAGGGGAATGAAGCGCAAGACCTACTTAATAGGCCTGAGCAAATGGATGGCGGAGCGGGGTTTCGGAGAGATACCAAGAGGAAGAATGTTCAGAGCCGCAAGAGACAGAGCCAAGTGGAAGTCCATGATCGCCTACGTCCTGAATGGGACACGACACATGAAGAAGAAGAATTATTCTAGTTTATATTTTATAAGCTTTGTTCAAGGTCATCTGGAAAACGGGAAGATCTGTAATCCTTATTAATGATCTGCAAAACAATTAGCTTATCATTTAAATTTTTTTACAAAATACTGCGTCATCTTCTGTGTGTCGTGTCCCTCTTAGACGATGACAGTCATTGCTCTCCACTATTTTCTTGTCATTTGTAGCCCTTAATAAACGTTGTCTTTTTGTTATTTCTCCTAAACCTTGTTCCGCCATCCATTTACTCGCTAGGTGGGTTATGTGTTGTTTTCCTCGGTCCTTCTTGCCTTCAATCTGGCCTTGTAAGTATCATATTTTCCAAGCCCTCATTCTTCATTTTGCAGTAGAAATTTCAACTGTCTCTTCTTGCTGTTGTATATGTTTTCCGTTTAGTTTCTAAAACGTCATCGTTTCGAATATTTTTGGTGCATTCTGTAGAAAGACATTTGTGTTGCTTCAAGTTTCTTCTTTATTTGCCAGAGGGGAGAACTGATAATACGTTGCAGTTCAGTATTTGTTTCTTTGTTTCTAACGAAATTTTCTTTTTTCTTAATACTTTGCTTAGGTTTTGGAAGGTAACTTTTGCTAACCCATTGCGCCTTCGAATATCAATGTCGCACTACTTGTCTTCTATTAAAACACTTTCCAGATATTTAAGTTGTTGTACATGTATAACACTGGTCGCGGCTGGCTCTCTGCCCCTGGTCCGGAATCTGTTATGATAATGCTGTCGAACGGCACCAGTTATGACGATGCTCTCGGGTCGCTAATCGTTACGATGGCCTCGTCACAGTAGCGGTCTTCAAGACGTTTATTACAACGGCGAACTCTCCTGCCTACGCTGTGTTCTTTGATCTCAGGAAAGTCACGTTGGAAACCCGGTAGCCGTTTCTCTACCACCTCAAACCTGACCGGACACTTGTGTACACTTGTGTTGAAAAAAAAAAAATACAGCACCTCCCAAAAAAATAAAAAATAAATGAATAAGTTCGAAGACGCCTGGATGAGTTACAAAAAAGTCTTTATATATATATAAAATTAATTATAAAAGCAGAATGTACAATCGCCGAATTTTAAAGTTTACAACGGAGAGAAAGATTCATCTAAGTAATCAGAACTTTCGATTTTCCAAATACAAAATTATTTTCATAGCGGAGCGAAGTTTTCGTTAAGAATAATTGGGTTGTCCCTTTCTTTTTGACAACTATGCATTTTGTCTTTAAAAATCACAATTGTCGTTAACACAGTTAGGATCACACTCACTAAGCATTAATACAGATTTACGAATCTATTTCGTTAGCCATAACCACACAGCAAGGCATTTTCCTTCAGCTTTACAGATGATTATTTTAATTTATTCAAAGCTGCTACTGTATGGACTGATCTCGCTATAACAATCTGGGAGTCTAGCACGCTGAAAACTGCTTCACGGCGAGCAACCTGCATTCGGACAGTATATTTACAGGTCAATGTTGGTTTAAGTATGTATCTCAAAAATTGCTATTTATTAGGAGTTTCTAAGAGAAAATGAGATTTATTTCTCTTTGTTGATACAGTTATATTTTACTAGGAGCATAACCCGGCGTTGCTCGGGTGTAATGAAAGCTTTAAAACTAATCAATGGTCCTGAAGCTCAGATTCTTTGGACGTTGGCACGAAAGACTTAAAAGCAATAGTTGTTTCCAGTTAAAGCGAAACCGTAGACTGAAAGAAAAAAATGAATGGATGTCAGTCAAATTTTGATTTCCTGTTATCGATATCAAATAAGTTTTTTTTCGTCGTAAAATGAATTTTGAAGGCTAAATAAGTTTTCTGAGTAGATGGTATCATGGTTCAGACGAAGAAATACAATTATACCTACTTAGAGCCAAACCCGAAGCAAAAACTAAAATAAAAGGGCTGAAAAAATACAGACATACAGGCAAACAGACACACACACAAACATCTTGCCGTTTATATATATATATATTATCGATTTTCTGCACTATTGTAAGAACTGCATCCTTGAAACTTCTGAATATCGTTTCTTGTGTCTTTGTCTATGAGTGTATCAAATTTGATTAAAATCGGACCACTCCTTCTATCACCCGATTTTTTTATTATCGATTTTCGATATTTATCGGGAGTACATCGATACAAAACTTAGCTAAAAACACTCGCAGACGCTTACAGTACAACTGTGTAAATTTTCAAGAGAATTGGTTCAGCCGTTTCGGAGTCTATAGATAACGGATACACACACATACAGACACACACACAGACAAAGTTTCATTTATAAATAAGTTTAGATTATTTTAATTTATTCAAAGCTGCTACTGTAAGGACTGATCTCGCTATAACAATCTGGGAGTCTAGCACGCTGACAACTGCTTCACGGCGAGCAACCTGCATTCGGACATTATATTTACAGGTCAATGTTGGTTTGAGTATGTATCTCAATAATTGCTATTTATTAGGAGTTTCTCAGAGAAAATGGGATTTATTTCTCTTTGTTGATACAGTTATATTTTATTTTCATTCTTTTATGTCGATCCGGCCAAACCCCTCCTCATTTTTGCACAAATTATTTGCACCCAACTGTTTGGGTTTTGGTATTCTTCAAGACAATTATTTTTAAGTATTTTCTTTTTTATTATTATTATTCCACGAGTCATTGTTTTTGTAGTTTTCTCATCGTCATTGATATCATTCGTCTTCCGAAATTTCCCGCTTGCTTTTTTCTTTTTTCATAGATTATTTACCGATTGTTTAATATCACTCCGTTTGTAACCGTAGGCATTAATCTTTATTTGATCTTGCGATGAAGACAGCGAAAATGGTCAGACCTTTTTGTCCGCAGAGAGAAGTAAGCGAACAAAAATGACGTTCTCAGATATTTTTTTTCGGACGAGGAAGATTAGTTCTCTATTTTTTTGTTTTTTTTGTTTTTTGGGCTTTTTTTCTGAACCTTCTCAAAGGTACATGTTGGTTGAGCCAAACACTTGAGATAGATACACATCCAGAAGAAAAACACCTAACGTTACTCACGCTCGTTTTCAATGATCGGACCCACGCAAATTTTTCACCACCTATCTCCAGTGCAAACATGCTGTCTGTGAACCTAATCGTACAGCTCATTATTTACTAAGCGTTCTTTAATTTGAGACACTGACAGATCGAGAAATATTGGAAGACTGAACTGCGCCAATTCTTCCAAGTGTACTGCTGATCTTGTGAGTCAACACTAAATTTTAACATATATATTCTATATTTCTAACGCAGCTTAAAATCTTCTTGCTGAGAAACAAAATACTTGCGACTTTAAACATTTATCTTATATGAATTAAAAGTTGTTTTAAAGCTATGATAGATGCATGCTTTAACTTGGGAAGAGATATTTTGATATTGAATCCCAGTTCAAAATGTTGAAAGCTACACAATCTTCATCCAAGATTCTACAACGATGAGACTTAGTTCTGTACTAACCTTAAAGCATTTTCATAAACATTGATGAAAACAAAATGATATCACCCCCATATATATATATATATATATATATATATATATATATATATATATATATATATATATTAAGTAAGTAATTCATCAAGTTTTATTCGACCTCAACAGAATGCAAAAAGCACTGGACGGCCGTTTCGTCCTATATTTGGGACTCATCAGCAGTGCGCATCCACTATCAGGAATTGAAACCCAGACAGTTAGGTCATTAAGCGAATGACATACCAACTGTTTGTTTTTATTATTTGATTTTTTTTGCAATATTTATGCCGTCGAGTAGTAAAGAATATATATATATATATATCCTCTCTGTTATAGTAAGACCTTTGTGTTTCGAGCGCGGCCGGAGGCAAGTGGATGTCTAGCTCCACTGTGATACAGCGAAACAGGCTTGTCTGTGGATGACGAATACATACATACATACATACATACATACATACATACATACATATGTATATGTTTATGTGAGAGAGAGTGTATTACATGATTGAGCACAATAATCAGGCCAAGAAAATTAAATTCAGATATGGAACCGATAGTCGCAGTTCGGTGTTGATTTGAATGTCTTCTTATATATATATATATATATATATATTTATATAGATATATGTGTGTTTGTGCCACAATTTCGACCTAAATGACATACTTTTAAATAAGAGAACATAATTTACTCAAAAGTAAAATCTTCGAGAGTGCTTCCACGTAATATTACTAAAATATTAATCTGCGCCCCAGTTTTAACCATTTCACCTCTCCTAGTAGATACAATACTTTCCCAATCCAGCATATGCAACAAACAAATAAAAAGAAATCAAAAGAAAGCAGTTAATTCCATCATTACGACGTTGCATACCATAACAATCTAAACAATATACTTCACATAGAAAATTCTCTTCGTGTATGCAAAATGACATAATTAAATATCTGTTGTGGAGGAATATCCTGTCCTACCCATGAATGGGTATGGCCCGGGTTATAAAAGACCTAGAGGAGTACGCACTACTGACAGATAGCGCTCGAGAGAGATCGAGTGTGTTCGTCATTACATGGGAGTGATTGAGATTATTCGTCATTATACCAGAGTCGACAGCCATCGGACATAGACGAGAGTTAGACGTCACTAGACGGAAGCATAATTCTCAAGTCGGACGCATACGTCCTATACAGAGACGTTGCCTTCTTAATTGTTATTCGTGTTAACTGTTCGTTGGTGTACTTGTATTTGGTTTATTGTACTGAGGTATAATAAATATCTATTTATATATTCTCAGTGTTAAGAGTTATTTCTTGCACTATTCTTTCTCTGTTTATCCCCTCCCGGGATACAACAATATCTAATATTTTTCAGTTAACCTAATGAATATTTATGAGCATTTTATAATTTCCTAGTGTCTCGCAACACTTTGTTTTTATTTATAGATTTAAAATAAATTCATTTCTCATATTTTATTTGAAAGTCCGTCAGTGGACGAAATTCATCAGCTAAAACTAAATACAGTTTTCCTCTTCTCTCTTTCTTTTGATTATATATATATATATATATATATATATATATATATATATATATATATATATATATATGCACGTATTTTTTTTTAATCATTTCACCCCGAGCAAGGCGGAAACGCCACTGATGTGCAGGGGGTTACATAAATGTAGAAAGATTAATTAGAAAAGAGTGAGGAGTACAAACTAGTTAGAAAGGAGCAATAGAAAGCTGAGAAAGCAGGTGCGATGACAGATACATAGGTGGAGAGAAAGGGAGGTTTATACAGGGGTGGGGAGAGAGCTAGAGTCTAGTGGTTAGTAGATGAGTATTGACTTTGCATTTAAATTTCTGGAGGTTGTAGCCGTCAGGAAAGCAAGAATACGGGAGTGAGTTCCACAGGCGGGAAGTGCGAGAGAGGAAGCTGCAGGAGCAGAATTGTCATCTGCATTTGGCTAACCTGACTGTGAATGGGTGGGACCCAGTTGCCAGTCTGGTTGCACGAGTAAACACCTGTTGAGAAGGCATCAGTGACTTAAGCTCATCCGAGCAGAAGCCATGAAAGTATTTATAGAAGAGACAGAGAGAGGCCACATTTCGACGATGGGGAAGTGGCTGCCAGATAAGTACCTATCATATTACAGACTCTCCTTTGGAGGTTGTCAAGAACACTGAGGAGAACGGCAGGGGCACCTGACCATAAAGGCAGCAGTACTCCATGCACGGACGGATGGTTGACTTGTATATATGCAGGATGGATTCAGATGGAAAAAACATCCTGGATCGACAATGTGACCCAATCTTCTTAGCAGTAGATTTTGCTATGGATTCAATATAGTGGTTCCATTTGATGTCTGAGGACAGGGTAAGTCCGAGGAGGCGTAGTGTATTACTCTCAGGGAGAATTACTTTGTCCATGCTTATGGGAGGCAGAAGAGGTTGCCTGTAATGGTTGACAGACAACAGCTTGAGAGAGAAAAGAAAAAAGGCCTTGAGGATTGAAAACATCACAATAACGCTATCACGAAACATTCAAGTTATTACAACTCTACTCAGTTAAGTGACAAACAAAAATATCTTTTTTTATCAGTGAACCATTAAAAAAACAGCAAGCTTGCAGTAAGCCTCATCACAACTCAACACTATATATATATAAGAAAAATTAAGGCAGACACGTTGTTTCATGGTAAATCGGAAGTTTAGGCCTATTTGAGGCGAACCATCATCATCATCCATCTTTATTGTACAAAAGATTTTACACGAAATCCTTTGTACAATAAGGACGTATATATTAACTCCAAAAGGATAATCAAATAGGTAAATCCGAAAAACCCGATCCTAATTAATATTAATTTCATTAATATCAAAAGTGATCAAGGTAGAGGGCTCGATGAAATATTACATTCCATTTACAGAGCCAAATTTAAAAAATAAAACAAAAATTCGTTATTTAAATCCGTTGGATAGCCATTTCTACGAGTAAATCCTCGCTTCTTCAGCAACGTTGCTGAAGAGGTGAGGATTTCCTCGTAGAAATGGCTTACCAACGGATTTAAAATATTCAAAAGTTCTACAATATACTTGTATTGAACACTTTTTAATACAACTGTACACTGGTCTTATTTTACTATGACCAAATACTAAGTAATTACACAATCAATCAATCAATCAAAATATATATATATATATATATTCCTCGTAATTGTAAAAATTTGCACGTTCGAAAATTCCCCGTCACATGAGCGTTCTTAAAAAAAACGGTAAAATCAGTTATTGTAAATTGCCTGAAGACACCACATCGTAGAAACCTAGGTCCGTAATAACTCGTTTACAAATGGAAAAATATATATATATATGTGTGTGTGTGTGTGTGTGTGTGTGTGTGTGTGTGTGTGTGTGGAATAGATATAGAAGAATCCAAAGGAGTATTCTGTACATAAAGTGGTAGGATAACTCACTATGATAGCTCTAAATAGATACGTATATAAATACATATAGAGCAAATATAAGTAAAAATTAAGACAGACACGTTATTCCATGGTTAAATGGAAGTTTAGGCCTGTTTCAGGCAAAGCATCGTCAGCTTCCGTCTTTATGGTTTGCCTGAAATAGGCCTATGCCCCAGCCTAACATTGTCTTAATTTTTACTCATATATATATATATATATATATATATATATATGTAATTTGTCATCTGTCATAATTTGCTTTCTGATTTAATTGGTTAATAAGTAAACATTTATAACTATTATAACTATTGATATGTATAAAATGTACAAGGAAATGTAATTTATATAAATTGTGTTTTGTGTTGGATCATTCTTCCTCTTTCTCTGTGAGACTCATTTTAAAATTCTTTGTTTTGTAATTACTCAAATGGTCTCAATGAAAGCTTTATCCAGTTCTACCCAACTAGCGTTTGTTTTGTCTTCGTCAGTGAAAAATACGACACGATCTCATATTTTTTGAAAAATGGGACTATTGCCCTCTTTTGAAAGAGGTTTACAGTCTGTAAAAAAAACGAAAAAATTCATCTTCCCTTTTTTTTTATCACAGTGAAAAAAAAAATATAAGCGGAAGAGAATCAATGAGCCGCACGTTTGCCCATAAACAGTTCTCGCATCGATAACAACGAAATGTTGACAGCAATTGAAAAGATATGACGAAGATATGACAAATTTGTTTTTTTTGACTTTGAAAGTAATATTCATTCCCTTGTTATTAAAACTCTTTATTGGTTAATCTGTTTCTTTATTTATTTCCTTCTTATTATATTTTCTTTGTTTTTCTTTTAAAAAATCTTATTTTTTTATCGATTTTTTCTCATGTCAAAAAGACACCTTTACTTTTTTCTTCTTTTTTTTAAATTTTTCCCGACAAAACATTTTTCTGACTCCCTGGTTTTTTGTCACACTCTGCGATTTTCTTAAAGTAAAAACTGAATCTCTCTCCTCTCTCTCTCTCTCTCTCTCTCGCTATCTTTGTTTCTCTTTTAAATTTAAATTTTCCTTAAACTTTCATTTCTCTTCCAGTTGAAATTTCTTCTTTCTTTCTTTCTTTCTTTCTTTCTTTCTTTCTTTCTTTCTTGTATGATTGAATTCTTTAATTCTTCTTTGCTTTCTTCCTTTTTTAAATAATTTATTCATATAACATCTTTCTCGATTTTTTCTTTTATTTCCAAATCGTTTTCAGTTTTCATTCTTTCGTTATTCTTTCCTTCTTTCTTCATATTTCATTCATTTTCATTCTGACTTTTCATTCTCTCGCTTATTTTTCTTTTTATCTTTTACTTGTATATTTATTTCTTTAAATTTCTAATTCTCGTTCTTCTTTTTGTTTTTATAATCCTCATTGTATTTCTTCTCTTTCTTTTTCTTTTTTATACGAAAAATTATTTTATCATTAGCTTTTTCATATTTCTTTCTCTTATTTATGATTTTTATTTATTTATTTTATTTCCTTCGATTTTCTTTCAATCTTTTTCTTCATTTTTGTTACTTCCTCTCATTCTTTCTGTTATTTCACTGTTTATTTTTTTCTTTCACCTTCTTTTCCTGCTTCTTTTTACTCTCATTCTTATTATTCTGAACGCTTTTTCTTTCCAACCAAATTTATTTTCACATTCTTTTTCCTTGCCTTCTTTTAGTTCACTTTTTCCTATATATTTTTTTCTCTTTTTGCTTCATCGTTGCTACTATTTTAAACACAAAAGAGCTTTTACTTCACACGTCACGAACACTGGCAGCATTTCTTAATGTTTACTTTTATTACAAAATAAAAAAAGAAAATATTTTCTGAAGATTTAAAATTAAATTTAAAGATATAAAAACTGAAGAAAACCAAACAAACCTGAAAGCTACCCGAAATGTTCCATTGCAAATTTAGTAAGTAAAAGCAATTAATGTAAGACAATCACCTCACACACCCTTCTACACAATTTTTCTCTATAGCCTGCAGTTGCGTCTCTCAAGAGTTCAGAGCTGTTCATTTGGGCGGCGGACACCCAAAGGGTCGCTAAACGACTTTATCATCGTCACAGCTGTCCTGGCAGACGTTGGAGAAACGAAACATCTCCATTAGTGAATTGAGACCACTTTCCGCAGTTCTTCCTATTATTTGCCATCTTTCGCCATGATTGCAAATGGCGACAACTGATAGCAACAATTTCTTTTGCTTTTCTCCATCTTCTTTAGTTTCTTTTCTTTTCTTTTTTTCATTTCTCTTTTTTAATTCTTTCTTCTTTTTCCTTTTATCAATGAATGATCAATTTATTTTTCTTTCTTTCTATTTCACCTCATTTTGATTTTATCGTTTTTACCTCCTTTTTTCGTTGTTTAATTATGCATACATATTTATTCTTTCTTTACTAATTTCATATTTTTAATTTTTTGTACTTTTATTAAATGTTTTTTTAAAATAAACATTTCACTCTTTCTTTCCTTTCTACTTTTCCTGCTTTATTTCTATCTTGAACTCGTTTTCTTTCCACTCTTTTCCATCCCTTTTTCTTTCTTTTTTACTCTTTTTCCTTATCTTTAGTGTTTCCTTTTTACTCTTTTTCCTTACTTTCTTCGTTCTTTCAGTTTTTCCTTTTATATATTTTTTAGTTTTTTTTCTTTTCTTCCGTTAAAATTACTTTCCTGTTTTATTTTTATCTTGATCTCTTTCCCTTTTTATATTCGTTTTTTTTTCAATTTTTTTTTCTTCCGTTGAAATTATATTTCTTCATATTTTTCCTTTTTTTTCCCTAACTTTTCCGGATTTTTAATCTTATCTTCATTTCGTCATCCGTTGTGCCCAACTTTTCCTACATTTGGTTTTGTTCTCTTCTTCCCTTTCCTTGCTTCGCCTTTTCCCCCTCAGACTACTCCAATGTTTTTCTTCTTTGCTCTCCTTTTTCCCCTCTCTCCTTCTATACTCTCTCATTTTGCTTCCTTTTTTCTCTCCCTTTTTTCATTCTTATATATATTCACATTCTCCCTTCTTACACTCTTTTTTCTTCCTCTCCTTTTCCTCTCTCTTCTTTTATATCCTCTATTTTGTTTTCTCTCCTATTCCCTTCTTACTCTTTCTTTTATTTCCCGTTCTTAACATTTTCATCTTTACTCTCTTTTTCCTTCCTCTCACTTTTCCTTCCACTCCTTTTCCTTTCTCTCCTTTTCCTTAATCGCACTTCTTACTCTTCAATTTCTCCTTTCTCAACATTTACTACATCTTACTCTATCACTATTTACATTTTCTTCATTATATTTCTTTTCTTTACTAAATTTATTTCTTTTCTGCCCAACTTTTCTTACCCCTACCTACACACACACTCGTCCTGTCTGCTGAGTGACTTCTGTTGCAGCCGTCTCGCCCATTTGTCGTCATCCCCGCTGCCATTGCATCGAACTCTTGATTTTAGAGATGTATTAAAATTTGGATTCGAATACAGAGAGTCGGAATGGATCCTTGGGAATAAAGGTTCCCATTTATCTAAACTGTCTATCCGGACATTTAAAGATTTATCATTCACTTTTTCCCCCCCAATCGAATTCGTTTTCTTGCTCGTTTTCAACATTTGCTTTTAATATCGTGACCTGTTCTTTAATAAAAACATTAACCGTTGAATGAAAGCGTGAATATTGTTTGCATTTTCATTGTTTTCAATATAAAATATTGAAGTGTTTTCTAGGTTTGTATAAAATTGTCAAATTAATCGGAAGATACAGCGAAAGACAAGAAAGACGAAACTTTCTTCTATTTTTGGTAAACGAAACAAATTGTAAGTATTTTAATATGAAATTCATTCTTTATCATCAGCCATTATGTATACTCTTCTCTCAAGCTATTGAAAGTAGGTTTTGAGACTGAACAATATAATTCCAAGCCTCTAACACTAGATGATATCAAAGAAATCTTTTTATCTCTATCTCTCTATCAATCAGTCTCTCTCTCTCTCGCTCTCTCTCTCTCTATCTATCTATATATATATATATATATATATCAGTTTCTTTCTCTGTCTCTCTGTCTCTCTCACTATATATAAATATAGATATATATATATAAATTTGTGTATCAAATAATTTGGCTGTAACGATAAGACCTTTTGGAAGAATGTTAAGTCTGCGAACCTTCTAGAAGAAAACATTTGATTAATAAAATTCATAAAAACACAAACAAATGTAAAAAAACAACCCCGACTTGTATTTTAACCAATCCTCGATTTTAAACTTATATATATATATATATCCACAGACAGATCTGTTTCGCTGTATCACAGCTCATCAGGACGGTTAGACATCCGATTACTTTTTACCCAGGATTGAAACTCGACCGAATTGGCGTCAGTTGGTGATTCTACCTCTGAGCTATGGGTGCTCGGTAGAAGGAGGCAGTCTTTTTAGCGTGTATATTATCATTATACACGCCCAATAGCTAGAGTGCTCTAATTTATTACTGAATGAGCGATGCGTATATGCTACTGTTTTTCGAAGTCTACCATTCTTCCAGAGGGCTCAATCAGGGTGTGAGAGCGTAAATAGTCATCCGCAGACAGATCTGTTTATATATATATATATATATATATATATATATATATATATATATATATATATATAAAACAGATCTTGATATGTAAAGTCACAAATTTATTCGCCTGCAGAGAGTCCAATTTGGACTCGAAACATATGTCGCGACACAAATATCATTATGGACATTTTATGTCCATAAAAGGCAAATAATATTAATATTAATAATGACAATAAGTCTCTACAAAATGTTCACGGCTTCTCACACTTTTTTCATCTTTATATATATATATATATATATATATATATATATATATATATATATTCGTCATCCAAATACAAGCTTGTTTCGCTGTATCACAGTTCATGAGTCTGGCTAGACGCATCCATTTTCTTCTGGCCAGAACCAAAATCGATCGATTTGGTGTCAGTCGGAGGCGCTACACACTTAGCCATAGGCGCATGATATCAGAGAAGAGAAATTTTAACGTGTTTTATATAAGCAGTGTATACACATGCCAATCACCGAAAGAACTCAATTAATTTCTGAAGATTTACGCATATTCGCAGAAGTGGAAACTGTTTTTAAAATTTTCTTCTCTAGAGAGCTAAATCGTAATGAGAGCATAATATATATATATATATATGATGAAAGGGTTAAGAAAAGAACAAGTAGGAAAAAAGTGTCTTTAATTAAAATGTTTCACTTTAACAAGCTCCTTCACTGATTTATTAAAGACGAATGACTTAAAAATCTAAGAGAGCGTATGCTGATATATATATATATATATATATATATATATATATATATATATATATATATAAAGTGTCTATTAAATACTTTTCGAAACTTTAAGAGCGGGTTTCTGACCTCAAATGAGGGAAAAAAGTCCATGTAAACATATGTCCCAAAAGGCCATCGTTGTACCTCAACATAGCAACTCACCTAAACATATTTATAAATAGAACTTTGTCTCTGTGTGCGTGTCTGTGTGTGTGTGTGTGTGTGTGTTCGTTACCTATAGACTCCGAAACGGATGAACCTATTTTCTTGAAAATTTACACAGTTGTACTATGAGCGTCTGCAAGTGTTCTTAGCTAGGTTTTGTGTCGAGGTACACCCGATAAATATCGAAAGTCGATAATCGAAAAAATCGAGTTATAGAAGGAGTGGTCCGATTTTAATCAAAGTTGATACACTCATAGACAAAGACATAAGAAACGATATTCAGAAGTTTCAAAGTTACAGTTTATACAATTGTGCAGAAAATCGATAATATATGTATACATATAAAAGGCAAGATGTTTGTGAGTGTGTCTGTTTATCTGCCTGTATGTCTGTATTTTTTCTGCCCTTTTATTTTAGTTTTTGCTTCGGGTTTGGTTCTAAGTAGGTATAATTGTAGTTCTTAGTCTCAGCCATGATACCATTTACTGAGAGGACTTATTTAGCCTTCAAAATTCAGTTTACGACGAAAAAAACTTATTTGATATAGATAGAAGGAAATCAAAATTTGACTGACATCCATTCATTTTTTTCTTTCAGTCTACGGTTTTGCTTTAACTGGAAACAACTATTGCTTTTTAGTCTTTCGTGCCAACGTCCAAAGAGTCTGAGCTCCAGGACCATGGATTAGTTTTAAAGATTTCATTACACCCGTGCAATGCCCGGTTATACTTCTAGTAACTAATATTCGAAATGACATCCACTTGTTTCTACAAAAGCAGGCACCCGTCTCTATTATTGAATAGTGGATCATTTTAAATACTCTTACAGTGTGTCAAATGGTTTCGCAGACTTCCATGACATGTTGATGAAGTGTCTGTGTATTATTAATGTCTTTATAAACCAATTGTTTTAGGCGGCCCCAAATATAAAATCCCAAAGAACTGAGTAGGGGGTTAAGAACGTGCAGCCAATGGATCCCTTACCAATCGACCTTTCATGATAGATGTCAGCCAGTGTATCGCGAACAAAGTAACTAAAATCTTCATGAACCACATGCATGATACATCCTCCCTGTAGACAGCTCCTGTAATTTTTGCTGGGAGACCATATGAACCTACCAGACAATCCCCTACAATTCCAGCCGACACATTAATCGTACAGATACTGTCCTTATCAATCAGCCTATGTATTTATGCTTACATGCCTTTCAGTTAAATCTTTTTCAGAAAACTAAAATTTCATTGACATGTTCTTTTTCTAAAATAAGTAAGGGACATTTTAGTGAAAGTTAGTAAGAGTAAAAGTGTGACTAAGTAAGAAACAATTTATCAGTTTTACCAATCTTTATATTCTTGTTTTGTTGTGACTGTTTAAATCAAAAACTGAAGCTTAAAATATCAAAGACGCCTTTATTTTTTATCCACTTGTTGATTAAAGTGATATTTGCCTGTATAAATGTGATACGGGAATCTGATAGAGGAAAAGACAGAGACATGTTTGAAACGTTATATCTTACCTCCAAAGAGGTTTTATACTTGTTTCATAAACACACACACTTACTTAAAGTAAGTGTGTGTGTTTATGAAACAAGTATAAAACCTCTTTGTTGGAATTATTAATTCCTAATTCTTCAGCTCATCTGAATTATTTCTCTTGATAATATTACAAAAGTGGAAAAATAATACACACCACTATCATCAGCAGCAGCATCACCAATAACAACAACAACAGCAACAACATCAGTCAAACATATACTAAAAAACTGCTGATGCCGATATACAGCCTGTATTGTACCACGTGGATTCCTATTCGCACACAAATATTGGCTGTGTTAATTTGTTATTTCATCTCTTCTAAACGTTGCCTCACCCGTAAACAACACAGAAGAGACAAACAACAGATCGGTAGTGTGTGCAATAAACCAACGGCAAGAGTTCTCCCGTGGGGAGTAATAAGAGAGTGAACCACTCCGAACAGGTTGCAAATGATACAGTGACATGAACTACTCATGAAGTACCCTTTATGCAGTGCTATGAAATGCACGACATATTAGAGCTACTTGACGCGTGCTGATTACCTGGATCGTCACCGACAGCCTGTTAAATAGGTTCTTCGTCATCAAGCGTACCAGCAAATCTCAGTCTACTTTGATCCATAGTTTGTGGTGCCACGGATAACTGTCTCAGCAACGCGACAATAAATAGCAGCAAAGGTTGAATGTTGCAGTTGCCTTTCGTCTGGAAAGGCAATTTAAAGGCCATGCAGCTTCGCGTCTATTATTATTCTACCTGTTTACAATATGGATATCTTGCCGTTTTTAAACGGTACCTTTCTCAGTTGTCTCACTACTACACACATTAAACGTTGAACTCAAATGTACACAAAAAACAAATGTAACCTAATCTATATAGCAACGCAGTACCATCTACCGTAAACTTTCTTTTTCAATTTTATAACTCGAAAACGAAGGATTTACGAACATATGTTTATATGAAATTTTGTGCATGGAAGCCACTCCCAAAAATTGTCATATTTTTGATACCCCTATATATATATATATATATATATATATATATATATATATATATAATCATATCGCCCCAAGCAAGGCATGCGTGGTTGGGTGTGTTTGTCTGCTTTCTAACATATGTGACACGCACTGATACTCACACACACATACAACAATATAGGTATAGGGAGCTGGTTGACAGAAAACAACTGCGAAATATACAAAGGATAGTTAATATAGTAAGTGCGGTCATCGATGACGTATCTGCTACGTATCACTTGCACGTAATCTATCTATCTATCTATCTATCTATCTATCTATCTATCTATCTATCTATCTATCTATCTATCTATCTATCTATCTCAGTCTGTCTATCTATCTATCTATCTATCTATCTATCTATCTCAGTCTATTCATATCTATCTATCTATCTATCTATCTATCTATCTATCTATCTATCTATCTATCTCAGTCTATTCATCTATCTATCTATCTATCTATCTATCTCAGTCTATCTATCTATCTATCTATCTATCTATCTATCTATCTATCTATCTATCTATCTATCTATCTATCTATCTATCTATCTATCTATCTATCTATCTATCTATCTATCTATCTATCTATCTATCTATTCATATCTATCTATCTATCTATCTATCTATCTATCTATCTATCTATCTATCTATCTATCTATTCATATCTATCTATCTATCTATCTATCTATCTATCTCAGTCTATTCATATCTATCTCAGTTCATTCATATCTATCTATCTATCTATCTATCTATCTATCTATCTATTTCTCAGTTCATTCATATCTATCTATCTATCTATCTATCTATCTATCTATCTATCTATCTCATTCATTCATATCTATCTATCTATCTATCTATCTATCTATCTATCTATCTATCTCATTCATTCATATCTATCTATCTATCTATCTATCTATCTATTCATATCTATCTATCTATCCATTCATTCATTTCTATCTATCTATCTATCTATCTCAGTCTATTCATATCTATCTATCTATCTCTAGCTCATTCATATCTATCTATCTATCTATCTATCTATCTATCTATCTATCTATCTATCTATCTATCTCAGTCTATTCATATCTATTTATCTATCTCAGTCTATCTATCTATCTATCTATCTATCTATCTATCTATCTATCTATCTATCTCAGTCTATTCATCTATCTATCTATCTATCTATCTATCTATCTATCTATCTATCTCAGTATATTCATATCTATCTAGAGATATGGCAATAGTCTCAAATTGGTCTGAGCAGATTATTTTATGTATAAATTCTTGTGCAAAAAATAATGTTTTCCTCGGATCTTTAACACTTTCCCTGATCACGTATTCGTTGTTTCTTGGCCTGTTTTCCTCTTTCGACCGCATTTTTCTTAACGTTTAGACTGATGGATCCAGTTTGTTGTTCACCTTGATGTCACAACTGAGTGTTTAAAGGCTGACGCCAACAATATACACGATCGCACTGTAATGCTCGCCAGTGTGTTCGTGCAGTGTTACAATTTTCGTACGCTTTTTTGGTGCAACGTCCATCGTAGACAATAGCCGTAGAACAACTAACCGACAGTCGAGACAGTAATGTATGAACGTGATAAAAATCTGATGCAATCGTGGGTGATGCAATATTTTTCAAGGCCCGAAATATTTTTATTAGATACCTCGAAAATAGATTCTTAGAACTGCACATTACTGTAAATGACCTAATCTGAAAAAAAGTTACACCCTCTCACTTCTTTGGGTCCGTATAGTGAAAGAAAGGAAACTAAAGCAGTTGTTTCAATTGATTTGCATACGGGTTTATACGCACAAGCATATATATTGTTATGGGGAGACACACCTACTCCTCAGATAATGGACTCTCCCTACTATATTAATAAGCGGTAACAGGAAGTTAACAGGAGAAGTTCTTGCGAGTTCTTGGGAAGGTCTTGAGAGTTCTATTGGAGTTCAGTAGAACTACTAGGTAGTTGATATTAGTCGGCAGTTAGCCGAATACTAAGGAGTCAGCTTTCAGTGGAAGATTACCAAGTTCTTAACATTTTGGGTGCGTTAAGTCGATTAGCAACCGACATAGCACGATTATAACCTTAGGGCTCAAAACTACTGCACAACATATATAAAAGAAAAATAGATATAAAAATCTGCAATAAATATCAAGAGATTGAGATCTGTATATTTTTGTTTGTCTCTTGCCTGAGATAATTGTGTCGCTAGCCAGTCATTAGGGCGATCCAAGGAATACATATTTACAAAGCAAACAGCAATTTTCTCCCTGAAGTCTTTCGAGGGAGGAAATGGCTGCAATCGTCACAGCAATAATCTGTAGTACGCCATGGGAGGAAATGAGAGACCTCAGTTTTTTCCTAGACTCAGGCTGTGTGTGTGTGTACAAGAACAAACCTGAAGAGATGAGCACTGATCGTTTAAGCACTCCTTACCATATTCCAAGTGAATCTACCAACAGATGACAACAGTCTTGCTTTCCTCTCCGAGCTCTATGAACTGATAATGAGGAATCGAGCTACGCCGATGACATAGGGATTCAGAGTTGGGTCACATTGATCGGTAGCAGAAAAGCAATATCCACTTACATGTGTTCCAAGAAATAAGACTCACGATATACTTTTCAAATGTAGAAACAATAATTTGGAATTGGAACGAAAGCACTGACAGCACGTACCTTGAATCAATCATGAAAATTAAGACTGTGAAATTAATAAATACATCTACTTCTTCTATGTGCCTTGTCCTTTCAGGACGTAGGCGATTACGACCTTCCACGTCTCCCTATCCCTGGTGGCTCTTAGCACGCTTTCTCCTGTAAAATCTCGCAGTCCCCCGTTCTGACATCCACCAGCTCAGGCCCTTCAATATATTATCCGCTGCTTTCCTCAGTCTGTTTTTATCTCTATCTGGCCTGTTAGTATCAGGTTCTCCAGACCCTCCTTCCTCATTGCATGTCCCAGGAACTTCAGCTGTCTCTTCTTGATGCTCAATATTAATTTCCTTTTCGTTTCCATTCTTTCCAACACCTCATCATTGCTCACATCCTCGGTCCATTATATGTACAGCACATATCTGTAAAACCACATTTCAGTTGCTTCAAGTTTTCCTTGATCTTTGTTGGTATTGTCCAACATTCACTACCATATTGAAGAACTGACATAAGTCTAGTATTCTCTTCTTTGTTTCTAGTGAAAGTTTCCTGTGTCTTAATATTTTACTCAGCTTCGCCATTGCAATTCACCTTCGGATCTCTGTGTCGCACTTTCCGTCTTCGGTTAAAACACTTACCACATATTTAAATTTTTGTACCTTCTTGTTTTTAATATCTTTCACCTGTATTTGGTATTTTGGGTTGCTCATTTTGCTGATGACCATTTTCCTGCAGTTTATTTGTAGTCCTTTCTTGTCACTCTCTTTAGCTACCTTCTGTAGGAGGTCTTGTAGTTTGATTTCCGTGTCTGCAATCAGCACTGTATCGTCTGCGTATCTTATGTTATTCAAATTCTGACGTACGATGACAAATCCTGGCATAACATCGATGGTCCTCAAAATATTCTCGCTGTACAAGCATGGGTTGCGAGTAGAATTTTCGCTGAAGAACTTCCGACAGCGCCTTTGTGTGCGCGAAATCTCTGTGGCTGCACTCCTGCTCTACAAACGCGTGATTGTCAAAAAATATAATATAAGATTATATTTTTTATATATGCGTGTTCCTCGTTGTTTTCCATCGGTAGATTGTTTGTTTGGGTTTTGTTTAACGGCATATTAACACCTCTGTGGGTTATTTAATTCCAAAAAAGTGGGGTTTTAAAATATTATTTTTAATGTTCAGTTATAGTGAGAAGGTTGATTTAGTCAGATTTTGCTGAAAAGTTTTTTTTTTATTCTTTTTTATTTTAGAAAACTGAAAATGTCTTCTAAATTTGTATTAAATATGTTTTTCTGAAAATAATTTTTTTTTCCTTCAAAAATGTGTTATGGTAATAACTTTTTCTTTAAATATATATTGTTGGTCATATTTTTCCTTCAAAAATGTATATTTTTCTATAAAAGTCTATTTCTATGCATATATTTTTATAAAAGTGCATTTTTATACTTTCATAGTGATTTGATCCTAGTTTGACTATTTGCCCATAGCTGGGACCCTAACAGATGCTACCACACCGGGTCAGAGTGAACCTGGAAACAAGAATTAAGAGGTGCTTCCATGTTCCTCAAAACCTCGCAATCAGAGGCCCTGTTTTCGGATGCAATTTACCGTCAGGCCCAAGACCTCCAGCGATAGTATATAACATAAAAGATTTAGTATAGGTGAAAAGGAAATTAAACCTAGAATAGGACGCGCTAAAGATAGTTTCGTCTGAGATACTAGAACATCGTAAAAAGCCAAAACATTAGACTAAAGAAACTACAGTCATGTTCTTTAATAGCCTCGTCAGATCGAGACGTCTATATGAATGTCATGCATAGAGCCAAATCCGTTGAGGAATATTTAAACTGTTATTTGTATACAACTGTTTTCTAAGACCAATATGGCAAGTTAAATATGTAGATTTTGATGATGAAATGGTTTCTTTAAATCTTATCTGTGGCTACAGGATCACAAAGAAAAAACAGGATGAAATAACAGAAATCACATCACTTCAAGACTTTTCAAAACAGAGGCATCTAAAACACATGTAAATTAAAGAGAAAATGATCTCATAATCAAGATGTTAAAATTCCAAACAACTTCAAATAAAAGATTAGGAAGAAAACACCAATCACGACTGGAAAGTACGATAACAGTTACTGGAATTGAGAAACGTATTTTCCTGAAAAATTGTTTTACAAATTTCAACCGACAACAGTCCTGGCTTCTCGCTCAATGAGTGTCGAAAGTTTCTTTATAAGGAAAAGACGAAGATTACCGTTACCATTACTGCAAAGAATTTCACTTGACATCCGAATACTTGTCAGATTTATATTCTACCTCCTAGTAGAAATCAATTCGACATTCTCATTTTAAATCCCTTTTAAGTTAAGTGAGCTTTAGAATAAAACCCAGTTACCATATTTAAAACACGTGCATAGATTTTTTGTTAAATGTCGGAGTCTATGTCTGCTAACTTGAAAAAGAAAAAACTTAAACAGAATTATTTTATATCCATTAATAGATTTTTAAATTATTAAATGGTATATTTACTGGCCACGCCAGTTTCAGTGGGCTTTTTAAAAAAAAGTGTCTACCGCCTTGAGATATAAAATTTGACTCAAGAAAATCCACCCGAAAATAGAAATTGAAGCACTATTTTTTTCTTTTTCTGTCAGGGTTTTTTTTTTAAAGAAATAATTAAACAAGAAAAGCATGTTTGCTCAAACGAGGACACCTATTTTAAATGCAGGGTGCGATGGACAAAATGTTGTCTAAATGACGCCAAAATGAAAATAACACTGGCATCTTCTTTTTAAAAAGATGTATTTACGAAAATTACTCAAAACATCTTGAAATACTAAAGAGTAAATTTGTTCCTAAAAATCAGCATTCGTTTCATCCACGGTTTTCACAGGTTTTCAGAATCTCAAGACGACGATTATCCACCCACCTCTGTTTCTACACTCTACCCTCATTTACGTAAGACCACACCCAAAACATTGCATACGTCGGTTACAATTTATCTAACAAAATGCATTAAATAATCGAACGGATAATCTAATCGGTGAAAAGCTAGCTTTTGTGGTAGAACATGTATTTATATGAAAAAGGCGGTAAAAGGGTTTGGCGGTTTATAGAATGGAGTTCCATAAACTGATTTCAGATTTAGGGAATAGATAGAGAAAGGAAAGAGAAACAGAAACAAAAAAGAATGGAGAGAGGAAGAGAGTGAGCGATAGAGAGTGTGTTGTTTTGGGTGAATCATATTCTGGACTGACAGATAACTAATTGAAAAGTGTCAACTGGAGTGTTTGTTCTGGTGTAATGAATGTGAATCGGTTGGACCTGGTAAACGGAAATCAAGCAGTTGAGAACGATGCAAAGGTTGATAGAAAAGGAATCACTTTCGCCTCCGATTTCCTCTTAGCCTTTGACATTCGCCTATTCTAACCCAAGTCCACACGCGCATGCGCATGTATTCACCCATGTTTGCCTCTTGCTGGCTTTCCGACACATTTGTGAAATTTGGGGGACGTTTGATTAGTGAAATAAACCAAATTTGTCGTTTACTAAATGTTCATTGCTTCCTTCAAATTTCTTCATTTTGATTTGCTCTTCTTTCTTTTAACTTTTCGTTGCTTCCCTTTAATTTTTAATTCTCTTCTTTTTGTTTCTTTCTTATTTTTGCTTTCTTTACCTTTTTCTTACTCTTTTTCTTTATTTTTACGTTTTGCATCTTTATTTTCTTTCTTTCTAACGTGATTCTTTCTTTTTAATTTTCCATTTCCTTTCATTATATTTTCTTTGTTTGATTCTTTCTTCATTTTTTTCTTTCTTTCTTTCTTTCTTTTCTTTTTTTCTTTCTTTCCTTTTTCTTTCTTTTTTCCGCTTTCGTTCGTTTTTCTTTCCTTCTTTTTCTTTCTTTTTTGTTTTTCTTTTGCTTGTTCTATATTTCTTTCTTTCTTTTTTCCTTGTTCCTTTCTTTTTTCTTCTTTTTTCTTGTCCTATTTTAGTCTTCTTTTCCTTTCCGTTTTTCTTGTTCCTTCTTTTTTCTTTCTTTCTTTCTTTCTTTCTTTCTTTCTTTCGTTATTCTTCCGTTTTAATTTTCCATTTCCTTTCATGATATTTTCTATGTTTGATTCTTTCTTCATGTTTTCTTTCTTTCTTTATTTCCTTTTTTATTTCTTTTTTCCGCTTTTGTTTGTTCTTTCTATATTTTTCTATATTTCTTTCTTTCTTTTTCTTCCTTATTGTTCTTTTTCTGTCTTCTTTTCCTTTCCTTTTTCCTTTCTTGTTCCTTCTTTTCTTTTTCTTTATTCTTTCTTTCTTTCTTTCTTTCTTTCTTTGTTTCGTTCTTTTTTCTTTGTTTCTTTCGTTCTTTCTTTCTTTCCTTTTTCTTTCTTTCTTTCTTTTTTCTTACGTTTTCACGTGTAAATTGTTTCAACTATCTCATTGCTTTTTACTTCTTTACAATTTTGCCAGAATAATGTTTTTAGATAAAGTTTTCTATAACTTTTTTTACTCCGTTTTGTAATATTTAATTTTATATTATTTGATGTATTTTTAAAAAGATTCGTTTGCACCTCTCATTTTACCGGCTTTGAAAATTAACTGTCGAATTTCTCACTTCATCCAAAGTCTCACTTCTATTTGATTTTCTTCCAATTCCTTCAAGAGAGAGAACTCTTTCAGAAACAAGGTGGTGGATAAAAAAAAAAAATATCAATACAGAAAAAGCGTATTCTACGTCGATCTAAGTCAATTATAAATCAAATAATGAGAAATAGGAAAGCTGAATAATTGCATTTGGTCAGTCTTTCAAGAGAAATCTAACCAGCAAGTTTGCACTCAAATTCAACATCACACATTATGACTTTTACCAGGATCGATCTCTAAACAGGTAAGAATCAGACAAGCATTAATTTCTTAAAAACACAGGTTAAGTCCAAGGATAATACAAAAATGTAAATAGAAGCTCAAAATTATTATTGGGTCAGATTGTAATTTGCCAGAATATGGAGTTCTGGTTTGAAAAATCATCATTATATATAATAATATTGCATTAATGAGTTATATATATATATATATATATATAAGATAAATTAAGGCAGACATGTTATTTCATGGTAAATCGGTAGTATGGGCCTATTTCAGGCGAACCATCATCAGCTTCAGTTTTTATTGTACAAAAGATTTTACACGAATGAAATTCACAAAGATCTCAAAAAAAAAAAAAATTTTCCTTTTTAAGGGAGCAACTTTTATTTTTAGGTCTTTGTGAATTTCGCGCTATCACGCGGTGTGACGTCATAGAAACGCATTTCAAATTTTCGAACTGCGTTTGTTATTTTTGGTAGCTATTGCCGTTGCCTAGCGGAGTTTAATGTCAACACAAAATAAAATCGTCGCTGATGGTGGATGTTATTGTGTTACCGTCTTAATAACCTCTCTGAAGATGACTCATGTGAGCCGAAAGCTTAGAACCAAATTAATAAAAAATTATCCAAATGTTGGAGAATTTTTGTCTTTGTTTTCAACTGAAATTAAAGCCAATATACGACGTTTAGAACGGCTCATACTTAAACATAATAGACATTCATTGTCTCTTATATTTAACAGTATATGTTTAGAAAATTATTTACTGCTTCGATACACTATATATATATATATATATAGTCATCCACAGAAAATCTGTTTCGCTGTATCACAGCTCATCAGTACGGTTAGACTCCGATTGCTTCTAAACCAGGATTGAAACCCGACCGAAGTGGCGTCAGTCGGCGATTCTACCTCTGGGCCATGGGCGCACGGTAGAAGAAGGCAGACTTTTTAGCATGTATATTGTCATTATTTGTATTCACTTACGCGCAAATACCCTTGGGAAAGGTATTAATCCGTCTCTTCCTTCCAGTTATGGGTTAAATAACAGGACAGATTGGGTTCTATAGCCTTGGTCGGCAACCAGTCTACCGCAGAAAGCAATGGCGGGATAATCTCCTGCCCAGTCAGTCATGTCTCTTTCGAGACATAATCGCCCAAGCGTGTATCATGTATGGCACTTGACTGACTGTCATTATACGCGCCCAACAGCCAGCGTGCTTTAATTCATTAGTGAATGACCGATGCGTACATGCCAGGGTAGCTACTGTTTTTCACAGTTTACCATTCTTCCACAGTGCTCAATCAGGGTGTGAGAGCGTAAATAGTCATCCGCAGACAGATCTGTTTCGCTGTATCACTCCTTCTATAACCCGATGTTTTTGATTATCGATTTTCAATATTTATCGGTGGGGGGTACCTCAACACAAAACCTAGCTCAGAACACTCGCAGACGCTTATAGTATAACTGTGTAAAATTTCAAGAAAATCGGTTCAGCCGTTTCGGAGTCTATAGGTAACGGACTCACACATACACACAGACAAAGAATAAATTCTACCTACATATTTTTATGTTATTCTGTCCAAAATAAAATGGTTTCATTAGTTAAATGTAATTTTCCCTTTTATTTCATTATAATACACAAAACAAAAAATTCCTCAGTTGTTGTTTACACATATGGAAAGATTATTTGAATAGACAACTGGTGTTTTTTCTTTTTTAAAAGATTTTATTAATAGGATATCTTTTTTGTGGAATAAAAAAAATATTTACAAAGCACATGAATATAAACAAATAAAAATTAAAAGAAAAGTAAATTGTAATTCACTCTGCCATAACACTGTAAAATTATGAAATGGCATCTTTTTCACCAGAGGAATTTTAAAGTATTTTTACAAGGCACAAGAAAATCAGTAAAAATTGTAAGTAGAATAAAGGCAATTGTTCAAGACTAAATTTCAATTTTCTTTCCGCTTTTTCAAAACTTTTCAAGAATCTTTTCTAATTTTATACAGAGAAAATTTTTGCTTGTTATAGAATATATTTATAACAATTTTTGTAGCAAATTTATACCCCATTTCAATGTGCTGCTCACGTGTAAAAGCATACTTGGGGAATAAGGTTCCAAAATTATTTTTGATGACTTCCTGGTTGTAACACTGCCTATTTTTTCAATGAATTGACTAGAATATCCAGAAGTGCAAAGCAAGAACAAATAAATTCAGCAATTTGGGTTGATGGAATTGTCAAGCCTCCTTGACATAATAAATCAAGGTAATGATTCTTAGTGATCTCGATATCATTACCAACCATAAAAATAGAGCAACTATCACAGTTAAAGCGCTTCAAAAGTTTCTTTTGCAACATATCCAGCAAATGAATATGCCACTTCTTTGCTGTAAGATAATAAACACAGTTTATTTATTTCCAATTCATGTTTGGACAAAATATCAAGAAAATTATTTAAGTAATGGAAAATTTGTCTCATTAAAATCAATCCGGAAAATGCATATGTATTTTTTTTTTTTTTTTAACCTGAATCATTTGGGGCAAAACTTTGTTTCTTTCAAATCATCGACACTTTTAATAGAATCCGCCGAAGTAATATTTGGTAGTTCATCATCTCAGTAATTTCTATACTTTGTAGGCTTTCTCGTTGTGTTTGATGTTTGGTAAAAGAGTTGGCGTAATTTTACACTACCTCCGAATGAATTGTTGGTATTGGATGTACGGACCAATTCAACTTATTTCTTTTCTTTTTAAAAATAAACATTCCATAAAATGTTTCACACATAAAACTGACTTTTTGTCACAATCAAATCAGCACGATTTACGATTTTTTTTCCATTTCTCAAACAGATCCGGTTTGCAATATGGGAAACGAAAAGTTGATAGTTTTTCGTGGTTTTTATGATGCAGTTTTACATCCAAATGTTCACCCTTTTGTTAACAAAACTTAAACAATATTTAAAATATAGATAATGTTTTACAATATTTAAAATATGTTTTCAAGATATACAAAATAGTCAACTCAACAAGTAGCGATCGTAAAACCATGTGTGGTTATGCTTGTAAACAAAGATCACTTGAGTCATTGAAAAAACAGGGGAGGTTACTCGTAATTTTACTCTTGTTCTGCAAATTAACACGAATAAAAGGAGTGGAAAGCATTTTATACTAATAAAAACACGTTTTTTAAGAATTAAATAATGTCAAAATATATAAATAGAGGTTAATTACTCATTATTTCAAAAGTTAATATACACGACATTTCAGTTACTTCCCTTTCAAATTTTCAAAGTTTTATGCCGCCCCAGCCGAAAACATTTTGGTAATAGGAACTATGGCCTCTTATGTGACATATCACAGTAGTAGTCTGTTATGTGGCATATTAGGGCATATATATTAGTAGGCCATGGTTGTAAATATATCTATTCAATAAAATGTTTTATGATGGATATAGATTTATCGATGTTATTAATCTGATCTTAACATTATTTTTACTAAAATTTCTTTTTAGTGTTGGTGAATAGTTAAAGTGCTTATGAATTAAATTTATGAAAATTCTTCCAATATTCGTGTGAATATTACAATTAAAAGGTGAATTTAACCACAAAATGTTATGCATGCGGTGTGTTTCTGTTTATTTTTACTCTCATCGTTTTTTTTTCTAAGTAATCAACATTTATGTATTGTTGCTTAGTTATATATATATATATATATATATATATATATAATAGAACCTAATGAGCCAGACGAACCTACCTAGGATTCTCCTAAACGGATCGTCAGTTATTATAATCACACAAGTAGTTTCAATAACGAAAAGACTAAGCATAGTACAACAAAGTTGGCCAGGAATTTTATAGATATGTACTGAAGAGAAAATAGATATAGCTTTGTATAAGCAACCGACAAACTTACTGAATTCTAAAACGGAAAGCCTGAATAATTGTAGGCATAGGAAGCCCTGGCTAATAGATTAGGCCCGTCTATCGTGGTATAGTACCTTTTTGTCTTTGTTTTTTACCCGTCACCCTGAAAATTAAAGATTAAAAATTAAAAGTAATAAAATTGTTAACCCACCTCCCTTGTGTTATGTAGTTTCTTAGATTACCTGGTCACGTGGGGTTGTCTTAGTCACCTTTTTATATGTCGTTTTTTCTTTGCCTCTTTAGCCAGCCTTCTCTGACCATCCGTTGAGGAGGAACCTAGCTAGGTTCGTCTGGCTCATTAGGTTCTATTAAATCCGCTCTACCTTTGTATTGAGTGCTTTTTGTTAGATGGTTACTCGTGTCGGGTTCTTTCTTTTTTGTTTGGGGTTCGTGTTGATTTCTGTCCGAACAATTTTGACAGACTTTCATGTCCTAAGCTCTTTCTCTCTTTCTTTTTTAAAACCTTTTTTTCCTTCGTTCGAAATTTTTCGAGGAAGTTTTCGATGTGGCAGTAAAATGCCTTCCTTGGGGCGATATGATTATAAAAAAAGGTTGACATAGTCCGGGATAGATATATAGATAGATTGATAGAAATGGAAAGACCGAGATAGATAGATAGATAGATAGATAGATAGATAGTCATTCTTCTCATCCTTCTCTTACCCACTTCCTGACACCTCCAATACCCTTTCACTCTTTCTCATAACTTTTCTCATATTACCCCACTACAAAACAGTGGCAGTAAAATGCCTTTCTTGGGGCGATATGATTATAAAAATATTATTTCAATAGAAATCACTACTAGTCATTTTGGAAGGTTTCTTTGAACAGTCAAATGTCAACTTACCTGGATGCAGTTTTTAATGCATACAAGATTCCACAGCTCTAGCATTAATCTTTCACAATCAGCTTATAAAATTTTCAGTCGACACTCGTACCATATTTATGCTTTTGCTAATAGGAAATGCTCTCTCCGACAATGGAAATTAGGAAATGAGAAGACGCATCGGATTGCAAAAGCTGCATCCCTAATGCTAAACGAAGAGGCAAGAATCAAGAGGATTTATGTCAGAAACGAAAAAAAGGGATGGGGGCAGATATACGAGCGTCATTCAATAAATAAGGTGAATTCATAGGTATAAGGACTTCTACGAGTGTCATTCAAAAATAAGTTAAATTTTTCGGTATAATGAATTCTACGAGGGTCAATCAATAAATAAGGTAAATTTTTCGGTATAAAAAATTCTACGAGGGTCATTCAATAAATAAGGTGAATTCTTTGGTATAAGGACTTCTACGAGTGTCATTCAATAAATAAGTTAAATTTTTTGGTATAAGGACTTCTACTAGGGTCATTCAATAAATTAGGTGTATATTTTGGAATAAGGACATCTACGAGGGTCATTCAATAAATAAGGTGTACATTTTGGTATAAGGACATCTACGAGAGTCGTTCAATGAATAAGTTGAATTTTTCGCTATAAAAATTTCTACGAGGGACATTCAATAAATAAGGTGAATTTTTCGGTATAAGGAATTCTACGTGGGTCCTTAAATAAATAAAGAGAATTTTTCGGTACAAGGACTTCTACGAGGGTCATTCAATAAATTAGGTGAATTTTTCGGTATGAAAACATCTACGAGGGTCATTCAATGAATAACGTGAATTTTTCGTTATAAGGACTTCTCTTAGTTCATTAAATAAATAAGGTGAAATTTCCGTATAAGGACTTCTACGAGGGTCATTCAATAAATATATTGGATATTTCGGTATAAAAATCCTCTACGTGGGTCATTCAATATATAAGGTGAATTTTTCGGTATAAGGACTTCTATGAGGGTCATCCAATAAATAAATTGAACTTTTTGGAATAAAAACTTCTACGAGGGTCATTCAATAAATAAGGATAAGTTTTCGGTATAAGGACTTCTACGAGGCCCATTCAATAAATAAGATGGATGTTTCGGTATAAGGACTTCTACGATGGTCATTCAATAAATAAGGTGAACTTTTCGGTATAAGGACTTCTACGAGGGTCATTCAATAAAAAAAATTGAATTTTTCTGTATAAAATTTTCTACGAGGTTAATTCAATAAATAAGGTGAACTTTTCGGTATAAGGACTTCTACGAGGGTCATTCAATAAATAGGGAGAATTTTTCGGTACAAGGACTTCTACGAGGGTCATTCAATAAATAGGTTGAATTTTTTGGAATAAAAACTTCTACGAGGGTCATTCAAGAAATAAGGTGAAATTTCAGTATCAGGACTTCTACAAGGGTCATTCAATAAAAAAGGTTAATTTTTCGGTATCAGGTCTTCTACGAGGGTCATTCAATAAATAAGGTGAAGATTCCGGTATAAGGATTTCTACGAGTGTCATGCAATAGATGAGGTGAATTTTTTGGTACAAGGACTTCTACGTGTGTCGTTCAATAAATAAATTAAATATTTCGGTATAAGACTTCTACGAGGGTCATTCAATAAATAAATTGGATTTTTTGGTATATAAAACCTTGTACGAGTGTAATTCAATAAAGAAGGTGAATTTTTCGGTATAAGGACGTCTACGATGCTCATTCAATAAATAAGGTGGATGTTCCGGTATAAGAACTTCTACGAGTGTCATTCAATAAATAAATTGAATTTTTCGGTATAAAAACTTCTACGAGTGTCATTCAATAAATAAGGATAAGTTTTCGGTATAAGGACTTCTAGTAGGGTCATTCAATAAATAAGGTGAACTTTTCGGTATAAGGACTTCTACGAGGGTCATTCAATGAATAAGGTGAATTTTTCGGTAAAATGACTTCTACGAGGGTCATACAATATATAAATTGAATTTTTTGGAATAAAAACTTCTACGTGGGTCATTCAATAAATAAGGTGAAATTTCAGTATAAGGACTTCTACGAGGGTCATTCAATAAAAAAGGTTAAGTTTTCGGAATAAGGACTTCTACGAGGGTCATTCAATAAAAGAGGTGAATGTTTTAGTATAAGGACTTCTACGTGCGTCGTTCAATAAATAAGTTAAATATTTCTGTATAAGGACTTCTACGAGGGTCATTCAATAAATAAATTGAATTCTTCGGTATAAAATCTTCTACGAGGGTAATTGAATAAATAAGTGAAATTTTTCTGTGTAAGGACTTCTGGGAGAGTCATGCAATAAATAGGGTGAATTTTTCGGTATAAGGACTTCTACGAGTGTCATTCAATATATAAGTTAAATTTTTCGGTATAAGGACTTTTACGAGGGGCATTCGATAAATAAGTTAAATTTTTCGGTATAAGGACTTCTACGAGGGTCATTCAATAAATAAATTGAATTTTTCGGTATAAAAACTTCTACGTGGGTCATTTAATAAATAAGGATAGTTTTTCGGTATAAGGACTTCTACGAGGGTCATTCAAAAAATAAGGAGAAGTTTTCTTTGTAAGGACTTCTACGAGGGTCATTCAATAAATAAAATTAATTTTCAGTATAAAAACCTCTACGAGGATCCTTCAATAAATAAGTTAAATTTTTCGGGATGAGGAATTTTACGAGGGTCATTCAATAAATAAGTTAAATTTTTCTGTATAAGGACTTTTACGAGGGCCATTCAATAAATAAGGTGAATTTTTCGGTATAAGGACTTCTACGAATGTCATTCAATATATAAGTTAAATTTTTCGGTATAAGGACTTCTACGAGGGTCATTCAATAAATAAATTGAATTTTTCGGTATAAAAACTTCTACGAGTGTCATTCAATAAATAAGGAGAATTTTTCGGGATAAGGACTTCTACGAAGGTCATTCAATAAATAAGGAGAAGTTTTCTTTGTAAGGACTTCTACGAGGGTCATTCAATAAATAAGGAGAATTTTCGGTATAAGGACTTCTACGAGGGTCATTCAATAAATAAGGAGAATTTTTCGGTATAAGGACTTCTACGAGGGTCATTCAATAAATAAGGAGAAGATTTCGGTATAAGGACTTCTACGACGGTCATTCAATAAATAAATTGTATTTTTCGGTTTAAAAACTTCTACGTGTATCATTCAATAAATATGGTGAATTTTTCGGTATAAGGACGTCTACGAGGGTCATTCAATAAATAGGGTGAATTTTTTTCGGTATAAGCACTTCTACGAGGGTCATACAATAAATAAGGAGAATGTTTCGGTACAAGGACTTCTCCGAGGGTCATTGAATAAATAAGGTGAATTCTTCGGTATAATCACTTTTACGAGGGACATTCAATAAATAAGGTGAATTTTTCTGTATAAGGACTTCTCCGAGTGTCCGTCAATAAATAAGTTAAATTTTTTGGTATAAGGACTTCTACGGGTGTCATTCAATAAAAAAGTAGAATTTTTTGGTGTAAGGTCTTTTAAGAGGGTCATTCAATAAATACGGTGAATGTTTCGGTATAAGGACTTCTACGAGAGTCCTTCAATAAATAAGTTAAATTTTTCAGTATAAGGACTTCTACGAGGGTCATTCAATGAATAAGGTGAATGTCTCGGTAAAATGTCTTCTACGATGGTCATTCAATAAATAAATTGAATTTTTCGGTATAAGGACTTCTACGATGGTCATTCAATAACAAATGTTAATTTTTCGGTATAAGGACTTCTAGGAGTGTCATTTAAGAAATAAGTTAAATTTTTCGGTATAATGACTTCTACGGGTGTCATTCAATAAATAAGGTCAAGTCTTCGGTGTAAGGACTTCTACATGTGTCGGTCAATAAATAAGTTAAATACTTCAGTATAAGGACTTCTACGAGGGTCATTCAATAAATAAATTGGATTTTTCGGCATAAAAACCTCTACGAGGGTCATTCAATAAATAAGCTGACTTTTTCGGTATAAGGACTTCTACGATGGTCATTAAACAAATAAATTGAATTTTTCGGTATAAAATCCTCTACGAGGGTCGTTCAATAAATAAGGTGAATTTTTTGGTATAAGGACTTCTACGGGTGTCATTCAATAAATAAGGTGAATTTTTTGGTATGAGGACATCTACGAGTGTCATTTAATAAATAAGGTTAATTTTTCGGTTTTAGGACTTCTACGAGTGTCAATCAAAAAATAAGTTAAATTTTTCGGTATAAGGCGTTCTACGAAGGTCATTGAATAAATAAGGTGAATTTTTCGTTATAAAGACTTCTACGATTGTCATTCAATAAATAAGGTGAATTTTTCGGTCTGGGGACTTCTACGAGGATCATTTAATAAATAAGGAGAATCTTTCGGTATAACGACTTCTAATACAAATACATGTTTACTTTTTTTTGTTTTAAACCTCGTCTCCCCGCAATGTCGCACACTTTTCTCATCTGTGCACATCCGTCCGTATTCTATCAGCGTAAAATTCTTTGGACTGATGTCTCAGCAAGTCGCTCACAGCACTTTTGACTTCATCGTCTCTTTGAAACTTCGTACCTCTCTTGAACGCTTGCAATCTGCAAAAGAAATAAATCCATTTGAAAAGAAGTAAAGGAAAAATAATTAAAAAGTAAGTTTCTGTCTGTATTAGAAGTTCTTATACCGAAAAATTCACCTTATTTATTGAATGACCCTCGTAATACGTAATATTGAGCAATATGACAGCGAATTTTAGACGATTTCTTCATAAAGAAAGAAAAGGCAACCGAGATGAAGTTCTAAAGAAGAATGCTGCGAATATTATGTCCAGAATATGTAAGAAACGACGACATTTAAAGGAAATGGAAGCAAAATATATATTTACGATGAGAATGAGACAGATTTAATGTCTTCGGCACACAATCCAAAATAGAAAATTTAAATTGATAGTGCATCATGAAGGCAAGCCGGATAGATGGATAAATCGAGTGTCATACATGACACGTTTGTTTAAATGGAACATGAAGTTGGACAGATAGAAAGAGTGACAAGTTGCTTAGAGCTTTGAAGGATAGAAAAATATAGTAAGCTCTGATCACTCACATCCTGAAAGGAGGCACGGTGGAGTATTGGATAGTTGTTCTGATTGAAGAATCGGAGAGACGTGTTCGAATTCATTACGTTCGCTTACGAGCTAATAAAATACCCTTGGGAAAGATATGACACCATCTCCACTCCGTCCGCCAGCCATGGGTAAATATCAGGACAGACTGGATTCTATAGCTTTGGTTGGCAGCAATAAGAATTGTCAAACCTATTGCGGCAAAATCTCTGCAACATATGCGGCTGGGAACCACTTGTGGTTCATTGGTCATTTTCTATATCATCTACAAATTCGTCATTTTATTCAATGTTCATTCTCTCACTTCATTTCAAAATTTCTTTCTTTCAATTTCTACTGAAAGGCATGGAAAAAAATTGTTTCCATTTCCTTAAAGTGTCGTCGTTTCTTACATATTCTGGACAAAATATTCTCAGCATCCTTCTGACCAACTGACCACATCCCTGGAAAATCTGACATTTTTTCAGCAGATTCAGTTGGTTTCCTTGAAAGTTTTCTAAACCCGGACGAGTGCTGGGTTCATTACTTTGGGCCAGAAATAATCCATGGGGTGGAAATGTCCCTTCTCACCTGCTAAAGAATTCCGAGGTTGTTTCGTTGGCAGGGAAGTTGATCGCCACAATATAATAAACGTATTTTGTTTATCTAAACTTATTTATAAATGGAACTTTGTCTCTCTCTCTCTCTGTGTGTGTGTGTGTGTGTGTGTGTGTGTCCGTTACCTATAGACTCCAAAACGGCTGAATCCATTTTCTTGAAAATTTACACAGTTGTACTATATGCGTCTGCGAGTGTTCGAGGTACTCCCGATAAATATCGAAAATCGATAATCGAAAAAATCGGGTTATAGAAGGAGTGGTCCGATTTTAATCACATTTGATACACTCATAGACAAAGACATAAGAAACGATATTCAGAAGGTTCAAGGTTGCAGTTCTTACAATAGTGCAGAAAATCGATAATACATGTCATTTTTCCGTATGAGCAAGATGTTTTAGTGTGTGTCTGTTTATCTGCCTGTATGTCTGTATTTTTTTTCAGCTGTTTTATTTTAGTTTTTGCTTCTGGTTTGGCTCTAAGTAGGTATAATTGTAGTTCTTAGTCTCAGCCATGATACCATTTACTCAGAGGACTTACTTAGCCTTCAAAATTCAGTTTACGACGAAAAACACTTGTTTGATATCGATACCAGGAAATCAAAATTTCACTTACATCCATTCATTTTTCTTTCAGTCTATGGTTTCACTTTAACTGGAAACAACTATTGCTTTTTAGTCTTTCATGCCAATATCCAAAGAGTTTGAGCTTCAGGACCATGGATTAGTTTTAAAGCTTTCATTACACCCGAGCAACGCCGGGCTATACTGCTAGTTGACTTTATATGAAAGAGCCACACCATTAATAGAGAGTACAATACCAACTTGTTGGGCATATGTTAATGTGGGCATTTTATCTTGTTTTCGTTTCAGAAAAAAAACATTTTGGTAAATTATTAAGGACGAAATTTACCTTTTCAACAATTTCCATTGTATTTGCACATTTGCCTCTTATCATTACACTCCCCCCCCACTATCTGTTTACATGTTTTGTCTACCCGACTAACAGCACCATTTATTGACAACCTCAAAGAATAGCTGACACAGAATCCCTCACTTTTTCCTTTCCCATTTTCTGCTTCAGCTAGGTTATCGGTCTCAAATGTTGGATTTGTCCGTTTGACCTTTTCCACCTACAGACAAGAATTTCTGATCCCTTCCACTCTCTCCCTATACAATACTCATCATTCCAGAATCCTCAACGCGAACATGTCTTGGTAGGTAAGTATATAGGTATAGAAATAGTAAAAAAAAGAAATGTAGTCAAGACCGAACGATGCAGGTTGGCGGGTGTAGGATGATTCGCTATGGAATAAATTGTGAGACAATGGTTCTGGGAAAAACAGAGGATGAGGACGGGGTTATGGATTGATAGATGAATTAGAAAGATGCCAAGTAAATGTGTAGAAAGCAAACGTAAGAAAATATAAGTAAAAGATATAATGATTTTTGATTTGGAGAAAGCTTTAAAGTTCGAGGAACGTAAGAAATCGTTTCGGAAGATACAAAGAGTAAGTGAAAGAATCGAATAATATTCTAGTGTGGCCCAAGGCAAGATAAGAACAAACGGATTTAGGAAGAATGTCTCCTTTATGTTCGAAATATGTTGCTGCCATATCTGATCGAGTGTTCCTGCTATCCACCTAGGTGTTCTTGACAAAATCCAATGGAGAATCTCTAAAGTGATCGACCTCGATTTGGCAGCTCAGATACAGTCACTTTCTCACTGACGTAATCTGGCTTCCCTGTGTCTCTTCTAAAATAATTTTACGGCTTCTGCTCCGAAGAACTTAACTCAATGGCGCCCACTATATATGAATTTACTCGAGCCGCAAGATTAGCAACTACGTCCCACCCTTTTACTGTGAAACCAATAAATTGTAAACGCAGATTCTACTCTAACAGCTTCTTTTGTCGCACTTTCCGCCTATGAAATTCCCTTCCATTTACTTGCTACCCTGACAGCTACAATCTCCAAGAATTTAAGTGTAAAATCAATAGTCATCTCCTATCTCACTAACCTGCATCGTCGCTTTCTCCATCCACTCCACTGTCATCAGTATTCTCATCCTTCTCTTACCCACTTTCTGACACCTCCTATAACCTGTCACTCTTTCTCTTAACTTTTCTTCTATGTAACCCTCAAAATGCCTTGATTGGGGCGATATGATTAAAAAAAATCTATACTATTATAATGTGAATATAGAGTGGGGGATCAATTCTACATTACAATTAATATATAAAATAATCCCTCACTTTATGGCCACATTTATCCTTCTCTTACCCACTTCCTGACATCCCCTATACCCTGTCACACTTTCTCATAACTTTCTTATGTAACCCTCTGCAAAACAGTGGCAGTAAACTGCCTTTGCTTGGAGCGATATGATTATAAAAAATGGAGAATCGGGCCTAACTGGAAAATGGTTACTAAGCTAAAGATATTAATTCGGAATTTATAACGTTTCAGCTTTTGCTGCCTCATTCTCATCTTTCTCAGGAAAGAAAAATTATAAATCCTGGTTTTATGTCTGAATATGAACACCGAGCATTTGGATATTAAATATCTAACCGTCTCCCCACGGCAACATGATGTTACACAAGGTCAGAACTAATGAAGGGTGCCCGAATGCATCCACCCAACCTGAGGCCAAAAATTATTCAACACCAGCAACCGTCGGTTATATTGACATCGCTATAACTACCATGTCACACTCTTATACAATGAGTCGAGTGCTGCTGGAGGCTCTTTGCAGAAGTAGGTAGAAATAGACCCACTCAGCTCTTAACTAAACGTGAACAAACGCACTGTTATATTAATCTCTAATCAGCCAATGATGTTCCTACCTGCCTGTACCTGTTTCGCCATTCACCCTGGTCGGGTTGAGCCGGGTTCCTCCAATCGATAGAGAAAGATTTGTTGGAATTTGTTTAAGGGAAGGCTTCCCTGTCTTACCATGAAGCCAATAATGTGGTAGCATTTTACTGGATTTGAATAGTTATGGGTAATAAAACTGCATTAAGTTACCTTGAACTTGGTGTAGATATTCGCGCTTCTGATTTATTGAGATTTTCCAACCCAGTCTGCTGCAGAGGTTACACAGAATGGTTAGTAAAAGGAAGACATCCAGTCAGCGAGAGTTCCATGAGGGGAAACCATTCTTGATGAAAGATTTTAAAGGACGGAGTCTGTCTTGTGTTATATGCATATAACACTGTCTATGTTTTCATCTATCACAACTAAACTTCATTTCCACGAAGCATGTGAACTTGATGGTATCCCTGCAATTGCTTCAGAAATGTCCTCCTGATATGACACTTTTTTCCTCATAAAAATAATGTTTTCCTGCTTTTTGCTCTTCCGCTTTCTGGAAATCCTCTTCTGTAGTTCCAGTTTTTAAGACGCTAGGCGAATTATCAGATTGTTCTAACTATTGGTCTTCTACGATTTTGGGCTCAGTACTACTGTAATCAACTCTGAATTTGTTAGGCATCTCATTGTGCAGGGGCATTTTTTTCAGATAAGCAGTATGGCTTTCCTTCTTTAGATCAACTGCTTATGTACTGATGATTACTGTTAAAAGAGTCTATCAAAGTTAAAACAGAATGGTGAATCTCAGGTTGTTGCTTTGGATATCTTGAAAGCTTTCGATAGAGTTTGGCATACGGGTCTTCTTCACAAGTTGAATGGTTATCGTATTTCTAAACAAATCTTTGAACTAATTCTTTCGTATCAAATGGCGAAAAGAAAGTTATCTTGAACAAATAATCTTCTTAGCTGCTTGTTGGAAATCGTTTTCTGTAGTTCAAGAGTTTAGGAACTCATTCGAACCATCTGATCCTTTTTGCTATTGACATATTTGCCTTCCGCCTTGTTTTGTAAAAGTATTAGCGGTTCTTATCAACTTCTAAGAGTTAAGAATCTCACATCGCAAGGCTCCTGTCAGATAAGCAGTGTGATTTTCTTTCTCTTCTCTGATTTGCTGATTAATTAATGATTATTCCTGAAAGAGTCAGTCAGTCTTTAGATAAACAGGATGATGCCCGGGCTCTTGTTTTGGACACATCTCAAAAGCATTTGACATGGTTTACTATGCTGGCCTTCTTCACAAGTTAAAACGTTATGTCAAGAATGTTGTCTGGAACAGTCAACCGGTCAGATTAGTTTCAGCTAACAGAAAGGCTGCAGTAGCTAAAATAATGACATTTGTCTTACCCTAGAAGTATACAGAACAGCACTACTTAATGAGCAAGATATCAACTTTACTCTTATCAGAAACGAACAACAAACTAAGGCCATTATAAAAAGAAATTTTGCTACTGCGTTCGTTTTGTACAGCAAAATTTTGCGTCAAACTTTCTATCCATTATCGACGTTGTAATATCTTCTTGACATTCACGGAATCCTTTATACAAAAAAAAACTACCTACGTATTGTAGTAGAACACGTACCTCAATTTATAATTACGATTTCGCGGGGGCGACCAGGTTTGCACAAATGGAAATTTATGGTAGAAATCTTTTTCGATGTTAAAATGACATCCAAAGTCATTGGATTTGAATATCATAGAACACCTTTGGGGTGTTGTAGAAAAGAAGATTCGAATCTTTGACGCACAGCCAACCAGTTTGGAATTTGGAGAAGCCATAATAACGGCATGGATCCTAAATTTCAACGACTGCCAGCAGAAAAATTTTAGATAACATTCAGTTAATTGATCGTTGGATCTTTCTCTAATTGTTGGCGGAAGTTTAGAAAATATGTGTATGTAAAGTGGTTTGTTGTTAATATTAATATGGTTGATATGTTTCCTTTTCTTAGGTTGAGTGTAAAAATCTATCTCTAAATTTAAATTTAGAAAGTTTAATCACACATTTCTGAAAATGTTTATAATGTTATAATTATTTTGCTTGTTTAGTCTGTTATTATCCTCTTACATATATATATATATATATATATATATAAAATCTGCCTCCTTCTACCGAGCGCCCATAGCTCAGAGATAGAATCGCCGACTGACGCCAATTCGGTCGAGTTTCAATCCTGGGTTAAAAAGCAATCGGACTCAAACACTTCATCGGGAGAAATAAAGGTTTGGAATCATTCTCGGTTTATATTTGGTTCGTTGTTGTCGTGGGGGTTGGTTGGGGTTATTGGTAATTAAGTGAATGTGTTTCTCGTTTTGACCGTTAGACTTTTGAAGAATCTGGTGTGTAAGTGTAAAATTGTTGATTAATGGTATTATCTGTTGGAATGCACGTTTTATCCGTCGGGTATTTCTTTTGGTTGGAGTTTCTAAGAGGGCGCCGTGTTGAGTGGTCATTTTTATGGTTGGCTATCGTTTAATTGATTTATGTCTGCAATTAGTTGACCTAATTCATGTATTTACTTTGATATTGTGTCTAGGTTTTCACTTTGGGGTTTCTTAGATAGACGTGATAGGGGTGGGGTGTTTTTTCTTTCCAATTTTGATTTTTTTGGTATGGAATATTTTTTATTTTATAGGTTTTTTTTTAAATATATTTTTTTAAATATTTTATACTCAAGTTTGGAGCATTATTGTATTTAGGCGAAGTTATTTCAAGAACAAACACTGAAACAGCCATATGATTGTAGAGAAGAGGACATATATAGAAGAAATTATGTACATGTTCTAAAATATAATTTATAATATATATATATATATATATATATTACGGCCATATCACGTTAAATACACCGGTTCTCGATCACCAAAGTTAAGCAACGTTGAGCCTGCCCAGTACTTAGATGGGTGAACGCTTGGTGCTGTAAGCGATTATTGACAGATGTGCGTTGAGGTGCGGTGGATGTCGGCATGGAAGGGGAAATCGGTGAGCCGAGTTCCAATTTCAGTTGAACAGTCTGCGTTCACTTACGCACTGGTACCCTTGGAAAAGGTATTGGTCCGTCTCTTCACTCCACTTATGGGTTAAATAACTGAGGTCTGTTGTTCATGCGATCTGTGACGAACTTCTGCACCGATTGTTTGTTATCCGCGGTTCGAAAAAGTGTGGATGGCGCTACACAAGCCTTCACCACTCTAAACAATTCTTTGTGTGGCAGTCTAACTTAGTTAAGCACTCATACGTCGAAATCGACTGGAGAGTCCATAATATATATATATATATATATATGAAGAAAAAGCAGGAGGGAATTTCAAATGTTTGCACCTATGTAGATGGAGAAAGCAAACAAATGCGTACTTTCTAAATAAGTTTATAAGTCAGACATAGATGGGATCGAATTTTTCACAGCTTACAAATGGAGGCCCAGCAGAAAGGTTATAGGAAGGCCGAGAAGAAAACTGATTGGTCCTGAGACAGGACATCAGGGGAGAGAACTGGGCTGGACAAATCAGAGTCAAAGTTCAAATAGTAAGAGACAGCGTTGGGAAGTGCCAAAATGAAAAAGAAGAAAAGGTTTATTTCAGCTTGACGCAGAGGTAAGAAGTCTCCCAAGGAAAAGGGAGATAAATCAGCTTATCTTAGAACGCCTTTGCTGACATTTTTACTATAACACCACCACGTTCGTTGTACATAGAGGATGTACTGTGCAGTGGTAGGGGGACAATTATCGCTACCAAATAGACAATGGCTGTACAGGGTGGGGGTGAGCGAAGAAAAGCATACATAGACAAATTCTCCAATGACGAGATGTACTTTTGTTTTATTTGATATCGAACAAGAAAATTGTTTTATAACCACTTAGGAATTTATGACATTGTACAAGTTTTACGTTACTGAATGTATCGCCGATATTTGTCGCTAAATCTGCCTGATTTGTTTTTAAAATACTTACATTCTACAAAGCAAATCGTTTTTAATCTGCTTTAACGAAATAGCTAATTCCATGCTTTTAAGTCAGAATTGAAAGAAAGAAATGTTAAAAGAAAGCGAGAAAATGAACATCGAATAAAATGCCGAATAAGAGAAATACCAGCAGTTTATGTATAAATGTTGCTTTTGCAATCCTATTAAACTGATACTAAATGCCACCATCGGCGGCCATTAAGATCGATATAACTAAATAAACATAAAAATAAAGGAAATTGCACTATAAACTTTATTTTATACCCCATTCCCTCAAAATTAAATGCATTTTTCACTTCTGTTTATAAATACTTGTTGAAATATAAAATCGTTTCATTTCCAACGATGGCTTAGCAAATGTTTCTTTTTTCTATCTAATCATATATATATATATATAAATATAAATATATATTTTTCACTTGTAAATGAGTTATTTCTGCGACCTAGGTTTCAAACTTTCCGTATCTTCAGGCGATTTACAATAAATAATTTAGCCGTTTTCCAAACGCTCGAGCAGGGATTTTTTTTACGAACGCGCAACTGGAATTTTCAGACAACTAAAAAATTTTCAAAATTAGGGACGACATATTTAAGGATCTTTGATTAATTTCATGAATGTTTTATAATCCTAGTAAGTATTTATGGGCATTGATTGTATTGAACATATTTTAATACAACTGAGTACTGGTCTATATATATATATATATATATATATATATATATATATATATAAATTAGTTAATTTCTGGCTATAATAACGATATATATATGTATATATATATAGAGATTTTTAAAAAAAATTAATATAGTTAATTTTTTTTTTCGAGTTTTTTACCTCGTTATCAAGCAATGTTAGATTATTGTTGTGAAAATGGTTTTCATTTGAACATAAGAAACAATACGTCTGTTATTTATGGATGTGAAAAAAAAAAAAAGAAACATTTATGCGTGTGTTCAGTTTAACTAATCTGAATAGAGATCTACATAAAAATTGAATAAAGATTATATTTTTAAGAAATACATAATTTCTTCTTTCATTCTTAACGGCAGGTTTGTAAAACCCTTGTCTAGACTGCATTTCCGTTGATGTATCCATTATTGTTACAAAATTATTCTCTTAGTTTTCTCTATATCTAAAAAAAGAAAGAAAAAACATTTTATATTTTTATCTGACTTAAAAGGACCTTTGAGTGTAATTATACTATTTTTATTTAAATTCAGAATGCATTTTATTCTAATTTTCATAAAACTCTTTTGTAAAATTTTTAATTATTTATTTATTAAAAATCTTAATATCCATTTTATTATTTTTATAAAATCTATTTTATTATTATTATATTCTTATACAATATTTATATCATAATGAAAATTTCTAATAGCTATTTATTATTAAAAATTTAATTACCTATTTAATTAATAATGTTAATATTTAATTAATTATTTCTTTTTTCATAATATAAGAATTATTGCAAAAAGACAAGGTGTGTTGATACCAGCGAATTTTGAACGGGTTTTTAGTAGAACCGATATAAACCGTTTTAGTATTAGGATTTGTAATTGTGGAGATGGTACAAAGATAAACTATGGAGCTAACTAGACAATTATTATGCAAAGGGTAATCTTTGGGATTTCTACAATTACATCCGCTCGTATTAGTTCTGTTGTCCTTGGCATGGTCTTTTTGAGCATTTTAATTTACAGTGTTTTTGTATCTTTACAATAGTTCTTATAAATACAGCACTTCATTATCCAAGTACTATTGTTCTTTAAAATCGAAAGCCAAAACACCCACTGTTAAATGAAAAATCCTTACAAAAGCCCGAACTTGTAACTCCCTCCGTGCACCTTGCTACTTCTGTCTTAACGAAAAATTAGAAATTATCAAATTTAGGTTAAACTGTTAAACCAGAGAAATAAGCTCACTGTTCATTGTAAACATAGTTCAGATTTAAATTAAAATCCTGATTGTAATATTGAGAAATTAAGGAAAATCTTTTTAACTGCCTTTTTTTATGGATGGTTTTGTTCGAGATGAACGTTTTAGTTAATCGTTGTTGGATGTCTCGTTCGCCATGTGTTATCATACTGATATTTGCCGGGCGTTCGACCTGGCATTGTTCGGCGAATTGTATTGTTGCCAGACATCGATTGTTGCAGGGCTGGGAACTAGTAAAACGTTCGAAAACAGTGTGGGATTGGGCCTTGAGAATCATGGTTATTAGGTGTTGGTTTTGACGGTCGGTGCTATGGGGAAGCGTGTTGGGTATTGGCCGGATGGAATGTGCTGGATTGCGGTCTGTCGAGTATTGGCGAGATAATCAGTGTCGGAATGGGTGCCTCATGGCTGTATAGGTTGACGATCGGTGTTTGGGTAAGGTGTTTGCCGGGTGTTAGTGCGATGATATGGGCCGGATTGAATACCTGAAAGGAATTCGCTGGAGCGTCCGGGTCGGATAAAGTTACCTATCAAATAAAGTCAAATAATTGTCTAAGTATTAGTGTATGTATTTATATAGGTGTACATCTATTTTTTGTACTAGTAGACATACTGATATTTTGTTTTAATTTCTGATGTATATGTGTATGTGTATGCATATATTTGTATGTGTGTGTATATCTTATATATTTATGTATGCGTTTATATATGTACGTGTATATATTCATATTTGTATGTATATATGTTCAGATGTCCATGTATGCGTGTCTATGTATGTTTATGTATGTGTGTATATGTGTGTATGTGTATGTGTATATATATTTATACATGTATGTATATATATATATATATATATATGTATATATATATATATATATATATATATATTCATGTCTATGAACGTTTATATATGCGCGTATTTATTTTTTTAATCATTTCACCCCAAGCAAGGCATTCCACTGCCACTATTGCACTTGGGGCTACATGGGGGAAGGTAAATAGAAAGAGTGGTTAGATATAGGAAATGTCAGAAGGGCGGTGATAGATAGTTGGGTGGGTGGGAAGAGTGTTTGAAAGAATGGAAGCGGGTTAGTTTGTTAGGAGGTATATATTGACCTTACATTTAAATTCCTGGAGATTGTAGCCGTCGGGGAAGCAGTCTTGTGGAAGGGAATTCCACAGTCGGGAAGTGCGAGAAAAGAAACTGTTGGAGTAGAAGTTGCGGTTGCATTTTATCGGTTTCACTGTAAAAGTGTGGGATCTAGTTGCTAATCTAGTTTCTCGTGCAAATTCGAACCTAGGGGGCACCAGTGATCAAAGTTCATCGTAGCAGAAGCCGTGAAAGTATTTATAGAAGAGACACAGGGAAGCCCCGTCGCGCCGGTGAGAGAGAGACTGCAGGCTGTCTGCTAAGTCGGTATCGATCACATTACAGACCCTCCGCTGTACCTTGTCGAGAAGCCCAAGGAGAATAGCAGGGGCACCCGACCAGATATGGCAACAGTATTCAATGCACGGGTGGATGGTAGATTTATAAATGTGCAGGATAGATTCAGACGGAAAAAAAACTCCGGGCCCTACACAGAGAACACTCTTTCATAGCAGCGGATTTAGAAATGGATTCGATATAGTCATTCCACTTGAGGTCCGCTGAAAGTGTGAGACCAAGGAGGCGTAGTGTTTTACTCTCTGGGAGGCAAGCCTGGTCTATGCTAATAGGAGGTTGGCGCGATTGTCTATGATGATTAATTGATAGTAGCTTCGTTTTAGAAGCATTAAAATTTACGAGCCATTACCCCAGTCCACTACGGATTAGAGGTCCTTTCCAAGCTCGGCTGCTAAGTTAACTTTGTCGCCCACACCAGTGAATATTCCTGCGCTTATTTGTGTATGTTTATGCCAGAAGTTTTGTATAAATATTTTCATGTATGTGGTTATATTTTTTATTATGTATATAATGATCTGTGGAATTTTTAGTCGTGTACATTTTGGTTTTTAGTTTGTGTATTTGCGTGAGTATATATCTAACTAACTTGATGCGTTCATGCACTGAAATATGATTGTGTCTGCCCTGACCTCATTAATTCAAGGCTATTGTCATATTACGAATTCGCTCTTACATGCATCTAATATTGTAGCCTTTACAATCGTTGTTCAAACATAGTTTTAAAATTTGGAAGACAAATTGACAAGTCGATAAAAACAAAATTTGAAATTTGTGTGTATATATATATATATATATATATATGTGCGTATATTTATCTGTATATGTCTCTGTTTGTCAGTGTATGTGTGTATACTCGTCTATTTGTCCATATCTGGATGTTTGTAGGTTTATTTGTGTGCGTTCATGTCTTTTCCTCATTTAATATATGAATAACTTTCTAAATCTAATAATTTTTTTGTTAAACTTAGAACTTAAAATTTGTAATAATAATAAAGTGAATCTAATAGTCGATTAATAATGCTGATTTCAATTTAATCAAATATTAATATTAATGCCCGCAAAAACTTTTTTGATTCTGCTCAAATATTTTTCAAATTAGAAGTTATTTTATTCTGATTGTTCCGCACTGTCTATACAACCAACGCCTCCCTGATTAAGGGGGTTTGGCTTGTTTTTAAACTTTTAAAAATCTTTAACTTGAAATCATCACTTGATAAAACACAAATAGATCTGAAACAAACTAGCTAACTTTGTAGTGATATTATAATATATTCATGTTATAATCTCTGAATATATATATATATATATATATATATATATATATATATGGTTATGTGACTTAGTAAATACGTATATGGGAATAAAAAATATGCATAAAAAATGTTATTCAGGTGTTAATAAAACCGTGCTCAAAGTAGTATAAACAGAGCTACAAATTATACATATTAATAAATATGTGATTCGCCAGGATTCGAATCTGATTTGACTTCGTTTAGACTGTGAGTCATTGATGGTCGAGAGTTCTAAGACGCGCTAGATCAATTGGTGGCTTCCCCTATGTGGATAGAGGTCGCAGGTTCCAATCCTGCCGAATGACACAGATTTTCGTATCAAAAATTTATCGACAAGAATCAGGCCGATAAAAATTAATATACTGTTTGATTATAAACAGAATATCTACTTAAATACGAGCATCGACCAAACATAATGTTCAAACAAATCATTTCAAATATATATATATATATATATATATATATATATATATATATATATATATATATATATATTAGTCAATTCAGATCTATCTATATACCTTAGTTTATTCAGATCGATTTAACTCAGATAAATAGATAGATCTGAATCGACTTTCTATCTATCTATCTATCTATCTATCTATCTATCTATCTATCTATCTATCTATCTATCTATCTTACTCAATTCAGATCTATCTATATGCATAAGTCTATTCAGATCTATATAAATAACTTAAGGCTATTCAGATCTATCTATCTATCTATCTATCTATCTATCTATCTATCTATCTATCTATCTATCTATCTAGCTTAAACCAATTACATCTATTTTGTATCTCATTCTATTTTCTCTCACCTCTTTTTATCAGGACTATATATTCTGACCAATCCTGCGTTCAGAAAGTACACTTGATGAGGTCGGCTTTCTACACAGGAGAAAAAATCATTTATATCTTAATTTCAATGGATCGGTCATACTGGGTACCAGTGACCAAAAACGATCAGTTAGAAGCCAACCGAACCTGCCGTTACTAATGGCAGTAATGGAAAGGGCACACAGTGTTTTAACAAGATCTTAAGGTTGGACTGAAGATCGAAAAGGTGAGTACCACGTTCTTCTTTAATGGATGTTGCCTATCTTGGATGAGGTTGCACCTTTGATATATGTCTTACTTAAGGATTTCATCAATTTGTATTTCTCAGGGAAAACTTCTGACCCTGGCCAGTATCTGCACATATATAATGCTGGGAGAAAATGGCGTCTTCAAACCAGATTTCCAATAAGAGTTTTATAGATTATTTGAAGACGCACTATCCTCTTATTTTTCTTATTAGATATTTCTTTATTTTAATTTTTATACTTTCTTAAGACAAATTTGTTTAAATAACAAAGAACATTGGTACAGTCCGTATAAATCATAACACTACAGACAATCTACAGATATAACTATATGAATATACCAATAAAAGATATTTAATATATATGTATATGAGTCGTATATGAAGATAACGCTCAACTGTCCTGAAGGTTGCTTTCAAGCATGAAACAGACTGTCGCTGCTTGGTGTTGATCACAATGTCCACTATTATATTTACATACAATCTATCTCTGTGTTGTGGAGTAAATAAGACACTCCTGGTAACGAAAATGAATTGGGAAAACTCCTTAACTAAGAACTCAAAGTAAGAGGTACGACTGAATTCTGAGAGAAGTCTAATAGAGTATTCGTTAGAGTATCGTTGGAGTCAGCTCAGACATAATATTTTAACCCTTAATAGCGAGTTATAACTATGACGATGCGGAATCGAAATTCATATGAAGCAGGAAAAATACATTTTCGCTTCAGCAACCATAAGAACAGTGACGCAAGAAATTAAAATCACGTTGGTGTAGTTTTCTTTTGCTGTACTGAAGGGAAAATAATTAATATTAAACATGGAAGAATTATTAGCCCAAATGGCAAAAATGCAACAGTATCAAAACAACTGCAACATCAACAACAGCAACATCAACAATCCAGAAACAGCAACAAAACTTAATTGAGACAAGTATGTATAAAAAATAAAATTCTCCAATTTCATTCACTCCCGACGCTGTGGTAAATGCCATAGCTGAATTTACATACAATTCAAATGATAGAAATACTTTTTCTGCTTATTTTAGAAGATACGAGCTAATTTACAAAAAAAAATAAATAAATAAATAAAATTAATAAAATAAAATAAAAATGAACCGATTAGGAAAACGAGAGAAATAAACTAGAATTTTGTCTAAAAGGATAGCGTCAGTAGAACACAAAAAATATGTAATTTTGTATTACCGAGACAACCAGGAGAAATGTGATTTATTCTGACCAACATTTTTAGCGATAAAAGATAGTTATTCAATACTCGTTGGAAGTGTATCAATCAGCCGATTCTTTATCACATTTGCTGGAATTGCTAAAAAAGAGAGTGAAAGATCCATATTAAACTGGCTGATTCCGGATATGCTGAAAAATTTACTTTTTGTTCAAGGGAAGAAGAGGCATAAATAGGTGTTAAAATCTTGTCGAAACTGGAATAGAATAAAAAAACTAACTCTACATGAAATATCTGACAAATGTCAGAACATCCTAAACGCGATACGAAGGGTTTGAGTTTGAGTTTGAGTTTGAGTTTTGTTTAACGGCATATCAACACCTCTGTGGATTATTTAACGCCAAAAAGGTAGGGTTTTAAGATATTTTTTAATGTTTGGTTATAGTGAGAAGGTTGATTTAGTTAGATGTCGATGAAAGCTTTTTTATTATTACTATTTTTATTTTTTAAAAACTGAGAATGTGTTCCAGTTTTATATTAAAAAATGTATTTCTGTTAATAATTTTTCCTTCAAAAATGTATATATTTCTATAAAAGTTTATTCTTATGTATATATTTCTATAAAAGTCTATTTTCATACTTTTATAATGTTTTGACCCCAGTTTAAGGGTTAAGTATTTGCCCATAGTTGGAACCCTAACAGGTGTTACCACCCCGGGTCAAGGTGGATCTGGGAACAACAACAATTAAGAGGAGGTTCTATGCTCCTCACAACCTCCCAATCAGAGGCTTTGCTGGTGTAGTTTATTGTTAAACCCAGGACCAGGAGGGAATTGAAGAAAAAGAATGAGCATATATATATATATATATATATATATATATATATATATATATATATATATAAAGAAAAATATCGAAGAAGGATAATTATTCTTATTTTCAGTTATAGAAGATTACATCTCAGAGACAACTGTCTCTTTAAGAATTTAAAGTGATACAAATATGGAAAAGTAGGGCATAAAATGCCACACTGTAAAACTAAACCAAAGAAAAGTTCTCAGAAAAAGTAGTACACATGGTTGCTACGGATTAAATAATTACCGAAAACAAAAGAAAATTTGCCTATAGGAAAACTAATAATGTGGATGTAAAATGCAGCTAGACACCGGTAGTTGTATCACAATAATTAATGAAGCCACATAGAAAGCAAACAGATAAATTATATTAAAAAGAACTTCGAAAATTGCACGTAGCATGTCGAGAGAGAAGCTATTTGTTATTGGTGAAATGACTTGCAACGTTTCAATTTGTAACAATTGAGTAAAATCTAAGGCTAGTGTCATAAAAAATACTACAAACTTATTCGGTAATGACTGGATAGTATTATTCGAGTTATAGATTTATCTATAAATATTTATTGCCAAAATATAAATAGACAAGTGACCAGTTTAAAAAGAAAAATAAACAATGTGAAAATTTAAAAGAAAAAAATGAGAAAAATATTTACTGGGTTTTCTGTGAGAACAGTTGAATCGGTGTTGCAAAATCAAAACCAAATTTCAAGTGAAAAAAGTGTCGGCACCAAAACCGAAAGTTAGTGTACCGTTCTCAGCATTGTATCAATGAAGAATTAGACAGACTTGAGAAAATGGGCGTCATTGAAAAGAATTGGCCATTGAAAATGTACAGCACCAATAGTAGATGTAAAAATGAAGTATAATAACATTAGTGTTTGTGCTGATTTTTCGAGTGGGTTAGACAAATTTTTAGAATCACGTAACTATACATTAGCAAGTCTATTCTAAATTTTCTAAAAATAACGGTGGAATTTTTCTTGGGGGGGGGTAGTTAGTTAATTTTAAGGCGTATTTGCAAATACAAGTTGAAGAAAGAAACAAAAAAGAGGAAAAAGAAAAACAAAGTAAAATGCAAAATGGAAAAAAGAAAAATAAGAAAAAGAGAAGCTAGACAAAGATAAAAAAAAAAGATAAAAGAACCAAACGGGAGAAAAAGAAAAAGGTGAAAAAATAAAAATAAATGTTTTAAATTGAAGAAATTGAAGGAAAAAAAAAGAAAAGGAAAGAAGTTGCACAAGTAGTTGAAAGGTGTTAAATAACGCTGTTTTGGTGGTTGCCACTTGTTGTTACTGGCCTTATTTTGACAGTGAAGGTAATTAATGTTAACCTCTTTTAGAGTAAAGGGAAAGTGATGATGCAGCCAAAATAATATGAGAAGAAGAAAAGACCAACAAATCTTTGCAGTTGTACCAAAATGAGAAATAAATCATCCAAGATTTTGAATACAATTTAATGAAAGAAAAAAAGACAAAAAGAAGGAAAGAGAAAAAGAAGGAAAATATTGGTAAAAGGAAAAACGGGAACACAAAAGGCATTGAAATACGTTAAAAAAGATACTAAATATCCACAGTAAAGGAAGAACCTATGCAAGTACTGTATAATATCTTTGACGTACCAGCATACCAAGAATTTGTTGAACGTACAAATATGAGTATGAGAAGAAAACGTACGATAAAACTTGTACTTGACACGAAACGACAGAAATAGAAACTCGCCAGAAAGAGAAGGAGATGAATACTTAGAAATAAAATAAAATATTCAAGAAAATAAAATATCTCAAACAGCGGGGAATGTTGTAGAGTAAATAATTTATATAGAATTTTATCTGTGTCTTGATTCAGCTTTAGTAAGAATATAGTAGAAGAATACTAAGGGGAATTAAGATAAGGATAAAATTTAAAAATCCCATAAGTTATTGATCAAAGCTGATAAGTCAAATATATATACAATGGATCGCTCCTTTTTCCAGAAACTCATCCTAAATAATATTTCCAGTAACTATAAAATCGATAAATTTCAAAGAAGTGTTTCGAAAATAAATTTAGATACCGCTGAATTTGCTAGTAAGTTTAATATTAAAGACAGAATGTTTAAAATCCACGTTGAAACTGCTTGCATACTCTGAAAAGATCATTAGCTTAACTTTGACTATAAACTTCAAACCAGATTAATTAACCCCTTCAAAATTGAATTAGTGCTTAATTTAAGAATATAATTTAAAAATAACTGACACTATATAACGATCATAATTATCATAATAATCTGCAGAAACATTCTTCTGATACCATTAAATCTTTCAAAAGAATAAAAAATGAAGATAAGGTTACCTATATACAGATGACACACTCCTGATAGTCGACACGTAAAGGAAACTGCAAGACCTCCTATCGGAAGGCGTTACAGAAAGTGGAAAGAAAGGGCCACATATAAATTACAATAAAACTAAATGCATGGTAATCAGTAAAAAGAGTATCCCAAAATGCCAAATCCAAGTAGAGGAGACTAAAATCAAGCAGGTATAGAAAAAAAATACCTGGGAAATGTCCTAACAGTGAAAAGTGTGGCAGTGAGATTCGAAGGTGTATTGGTATGGCCGAGGATGCATTCCAGAAGCTGAATAAAATATTGAGAGACAGGAAAATTTTGCTGGAAGCAAAGAAGAGAGTGCTGGACTGCTATGTGATGTCGGTCTTTCAATATGGTAGCGAATGCTGGACAACCTCATTAGAGATTAAGGAAATATCTGGAGTAACCAAAATGTGGTTCTACAGAAGAATGCTGAGGATACCATGGAGAGACCATTTGAGCAACGACGAGATTTCCAAGAGATTGGATACGAAAGGTAAACTGAGACTTAACATCAGGAAAAAACAGCTGAAGTTGCTGGGACATTTAGTGAGAAAGGAAGGCTTAGAAAATCTGACGCTCAGAGGATGAATAGAAGAAAAAAGATACAGAGGAAAGGAACGAATGACATACTTGATGGATTTAAGCATATGGATGGCGTAGCAGGTTTGAGTAGTAAAACAGGAGAGAAGAGAAGGGTTGTTAAAAGCTACAAAGGTTAGGGAGATATGGAGGGCCATGATCGCCTACGTCATGAAGGGACACGGAAAATAGAAGAACAAATTGTTAAATAGTCTGAATTTTGCTAGCAATTATGTAGGTATTACAGATAAAGATTATGATAATATTTCGGCATCTAAAATATCGGTATTATCAAATAATATTTCTCCTTGGATAAAAAGTAACTGTGATAATTTTGATGACCCTATGGGTGGTTTTGATTCTGCTTTTGATTCTGCTTAAACTGCCGATTTAGTGGGCATTTATATTTGGAAAATTATTAGTAGCATTATTGAATCCTAACAAATCGAACTATATAGGGATGATGGTCTTATTGTCATATCTAATAGTAATGGTTCTCTATCCTCTAAAATCTAAAAAGAAAGAAATTAGGGATTTCAAATTATTTGAATTTAAAATAGAAATCACTTCAAGCCTAAAATTACTTAAGTTTTTAGATATTACTTTGAACCTCTCTAGTAATACTTTAAAGCCATATAATAAAAATATGGGGTCTTTAATATATATTAATGTTAATTCCAACATCCAACCATCCCCACCAAATAATAAAACAAATTCCCGCTACAGTTATTACTAAGATAAATTCATTATCCTCCAATAGCAAAATATTTAATGATAATAAAATCCCTTATAATAATGCTATCAAAAAATGGGTTTATACAGGAATTATCCTATTTAAAATTCATCAATGAAAATTGTATTAATATGTCTAAAATCAGAAAAAGAAACGTTTTATGGTTCAACAACCAATTTTTCAAATTGTCAAACACTAATATAAATGAGTAATTTCTCAAATTGATTGATAAACATTTTAATTTTAACAACCCACAAAGTAAGATCTTTAATAAACAAACATTGATATGTAGCTATTATCCAACTAGCAATATCCAAAACATCGTTAATTCTCATAATAATAATATACTAGATAATTTTTATAATAATAATAATCACCAAAGAAAACACAAATCCTCTCTTTAATTGTAGATTTAATGATAACTGCCTAGTTGGAGGTATACGTATGCCTGAAAAAGCTATATACCAAGCAACCGTTGTTCCTATTGAGCATGATGTAGAATAAAAAGTATATTTTATAATTTGTATCGGACTTTGGAAACAGAGATTTTATAAACATAAATATTCTTTCTCTAAGCCCTGCATTAGATCGCTCTGTTTAAATATTTCTGGGAATTAAAAGACAGAGATCTCTCCCTACAAATTAAACTGAAAGTTATATGAAAACTACAAACTCTTATTAGCTACAAAAATAGATTTAACCTATGTGTAAAAGAAAAAGAAAAATTAAATTTAGTAGAAATAACCAGCTTTAGCACCAACCACATAAAATTATTTTTAAATGCAGTCACAAAAATAAATTTCAATTACCTGTTTATAAGGATTTAACTTTTTCCTTGCCAATAATTTTCTAGCAAACTCAAATATTTTTTTTATTGTGATTCTATTTTCTTATTTTTATTTTAGCGTTTATTATTTTATTTTTCATTATATTTTTTTTTTTTTGCTTTTATGAAAGTTGTGACTGCAATTTTTATTTTGATGCATAGGCTTCCCTTTCTTTGGTTCGTATTTATTATTTATCCTTTCTATCTTGAAAGTTTTTGTCTTTGTGAATTTCATTTCTATAATTTTTGCGAATATTTTCTTTGTTAATGTTTCTTCTTTTGTGATTCTTTTTTTTGTAAATTTTTTTATTTTATTTTTCTTTATTATTTTCCTTTAACTTTTAAATAATTCGTGATGGTTAATTATTAGTAACTGTAATTATATTTTACTATATAGACCATTTTTCTATTTTACTTTTCTTTTTTACTGTTTTATTTGTAATTTCTTTATTTTTGTTATTTTTAGTTTTATGTGCCTATTTGTGTGTATATTTGTGTGTATATTATTAGATGCATATATGGCCTCTTAGAAGTTGTGTGTTTGCTTTGTGGGCGGTTATATCTAGTCTATTGTTTGTTCTTACATATTATATTGTTTTTTCCTTTAAGATTTTCTGGATATGATTTTTATGATATTTTCGGTACGGTCACTGGTCTAATTTTAACTTGTATGAACCTCTACCCTTCATCTAACGTTAATATTTCCTTTCTCTGCTAACCCCAAATTATATATATATATATATATATATATATATATATATATATATATATATATATTCTTACTTAAATCAAACTATTTGATTTTTCAGGTCTGATGAAGCTGCTTGTATTTTTACTACTGACGAAATAATTTCTGGAATTATAACCGTTTAATTATTTGTTCATTTTTTCTATATATAATATCTTGCTCTAGATAACATCCATTGAGCTATTTATTTTTATCTATTTAATATTTCATATTGATTAGTAAATATGTTAGATCATTCTCTTGGTTTTTACGGGTTCTTCATAATATCTCACTCTCTCTCTCTCTCTCTCTCTCTCTCTCTCTCTCACCACACACACACACACACACACACACACACACACACACATATATATATATATATATATATATATTGCTAACCACGATGGTAGACGGGTATCCTCAAATACGAGTCGGCATTGTTATTATTATTATTATTATTATTATTATTATACATAAATATCGCCCGTTGAGTGCTGGTGTTAATAAAAAAAAGTGCTCAACATAATATAACAGACCTTTTAAGTATAAATTAATCCTTTTAGCGTAGCACACCTTAAAAACGTTTTTAACGTTCTTAAACTTAAAATGTTTGAAAAACCAGTTACATTTAAGTCTTATATATTAATACAGTTACAAAAACCGATGCATTTGCTATGTCCCTCAGAGGACGAAATATGTCGACTGACATAAGTTTACTTTTTGTTTTTATTTATATAAATACCATTCAATCTCTATCCAGTAACTGGAAATTGTGTAGTGAACGAAACTCAGATCCGGTCAAACTGTGAAGAATATATATATATATATATATATATATATATATAAATCATCCACATAGAAGCCTGTTTCGCTGTATCACAGCTCAGCAGTGTGGCTAGACATATTCACTTGCTTCTGGCCGGGATCGAAAACTCGAGCGATTTGATGCCAGTCGGAGACTCTACTCCCTAAACCATCAGCGCATGGGGTCAGAGAAGGAAAATTTTAACGTCTTGTATGTAAGCAGTGTATACAGACGCCAGTCATCGAGAGAACTCAATTCATTTCTGAAGAGTCACGCATATATTAGTATAATATAAAATATTAAGTGTTATATCTATATAGAAAGCTCAATGGATGTTATCCAGAGCAATATGATAGGAAAACTCAGCACGTTATTTAAATTGGTTGGAAATTATAATTAATTTCAATGAGCTAAATTAGCTCATTTCATCAGACCACACGATATTGTTTCCATTTGGTACGAAGTTTTGTCAGAATAAGCACAATCTTTAGCTGTAGAGAAAAATAAGAAAAAAGAAAAAAGAAAAAGAAAAAAAGAAAAAAAAGAGTCAGGACTGAGACATTGGCGTCATCCCAGTTGGGGGTATCCAGACCAGTCACGAAGATGTTGACCACCAAGTCATTAACCGCCTACTTATAATTCCATGGATACGTATGTATGTGTAACTCCACAAAATAACACACTTATGTACCCTAACTTATATCCACATAAACACATGCGCACACATCCACATATGTACATACAAATGTGACTGTGTTTAGGCTTACCTCTCTCTCTCTCTCTCTATATATATATATATATATATAGGATGTGCGTTGTGTTGCAGTGAATATCGGCTCGGAACAAGAAATCAGAGAGCCGAGTTCGAATTCCAGTTGAATTCGTTGCGTTCCATTATGCGCAAATACACTTGGGAAAGGTATTAATACGCCGCTTCTCCCTCCAGTTATGGATTAAGTAAGCATGACAGAAAGAGTTCTGTAGCTTTGTTTGGCTATTAGTCTACCGCAGAAAGTAATGGCAACCAGTCAGTCATCTCTGTTTCGACACGTAATCGTCTAAACGTGTTTCACGTATGGTACTTAACCGACTGACCTATTAGACATATTAGAAAAATTGTAACATTATACATGATAATGTTTTTATGATCAATAATAGATTAGATAAAATAAACGAATAACAATATTGACTAATAATGAATTATTCGATTTTACGCTTGATTTTGTGCAAATAGCGTGGATTGTTTCAGGTACAATAAGAGATTAACAAAAATAGCAAATAATCAAATGCCACCAGTATAACAATAGAGTGTTGTCAAACTTATGTAGTGAATCGAAATGTCAGTTTATCTGTTTTATGGGGAAACATTTGCAAAAAGAAATTTTGTATTGAGAAATATTTGGGATCAGATATGTTTTAAAAAAGTTTTACTTATTGCTACAGGTGGTCTTTAGATAATGTCTGTTTTCAGCAATGAATAGCTAAAGAACAAGTAATTCCCTGCTAGTCAGATTCTCATAAGTAAGAATCAAAATAAAAAGAGAAATTATTCTCAGTATGCAGTGTTACTTCATGACGTAGGCGATTATGGATGGCCACAATTTCTAGTATCTCTTTGTAAATTTTTCTTTCCGAATACCTGTTTTGAAAACGATTTTACACATGTTCGTTATGTAAATTATGTGTTGTTTTTCTCTTGTCTTCAATAGGCCTTGTCAGTGTCATATTTTCTAAGCCCTTTTTCTGCTTCGTCGTGTACAAGTAATCTTAAGCGTCTCTTTATGATATTAAGTATATATCATTTTTGTTTCCATTTTCTGTAAAAATTCATCAATGGTCAGTCACATATTCAGACCAAATTCCAACTTTCTTCTGTAGAACCGTATTTCTGTTGCCTGAAGTATCTTCATCATTTGTGAGGAGATTGTCCAACATTCATTTTCATATGGCATATTATTATACCAACATTACATAATATGTAGGTAATATTTTCTTTATTTCTAAAGAGATTTTTCCTGTTCCTTAATACTTTGCTTACCTTTCGGAAGGCAACTTTTGCTATTTTATTGTGAATTCCAATTTTGGTGTCGCATTTCTCTTCACTTTTTTAAACCCTTAGCGTTGCATAGCAGGATGTGCATTGTGGTGCAGTTGATATCGGCTCGGAACGAGATATTGGAAAGCCGAGCTCGAATTCTAATTGAATTTGTTGCATTCACTTACACACAGATAACCTCCAGTTAAGGGTTAAATAACAGGACACATTGGGTTCTATAGCCTTGGCTGGCAATCAATCTGCCGCAGAAAGCAATGGCAACCTACTGCGGCATAATCTTCTGTCCAGTCAGTCTTGTCTCAAAAGAGATATGATCACCAAAGCGTGTATCACGTATTGCATTTAACTGACTGACACTTTTCAAAGTGTTTCTGTGATGTGCGTTGTAATGCAATGAATATCGACTCGGAAGGACAAATTGGGGAGCCGAGTTCGAATTCCTTGCATTCACTTATGTATTTACTTACGCACAAATACCCTCGGGAAAGGTATTAATCTGTCTCTTCCCTAAAGTTATGGGTTAAATAATAGAACAGAATGGATTCTATAGCCTTGGCTGGCAACCAGTCTTCCACAGGAAACAATGGCAACCTACTGCGGAATAATCTTCTGCCAAGTCATTCATGTCTCTTTCGAGTTTTGATCGCCTAAAGCGTGTATCCCGTATGGCACTTAACTGACTGACATAGATATTTAAAAATTTTAATGCTTAATGTTTGCTTTTGGGCTCTTTTTGCTAATAAACATGTCGTCTTACAATTGATGGTTAGTCTTTTTTGTTTTTGTCTTCCTTTAATACATTTGTTATATACTACTGTTGGATCTAAACAAATAATGAGGAACACGTGTATATATAAAATTCAATCTTATATTTTTATCCTTCGTTAATGACGCTTGTGTAGAGTAAGAGAGCAGTCGGAGAATTCACGCACACGAAAAGGCCCTCGGGAGACGGAAACCAGCGGGAGTCTTCTCTGTCTCTTCAGTCAAGTCTTCTAGACTTACTATAGTCTTAAAACTAGGACAATTTTTTTTTTTGCTTTTTCTGGTTGTCGCCTTGTTGATTTTATCCACGGCTCGGATGTATTTGCCAGTCACACCCGGCAGCTCATTGCATATCAAGCAGGTTGTCGGTTGTTTTTTCGTTGCACATTGTTGACATTATCTACGACCAGACAACTACACCTATCCTTTGCTGACTTTTATTTACGGCTAGTTGTATCTGTCAATTAATTCCGCCGTTCAACACAATATATTACAATATATTACAATATATTACACATTCTGTAAAAGTTCATATGTTATTTTCTGTGTTTTCTATGAAAAATGGAATAATTCAAACAAAAACGAAGCGGTTTATATTATAGCTGACACAATTCCAAAATTCATACAAAATTCGAGGAAAATATTCAGCAAAAAATAAAATAAAATCATTATAATAATACTTGTTTTCCTTTTTTAATGCTATCTTGCTTCAGGACATAGGCAATCATGGCATCTAACAAATCCGTTTCTATCATGCTTGCCTTGATAGAGTTCAAAAGCGTTTACGCGACCTTGTGGGTGATGAATTATTTCGGACCCTACAACCTCTTTCCCACAAATGAAACGTCTAAAGCCTCTCGTTAATCTATGGCTATTTCCATGGCATGCGTTGTGATGAGCTAAATTCTTTAGACCTACCAGCCGTGATCGTTGAATCTGGAACTCGCCAGGCCGCTTAAACAAAGGTGCTACCCAAGGCTAGAGAACCATTTATTTCTGCTATTTAATCTACAAGCGGGAGATAGATAAATTTATACCTTTTGCAAGGCCTTGAGATTGAATCTGAATGTAACAGTTTAGATTGGATCTAAGCTCGAGTTTTTGTTCCCACTTTTTGCTCTGATATCGATAAAGTTAGACACATATTTCGAATGGAATCTCGCCCCCCCCCCCGCAAAAAAAAGAAGGAAATCAGAGGATGCCCATCTCTTCTGAAGTGATAACGAATATCAATATTTTGTTTGATTATCACCATTGGCTTTTTTGTCCGACAGATGCGTGTTAAGTTTTGAAAAATATGGGTTTGTTGCAAATGAGCTGCGTTTAAAATGTAATTTAATGCAGAACTTTTGCATATTTTCATATTAACGAAATCTATCTATCTATCTATCTATCTATCTATCTATCTATCTATCTATATTTATTTATCTATCTATCTATCTATCTATCTATCTATCTATCTATCTATCTATCTATCTATCATACTCTTCAATATCTATCTATCTATCTATCTATCTATCTATCTATCTATATATATATATATATATATACACGCGGTATATATATATATATATATATATATATATATATATATATATCAGGTTCATATCTATCTATCTGTATTTCACTGTCTATCTCTTTCTCTCTGTATATATGTCAGTCTATGTTTTACATCCGTCTATCCCAGTCTCTTCGTATACGTGTGTAATATTTGTTGAAAATCAGATTCATACAATTTAAAACTGCGAACGTTTCCCCAAATAAAATATCAGAATAAAACACTTTATTTTTTTACAAACAGAATTATGTTTTACTGAGAGATTTGTAAATATGGTTAAAATCGGCCATTTTCATCGACTGTAAAAGAAAGCTCTTTCCAATCAATTTAAAATCGTTTTAAAATGTAATCAAGCATTTTCCTTACTGGATATATTAAATTTAATTTATTGCTTTAAAATTAAAGGCAAAATAAACGCTTCAAGTAATATTTTCATTTTTACGAATTCATTTTAAATCATGAGCAGCGCTTCTCTTCAAACAAACAAACACAGACACACACACACACACACACAGACACGCACACACAGACACACACACACAGACACTTACATTCGACAAGGGATATGCATAATTTTTAACCGCTCTATATGTGAACATTGGCGTGTTATTATATGTGTCTCTGTA